>VXBX01007242.1:217147-270689 GCA_013400415.1 Scytalopus superciliaris
GGCGGGCGCCCTGCCCGCTCCCCGGCGGCGGCACCGCCCGTCCCCTCAGCGCAGGGCTCGGGCTCTGAGGGCCCTTCGGCCCCGGTCCCACAGGCCGCGCTCCGGGGGCAGCCGCACCATTGCCGCCCGCACCGGTGTCGGGCTGCGGTGGGAGGCAGGTGCTCCCTGGTGTCCCCTCACGGGCGCCCTGCGTGCCGCCGCCGCTGCCGTCGTGCCCCTGCCCTCGGTGCTGAACACCCTGTCCGGCTCTGGCGCAGGGGTGGGATGGGGCCTGTGCGCCATCAGGCAGCAGGAGTGGTGCTGGCAGAAGCTGGGAGAGACCATAAACTATTTTTCACCTTCACAGAATCAGTTTGGTCGGAAAAGACCTCTGAGATCATGGAGTCCAACCTATGAGTGAACACCACCAGGCCAACTAGACCAGGGCACCAAGTGCCAGATCCAGTCTTTGCTTAAACACTTCCAGGGATGGTGACTCCACCACCACCCCCGTGGGCAGCCCATTCCAATGTCTAATCACCCTTTCTGTGAAGAAATTCTTCCTAAAGGCCAACCTGTACCTCCTCTGGTGCAGCTTAAGACTTTGCCCTCTTAATGAGAGCATATTTCTCTTCGAAATAAACAGAAACCAACATTTGGGGTTTGAGTTCAAGTTAGGGAAAAATAAAAAGGTATTTTTCTTTCCAAGAGTCCTAGTTTCTACTAACAACCATTTAAAGGAGACTTGTGATAAGAGTTCTTTAGATTGCATATCACAGAAGAGTGATTTAGAAAATAGGCATGCCTCAGAGGCAGGGCTGTGGAGCCAAGTTTCATTACCTGCTACCACCCCAAATACTGCAGGTTTTGTTAGTTACATTTAGTAATACTTTTAAAATAGCTCTGATTCTTTTCAGTCCTCCTTTCTTAGAACTAAACTTCAAATCTTCTGGGTTTTTTTAAAAAGGCTGGAAGACTCAGGAATTTTGCTGATTCGGTGAAGTCTTTCACTGACCTTCTTTGTACCTTGAAGTACTAACATTTTGTCGCAAAAAAATTCCAACCCAGACAATTGGTATCATTAGCAGCAACTCAGCAACTTTGGTTCAAATCTATCTTCTAAGGCTCTGAAATGCCTTTTTTTTGCCCTTAATTCCTGTACAATTTCAGGTATATTGATCTATCTACACAAAGACATCTGTCTATACAGCTGTATGCCTGTTTATGGATGGAGAAGTATGACAGATAAAAAAAAAGATCTTGAGAAAACATGGGTTTTGCTAGATTCACAATTAAATATACTCCTTCTGGTGTTGTTCTGAAGATTGCGTTTTTTACAACTCAAATGCTGGAGTAAAGAGCCATTGTTCACCTAGATATAAAATTGCTCTTCTCTGTGCAGAATGTGTAAGGCGATGCTTGGAATTTGTGCAAATATTTAGCCTGGTGGCACTCTGATTCAGAAAGGAGTCAGACAGTCTGCTGAAATATTCAGCTGCAACATAATAGCAGTTCTTAAAATACTCCAGCTTAAAATGCCACCCAGAGAAAACTTATTTAGTCTTTTCTCAGTTGTCTGTTGAGTCAGCCACTTGTGAAAAGGCAATAAACAGGAAGAAATTCAGGAATTAGCATGGCAGCCTTCGATAACTCTCTTCTTCAGTTCAGAAAAAAATAAAAATTTATAAAATACATGAGCAAAGCATTTGAGGTTTTTGCAATATATTTAGGTTTCTTGAAGAATCCAGAAAAAGAATCAAGTCAAATAAGAAAGCTAAATCTATTCGGAAATTACTATTTGCATATGTTTCTGTACATTGTGCAGAGTTTTGCAGAGAACTTTGCTGTCTCCTGTGTCCAGATTCTACTTCATGATCCTTAATTTCATGCTGACCCAGATCTAGTGATGTATGGAGCAGTCTAGAAACAGTTGCAGAGGTATTATTGGCATAGGTATTTTGCTATCCATCAAAATGAAGGATACTGTGGTTTCTCCCCACTTCTCAGGGTGTACCCTCCTGTCCACAAAGTGCCCCATCAGTTGGGTGCTCAGAGCAGCTGGTACAGAACCTACTCAGACATACAGCTCCAAAATTCCTTCTTTGTGTTGTTACCCTAAAGATGCTTGTTAACTCCTCTTACTTCAGTGTGATATCTCTCGCGTTTATTTTCATTCCCTACTATCTTTAGCAGACTTCGGGAGTGTCAAAATAAACATGCTTTGCCTAGTCATGTGGCCCTTCTCCATTTGGCAAACAAAATTTCATTGCTGTCCTTAGTATTTTACTTTTTCAGAGTGGTGAGAGTTGGGGCTTATGGCTGAGCTACATCTACAAAGTCAGCAGGGGTGAGACACAGGACTGTTTTCTCATTACATTATGGAGGAGTGGGGGAAATCATTGGCCTTTGAGATGCATGTGAATCTGTGGCTTTCACAGCAGCTTAGAAATATAACCCATGCCAATTTGTCTTCTGATTCCAAATTTCTTCAAGGATTAATGGGACTGCAGCAAAACACAGCTTCTCCTTCTGTACTGAACAGTCATCATCATCTTTCTTAGACTGTCTCTGTCCAAGGAGACACCTAAAGGAAACATGGGAAAATCTGGCAAATACTTGAGAGAGAATGATACTGTGAGAGCCAACAGGAAGCAGGATGTCACAAATACAGGAGCTCAGACAACTCTATTGAACATGACAATGAGATATGTCCATAAGGGTCACATCTGAGGTGATTTCCTTTATTTAAAAAACGTTCTTATTAAAGGCAATAGATGTTTGTGCTTAAAAGAAAACAATAGTGAAAGGTCAGTCTCAGGATTCAGCTCATTGAATATTCTTTGCATAATGCCCAGCAACATGCAAAACTAATTTCCTTAAATAACTGGGTGTTACTAGCACATAGAGACTTTTCTATCAGTTTTTTATTTTATATAAAGATCATGAACTCATTTGGTATTAATGGAAATCCCATGTGTTCACATGCTGTCATTTATCAGTAATTAGTGTATCATTGTTTAAATTGTGTTACTGCCCATCTAGTAGCTCTCAAAAATTCTCAGAAGTATTTGGTTTATTTTCTTTGGCTTCGTGGTTGCATCCCATGCTTGTCATGCACATACATACTGAATGAGGAAAGGATTCCAGGTGCATAGCCATCCAAAGACGATAGCTTAATCACACAACAGCGCAGTTGCCTGCATATATTTGAGAAGCAGACAAAACCTGCAGCAAAAGTTTTCATCAAGCTGTGGGGATCCTTACAATTCCTGTTGTAAATGTAGAGCAGGAGAGGTCCTCAGCCCCTCTCAGGGACGTTCTTTCTGTAGGCACTGATTTTTCAGACTCATCATCTCCTAAAAGGCTGTGTTTACAGCATTCCTCTAGCTCAAGCTGGGAACCATTGGGGGCAAATTGCAGTTCAAATATCTGACAGAGCTTCTGACAACAAAAGCTCTTGTGAGCCTCAGGATGGTTCTTAAAGTCAATTCAATAGTTAGATGAGATTTCATTAAAATAAAAAATTGGAGATGTCTGCAAATATTTGAGCAGGAAACAGCTAGTATTGTGTCCATTGTACCATCACACTGATGACACTCATTGTTTAATCTGTCATAATTACCATTGTAAAGTATGTTTTTTCAGAGTTTTTTTTTTTTTTACAGTACAGCTGTTTTGTTCACTTTTTCAACCTCTATGCTGTTTCTCTTTTTCCCTTTAAAACCAAATTAAAACCAGTTTGACTGTTTTGAGAGCTCTGCTTTAGAGAGAGCAAAACAAAAAAAGCCAGGAGTGTTGCTATCCAGAGCTGGACCAGATTGTCCTCACTGGATGTGCATGAGGCTGAGTGATACCCAAGTGCCTTTGCCTGGCAAGAAGGGGGTAGAAAAATTCCACCCCACTTAGTGAACAGGAGGTATGAACCTACTCGTTGAGGTTGCAAAAAGAGGAACTAATTAATTAATGTATTTTTCTTGTCCCTTCTTGTTTTACAAGAAGATGTGGAAATCCCATGCTTTGGTAAGGTGCACTGTGAGACAGATGGCTCTCTAATGAATGTTTGTCCCTGGCTTGCCTGGCAGTGGGATTCCCACTTGAAAGTTGAGATCCTTTTCTTGGTTAACAGCTTTGTCCAGAGATCTGACCAGCCATGTCCCTCTGTCATGCTTTATCCCTTCAAGCTTCTGTCCTTACTCTTGGTCTGCCAGGCGACAAGTGTGGAGTACTTCCCGCTGGTGTCCTGCTAATGTCTGTAACTTGCAGACTGACTCACCGTGGTGGTGGCTGTGATGTGACATTTTGAATATGTTGGAACAGGACAAAATCATGGCCCGTTACATGGCTTTATTGATTAGAAGGAAAGAATAAACTTTATGTTAGGATGATAAATGTGGGAATCTGGAGGTCTAGCTTCAACTCTCTTTTGACATACATCTCCTTGGGAAGATTTAGTTTCTCTGTGCCTCAGTTCCTTTCAGAAGACATGACCAGTGTTTCACAGATATGCTGAGTGGATAAGTACCCCCTAGAAGGGAACAAGGATCTGATTTGCTGATAACACAGCAGTTCTGCCAGCCCTGCAGGCCCTTTCCCTGCCAAGTGATGGCAAGTGGCTATCATCCAGATTCTTTTGCTTGCCCCTGAAATGCAGTACCACAGCCCAGGGGTGAGGCCACCAGCTCTTCACAAGCAGCAAAGAGCAGCTGAAAGTGACTAGCTCCTTATGGCAAAAGCCAACCAGCTCTTTCCTGCATTTCAGAGGTGGTACATCTGCGAGGTTCACTATGTTGCCATGCAGGGCTGTTAGGCACTGAAAATGTGGCAGCCTGCCTGAACTAATTATCTGCCCAGCTCTCGGGAGGGCTAGTCCAGGCACAGCACTGTGCTGACACAACTGTCCTGCTGCTGGTTCCTCGGCTGGCCCTGTCTGGGCCATCCCAGCACTGCGCTCCATTGCAGAGTGTAGCTATGCCCGTAGGAACTTTTCACAGGTAATCACAATGCTGGAAAAGTATTTCATTCACTGGAATGCAAAGAGCCCTGTGAGCTACAGCTAAGGAGGAAAATAAGCTCGTTTCTCTTGTGTTACACCATGTAATCTGTGTGGGCAGGAAGACAGAGTGCTGTCTGTTGTCAACTCCTGACACAAGGTCAGATGAGAGCAGTGCCAGTGCAGAGGCCTGGCTGGCAAAACTCCCTCCTTGCTAACTCCACTGACCTTTTGTGAGCTAATTCAGGAATGTCTTTGGCCCAGTAAGCTCAGCTAAAGCATCTGTGATTGCCCTAACACAAAGCTTCCTGGTTTTGCGGGTATGTATTTTAAGCTTATTGCTATTTTAGTGCAGTTTCTTGCACTTCCTATTTGAACAGTTCCGGTCGGAAGCATGTATTGTTTGGGAAGACGTGGCATTAATTACTGTGTGAATTATTTGTTGTATGGGTACCATGGAAGAAATAGATGGGAACTATTCCAAAGGGTCTTTAATGAGTTCAGTCATCCAAGATCCTGATTTCCATCTCATAAATAATAAACTGTCCTCACTATGGTAATTCAAATTTGCTTTTAAATTGCTTATTTTAATTTTGCAGGGGAAATAATCATGAAGAAAAAGTTCTGATGCTCCATCCCTTGCCCTGTTTCTGTGCTGGGTCACTCAGCGATGCAGTGACTTGTCCTCTTCTCCATGCTAAGTCCTGAGAGAGTGAACATGTGACTAAGCTGGTAATGGTTTCATGTCTTGAAGAGTGAAATTTGAAACACAATGAATGAAAATATATATGAAATCTTTGCTCCGTAAAGGAAGGGTCCTTAATATAACCCTTATGAAGTGAGCTCTTTGCCATCTCCTTTTGATGGGGTCTCCAGTCTCAATTTCCGCTGTGATTGTTTGCTGCTCAGGCCAATGGAGGCCAGAAGGGTTGCTCTGACAATACAGCCAGCCTCTGGCAAGGTAATAGTGTGTGCTCAGCAGTGACCTATCTACTTCATCAAATGCAACATCAATAGACTTTTAGACAAGTCTCATCTAGTCTTGCAGGAGTGGGTGAAGGTTTTTCAAAAAGCCTTCTTATATTTGTGGACACTTGTACCAAGGCATGAATGTACTGGTAACTGGACTAATGATTTCTCACTCTGCTGACTATAAATAAAAATATTTCTGCTCCAGGCAAGCACATCATTACACTCAGAGGGTTTGGTACCAATATAACAGTTACCCATGAGACTCTTCTGTTCTGAAAACATCCTCTTCATTCGCTTTTCTTTTCCTACTCTCAGCATTTTATCTTCAGTAAACACATATCATGATCTTACATGAACCTGTGGTCTTTGGGCGGTCTGTAAGTTCAGACTGAACAGTAGTGCATAGCATAGCAAAAATACTTCAAGAAAAGAAAAATAAGTGTATTTTGGACATATATTAGCCGATTGCATGTCATTCAGATTTGTCAAGGCTCAATGCCAGATAAATAGATAGTAATAGGTTTGGATGGTTGTGCAGGCACGTTTTACTAGAAACAGTTGCCAAAGTTTCATTTCAAGAGACAAACTGGTGAAAAACTCCAAACAGGTTACTCTGTTTCCTGCCCTGGAAGGAATAGGAACTTTTTGAAAGCATTAATATCCTCAGTCAGGCATCACAAATATTAGTTCTCAGTTCCTTCAAGGGATAAGAAGAGATAAAAATAGAAGCCACTCTGAAACCTCCCAGAGGCTGACAAATGCATTCATTCATTTCTCTATAATGACATCTTTCATGATGGCTTTAACACTGGAAATTCTCAGAGGAAGATTCCTTCCCCCCAATATTTTCTCACTTCTGTTGAAAGCTATCTGTATCATTGCAAGCAGGCAGGGGGTGAAATACTCTCTGAAAACTCAGCTGTGCTTCTGTAGGCTGATCTTACACAGGAAAAAGGCTAATTCTGCTGAGTG
Source organism: Scytalopus superciliaris (assembly GCA_013400415.1). Lineage (NCBI taxonomy): Eukaryota > Metazoa > Chordata > Aves > Passeriformes > Rhinocryptidae > Scytalopus > Scytalopus superciliaris. The sequence goes on from VXBX01007242.1 coordinate 224,061, forward strand.
CACCGAGCAGGTGGTGCCGTGACCTGGAACAGCGTGGGAGTGCCTGGCTGTGGTGGGACAGCCCACAAGAGAGGGGTTTTCTGTCTGCTATTCTTAGCAAGGGCTGAGCAAATGACATCCCCTGTACTTCAAATTTGTGTGTGAGAAACTCGCTGCACAAAACAGATGTCAACTTTGCAGCAGCTTTCATTTCACTTTCTACACTTCTAACTTGTATGTCTTTCCTGTTTGTTCCTCTCTGCTCTAAGGCTTGCATTTATCCTGCTTAGTGGAGACAACCTAGCCACATTAGCTCTCTGCTGCAGGGAAAGAGAGGCTCTTCCAGAGGTGTCAGATCTTCAGATTAACACACACTCTCTCTGTGTAGCCTCTTGTTATCTGTTGGTTTGACAGGAACCAAGACTTGTTTAGCTGGCTTGGTTAAATATCTGCAATGGAGTGACATGGTCTTAATCTCTACACTTCAGTCTTTGGTAAGGTTGACAGACAAAGTGAGCAGTCAGTTGCTTTATTTTTCTTACACTAAATATTAGAAGTCTTTATCACAACTACAGTGTAAGCAAAGCCCAGCACATTGACACTAGGAGTTTGAGATGGAGCCTGAAGTGGTGCTGTTGATGTAGGTGGAGCTTGTTTGACCAAGAGCAGACTGAACATAGAGATGAAAAGAGATGAAGCCCAGAAGATTCTGTTTCATGCATCACACTATAAAGGCACCTAGAGCCAATTGCTCAGGGGTACTCATGTGCACCTAGAGATATGTAGGTAAATTGCATCCACAATACCTGCAGAGCTCCCTCCATGGCAGTCATTTCAGAGCAAGGGATCAGGCACATGGCTGAACTAAAGATATAGGACTGAATGGCACCACCTGAGTCGTCCAGTCAGTGTCTCTCAAAATGCAGAAAGGCTTGCTGCAGATGCGCACTCATGTGCTCAGTAGCTTATCTCACCCTGGGATGCTGTACATTTTCAGTCTTCTCACAACAGACTCCAAGTCTGTGCTAGAAGACCAAATGCCACAATAATTGTGTCACAGGAGGAGAACAGGAGAGATCAAGGGCAGTTCTAAGTCCTCCCAGCTAGCAGGAGATTTGCTGGGTGACATTTGCAGATGCTTCTGGACCCTGCACAATGCTGCAGAGAAAGACAAACAAAATCCAGCAGTCTCTGTGGAGCTAATCTGAAAAGAGCTTGCTTCCCTGTTCCAAATCTGGTGATTAGCTCAGCCCAGAGCATGTGAACAAGCACAGGCAGCTGATACCTCAAGGAGCAGCATGATGAACCTTGCATCTCACAGTGACCATGTTTATACACTTAACTGATCCAACATGTTAAATTCCTGTGGAAAAAAAAAGGTAAAGAGGGTCAGGAAAAAGTATGGTTCAAGAAAAATGCCAGCCCTAGGAGTATAACCTTAATTATTAAATTGTACTGCTCTAATTTTACTCCTATAGTTTCCCATGTATGCAAGATCTTCAGTCATTTTTTCCTTTAATAAACAAAGGCTTGGCTTTGTAATGTACTGCTCATTGGTGCAGTTGCTGTGTAATATACAAAGGCAGATCTTTAAACAATGTGCTGTGATCTTACCTGATTTGCAAGCTGGAGGATATATCAACAATATAATTTGTGGCAGGGTACTTGCACAGATGGGGTGAAGTGTGTTGGAAACTCCTCTGAAATCACACAAGCCAAAAGGAGACAATATTAGCTTAAGTGAGGCTAGCAGCTTAACAGCTCCATGAATATGTGTTCTTTCTAGAACAGGAAATCAGAGTTTGAGGTGCTTAAAGCCAGCTAAGAGAAAACATGCTGATTATGATTTTTGGTCACTAACATGTTTGCTCACATAGGGCAAACTAGAAGCAAGCTACAGAGATTTTCAGCTGTTGTTCACAGGTTCACTTGTGGTTCCATAGCTCCATCACTGGTATCTAAAGGCTGGTTTTGGCACCAGAGAAAGAAGGGCTTGAAGGGTTTGGCCCCAGAGAAAGCAAGCTGCCTCTCTGAAATTGGTAGTAGTCGAGAGGTGTCATTCTGCGAACAGCCACTGCTGCCATGAACAAAATTGATTGGTTCCTCTGCTGGTATTCTTGAAAGGATGAATGGACATTGCCTGTGTTGTTCAGGAGGCCAAGCTAAATTATTGTAATAGACCCAAAACGGGCCACAAATTCTGTGCATCACTGAGAGGTATTCCCTTTGTGTCAGGGGCGATATATATATTAGTATAACCTAGGTACCAAGTGCAGCTCATGGTATCAGTGACTCTACTCATACTGTGGATGAAAATATACTTTAACTTTTATATCAGTAATTCCAGCCACTTTCATATACTCCGTGTTTCCTTGAAGAAAATAAACTGTGCTGTACTGTTCCTGAGCAGTACTTACAGTTGTAACCTTGCAAGAATGCTAGGGAGGCTGAAAACATCAGCTTTGCCCAGACAACCAAAACTTTATGTTATATTTTGCCAGTGCTTTTGCCTTCTGGAGCCCTGATTCAGTAATGGGATGTGTGAAGGCTAGAGACAGAGTAGAGAGCCAGATCTGGAACTGAAGCTCCCCCAGTATGAGAAGTGTTGGTGTTGGTTATGCTCCATGTTTAGCTGCTTTTTAAGTTGCAAAAGATTTCCATGTCTAGTATAACACCCTGTAAAAAAAGAGCATGCACTGACTGCTCTTGTTAAAATTCCTTTCGGTTTCTTAGGTTTTGTTTCCTCCTTTATTAGTTAGGAATGGTAGAGGTCAGTGGAGCTTTGTGACGGACCTTTTCATCAGGGGTGAAACATATTAATCATGCTGCAAATCCTGCCTGCTGGCTGATGGGGTGCCTCTCTGTGCTGGTGTTGCTGGTGTACAGGGCTGTCAGATCCCTGGGGGAGCTGTAGGCACACGTGGGCACCTGATGTATGGGTTATCCTGCAGGGGTGGAGAACAGCTGAGGGTTGAAAGAGTGAAAAGCAACAAAGTTCTGCCAGATGCAAAAAGTGAATGAGTAGAAGGAAACCTCAGACTACTCATTTGCTTTGTTGCTTCCTTTGTTTGTTTCTTTGGACAAGTGTGACATCCTAGTTAACTACATTGTGGGGTTTTTTTCTTGTCCTTGACTGTATTTGTATATTTGCATTTATTATTAGGTTTTGTCATGTTATCAGCTTCTAAGAGTGGTACCCCAAACCAGACATTTCTGCTCAAAGCTGTAAGTCTCTAAATGAGACCAGTGAGTTTGGTTTCTTTCCTATAAGTTGGAAATGTCCTTGCTTGCTCCTAGGATCCTCCGTGGACTGCTATTCTGGTTAAATTCAAGAGCTTAGTTCCGGAGTCTTTGCTCCATGGGGGAGATCAGGCTTCTTTCTTTGAGAGCTTGCTCCTGACCTGAATAACAAAGAAACTGAAATAAGGGCAGGGTGAGACTAGAGAAGGTTTGCTCACTGATGTAGCTCATTAGAGGACTTCGCTGCCTTGCTACTAAGCCTTTTGGTTCTGCCAAGTTCCTTGACAGGAGCTGCAGGAATAACAATGGAAAAGTAGGTCAGGAGTAGATCTTGTAAATCTACTCAAAGGGCCAAGAGCACAGTTTATGTAGAAGAAGAGAAAGGGAAAAAGAAAGATTTTAGGGTGAAGACAAGGACAGGAAGGCCAGAAGTTTCGGTGGGAATTCTTAAGTGAACCCTGATGTGTAATTATACATCTGATCACAGATTGCTTTCTAATAGTGTCTGAAAAGTTCTTCAGTTTCTTCAGCAGGGCTTTCATTAGCACTTCAGAATCTGTTATTCTGTAATTGCTGTTAGCCATAAGGCCAGCCTGCCTGCTTCCCTACCGGGATTTTGACTATACAGTGGGTGAGCAATGTGCTGGCCTGCTGTATACACATTTCCAGTGTGTAGCTGCACCCCTACTGAGACTCAGGGAAAAGCAACAGCAGAAAAACAAGAGCTTTTGCAGGATGGACAGTTTCCTTTGAAATGTGGTAGGCATGTGATTTCTTTAAAGGGAAGGAAAAAATCAATAGAAGGAGTTTTTAGGCTGGAAAAAACACAATCCCTGGTGTTGCCACTGGGAGTGAACTTCAAAACTCATCTCAATTTGGGCAATACACACTGGTTATCTAGCTCACACATAGCACGCACCTCCATTTTTTATTCAGCTGAACTTGCCATGCTGGCAAAATTTCTTGTATATAGCTGTGTCATGATTTTTTTCTGTTTAGGCCTAAAATCCTAGGAGGTTTCTGTAACACACAATTTAACCCGCAACACACTGAACTGATTTTAAGCAAAATCTGACTGTGGCTTTTCCATCACATTCATAATTCCATCTAGCTTCCAGCAAGTATTGTATATATCTGCATTATGTTTGTATTTCTTCTGCTTTATATTAGAACCCTTGTTGACTCTCAGGGCTATTGCTGTTCATTTTTTTAAAGTGCTTTTAACGTTTCACTTTTGTTTTCCTAGCAGTTAGAATACAAGTTTATAAAGCATGCTAGTGCAGTACACCATTTCAGCTGACGTGAAAGCCATTTAGTATATGCATTTACTCAGAGAGGAACAGGATTTATTCTTACAAGTGTCATCCTTTCATGCAGATATTTCCCCTTAAAAATGATTTTGCATTTGGGACAGCTTCCTGTGAACAAGGCACTTTCTGAATTTGGTGTGACAAGACAGGATGTTTGCCTACCCTCAGTCAAACTGAGTGCATTGCTGCCTGCTGGTTTTCCCCTATCAATAATTAATACATCAGTTGATAGGCAATGAACATTTTTTAAACACATTTTAACAAAACCGAACAATGTCTTCCTTGCATCTATTACTGAGAGAATTTTAAATCTCTCTTGTACAAATTCTTTCATTTCTCCTCTGAAAGTTGGAAACCTCTGCCAAGACAACACCAACAGGAGACTCTTCATTATGCTCATAACATAAGAGTTTTGGAGGAATGCTCTCATCTTAGAAATCTAAATTTCTGCCTGAAATGTTTTACTTCCTAGTAGTACAAGGACAGCATGAAACTCACTGAGAGTTTAGGGAGATAAATTTCTCCATGTTTTCCACTTTTACTTTCTCCCTCTGACAGTGGTTTTCTCACTACTTAGCCTCAAGGTTTGCCTACAGCCCATCACCTGTCCTGGAACAATAAGGGTGCAAGGCCAGTTTTAAACATAGAGTTGCAGAGCTCCAGTACATGTGCAGGAATCACAGGTGTACAGCACTGAAGCTGTTTTGAAATTAAGGGTGGGATTTTGTTTTGTTTTATTTAGTTTGTCTGGAAGTCTTGTTGGTTACTCTTTAGCCAGCTAAAGAGGACAGTAGGTCTGATGTGGGCAGGGACAGTTCTCACCCACAAATTCCCTCCTCCTGCAACTGCATGCTACAGCATGACTTGGAGGCCTCTTTAAAGTCACAGATATACCATGGAAAGATCAGGGAAGTTCCTCAGGAAGATCACTGAGGATTTAATAGCCCACAGAGAGTGATAGTGATGGATAGGAGCTATTTATATTTTGGGCAGTAACCACAGAAATCCACTGTATAGAGGCTTGGAACCACTGGCTGAACTTGTTTCTGCATTAGAAGAGACCCCAGGGAGCAGCACACTGAGTGACCTCACACAGTTGGCAGAACCAACCAACCTTGTGAGAATCATCCTGCATATTCTCACTCTCACTACTTCGAGTGACAAAGTGCATATTTCCTGACAAAATATTCTCTGCTCAGGTGAAAATTTGAAACACCACATTTTTTTTGCTTGGCCATCATGTGGACTTGTAGCGTGGCTACAAAAGTGCTGTGCGCTCTTTCCAGATTGCTGGAGGTATCTGACCGACATGCCACGTGCCTTTTGTTCATGTTCTGCATGCTCCTGGTGTAGAGCTGTTTATGTGTTGTTTAGTCTGCTCTGAGCATTCCCATGTGCAGTGCCAGTACCTGAGCTGAGTCACAGATTTGTAACAGCTCTCACTGGCTGAGTATCTGGACTGCAGTGTCCTGGCAGAAAAATAAAAATAAATGAAATGCAGTATATAATCTGCACTTTGCAACAAAGGATTTAAGTAATTCATGTCTTGGCATTTTATGCTTATTTTCTGCATGCTTTTCAAATCAAATATAAGAGTTTCTGAACTACATCAGACTATTTTACAGTTTTTTTTATGTTTCATGTCTTTTCCTCACACCATATTCTGAGGACTAGCATTTCTCAAGTGTTTTCTAAGGGCGCTGTAAAATCTTTTGATTATAATAGGTATATAATATTTAATGCAGTTTTGCATAACTTGCTATTTGTACTGTACATTAACTTAATGTTCCTTATGAGTTGCAAAATTGTCTTTAATAATGAATTATTTGCCTTACTGAATTGATTTTATTTCCAGGCAACTCAATACTGGGTTTTAGTTAAAGAAAGCCATGGGTGTCCATTGTCTTTATCCTTCTCTTTTGTAATTATTATTATAATTTCTAGGTTCTTTTCAACCAAAATTATGTGACAGAACAGTGAGGAGTTAAGATTTAGATAAAGCAGAACTGATAAACCAGCTACTATTTTGGGGATAGGCACAGTACTATTTGGAATGCCATCAAGCAGTTGTTATGGTCTTTTAGCCCTTCTAAGCTGGGAGTTATTTGGGTAGGGAGAGAAAACATTTTTGCCTGTAAGTGGGATGATGCATGTATATGGAGTGCTTACTGGTATGATTCCACTGTATGAGCAGAATAATAATGATCTGACTGTGTTCTCATAGGAGTATGTCTCAAAGATTTCCTATATACCTGAATTTTGTCCCCCATCCCATTGCTCGGTCTTTAATTAAATTTTACCCTGAATTGATTGCATCTAGATTTTCCCATGGGGCTGTAGATGTGAATTTACTTTTATTTTCCTATCTGTAATGCCTGTTGTTTAAATCTTTTCTCTTTCTGTCCCTTTTTTTTTCTAAAGAAGATTTGCTGATTGCAATTTGATTACCTGTTCATCTTTTTACAAATTATATTACTCTAATAGAAGCTTGGAAATAGAAATCAAATAAATGGCTCAATTCAGATGTTTGATTTCATATTCTGTTCATCTCAAGATTTCACGTTAGAGTAGATGATGCTTTTTAAACCTTAGTAGAAAATATTAAACTAAAAAAATAGCAAAACAGAATACTTGCATTTATTCAGTAGCCCTACTTAGAAACTGCAAATGTGGTCAGATATTGAGTGTCTATTGTCATTTTCTAAATGAGACAACTGTTACCTTGGTGAAAACCAGGACTTTTTAAGTCACAATTTCAAAATAGCTCATACAGAGTTTAGAGGCATTAGTTTCATTCAAAGGCAGATTTACACCAGCCAGAGATTGCTCTTATATGGAGCAGGAGAGGGCAGGGGGGAGGGATGCTATCAGAAGGAAAAGCAGATTCACTTTGTCTATGTCTCTGAGTGAATTTTGCTTCTGGGCAAATCTGGCTATCTGCAGCAGAAATGTGATATTCTCCAGTGCTCCAAGCTGTCCCAAATTCTCACTTCAGCATTAGGTTGTGCATAAACACTTGTCTGTCGGGAAAGGCTTTTCTTCACAGCATGCTTTCCCAGTGCAGGGGTGCCAGCAGCGCTGTCCCCAGGAGAGTGTGTCCCACGTGTTTCACACAGCGGCATTTCCACATTAACCATGTGCTGTGGGACACCATGGAGCTGGATGCTCTCTGGCAGTTCACCGTTCGGTCCCACATTCCTCCGCCTTCTGATGTATAGTACAGAATCCACGTAATTTGCTGCAGCTTAACTGAATTACTCTTCTGTCACCCAAGCTCTGTAATGCTATAAAGGCTGGTTAACATATATATGAAAACCATGGCTCACCACTGCACTTTCGGTGACACATGCTCTTGTCAAAGGCTTTCATCACACAAAACCATTAAAAAGTCATGACCGCTACTGAAAAGATCCAGAAACAGGACTGACAAGTAAAGAAATCAGGAAGTGGCCCCACCTTGGATTTCAAGTGGGGAGGGGAATCCCTTGTTTTGGTCCCTTTTTATTTTCTGTGCTCCCTCAATGTGAAAGCAGTTAATGCCTCACCAGGTTCCTGCCGAAGGCCTCTTGCTGCCAAACACCTGCAATCAGTAGCCAACCATTTGGCTGGGAAGTCAAGGGCAAGACATATGTGAAGCTGAAACCACATCCCCCCTCTTCTCTGAATGTGGCAATACTGCAGGAGGGACACCCAGCAGTGCCTTAGGGTGTACAGCAAGTTATAGTGTGCATGTTGGTATAACGTGCTCAACAGTTACATATAGAGAATCTCTGTGGAAAGGTCCTCATTCCTTAGCATCAGTGTACTACCAGTTGTGAGAATAGGATGGTGATGGCAATGCTGCTAAAGGGCACCAAAGACCCATTTGCAGTGTGTTGCTCTTATTGTTCTCTTGAGCAATTATTATAGTCCATTTGCCTGTAGATGTGCTTTCTGTTCTTACATCATTAGCCTCAACAACGTCAATGTGCTTCCCATATGCAGTTCCATTATACAACCTCACAGGGTTAGAGCACAGGACATGTCTCATAGAGGGAGGAGTGTTCACACTCCCAGCTTTGCTGGTGCCTGAGGGGAACAGCAAGTCCTATGGTTGGAGCCTGACTGCAGAGAGGCACTTGCTTTGCTGCAAAGGGAAATGGGAAGCATTTAATCTGCTGCTGCTTGACTGCTGCAGGGAAAGGAGGATTTTCTGCCAGAGGTGCAAGTCTAGGTAAAAGGCCATATCCCCAGGGAGCGACAGTGCCCACAGGGTAGTGTGGGCAGAGCAGCCACAGTGGTATGTGGGAAATATTTCTTTCTTCTTGCACTCAACAGTGTTACTCCCAGTTAGTACCTGTGGAAGTAAGAGAGGAGACAAACCGTGTTTACAAGGTTTTGTGCATTTCAGAGTGCTGTGAATGCAAAGAGGTTGTTTTGAGGCAGTAAACTACTTGCACATATAGTAGAAATAAAAAAGTGCAGGCTAGCAACTTCAGACTATTTTTCACAGAGGTCTACTTACAGTACTTGGACTGTATATAGAGAGTCTTCACAATCAGCTAAAATGTAAAAAGAAATATGAATATAAACATAAGGTTTTCTCTTCTCACAGCTCACAATATTGCAAGGAAGTGGTTTGGTTTTTTTTTCACTGAAGTAGGAAAAGCTTAATACTGATTCTCCTACCTCCAGATAAACTCCATCAAAAAAGTTTCTATGTAAAGATGGCCATTACTGTATTCAAGACGTCTAAGTAGATATAGTATCTATTTACCTAAAGGGCTAGAGGACACTGGCTCTTTTAACAAAAGCTGTGTGTTGCTGAGGAATTTAAGATATTACTGAGCAGATGTCTTTGGCTAATATAGTAAGGAAAGGGATTGAATTGCTACCCAAAATGCAGGAAGACTGCTTTACTCCTAGTGTCTAGCTCATGCTGCAGAAAAGAGTGTCCTTTCATCAGCCATACTCTGGCAGCCTCTGTTGAACTGCACAGAATCTCATGTTGCACCTCTGGCTTGGGGTTTGTCTGCAATTAAGTGCCTGCTGATGGGTGACAGGAGTACTTGGAGCTGCTTCTTGCACCATTTGTAGTAGGGATAGCCACTGGATATTTTGGGTCTTCCTTTATGCCTCTGTGGCTTTTCTTTCTTACAGCACTGAATTAGAGCTGGGAGAATGGATCTCAACCTGTCCTCCTTCTCCCTTCATTTTGAAGAATGCCTGATCACAGAGTGGGATCTGGACAATCAGCTGGGGAAGATACCCAGCTTCATTCATGTGGTATGCTATATTGAACCTAACGGTTATTGATAACTGATGTAGTGGTCACTAATGGTAATTTTGGGCAGAAATGAAGATGGACAGACCTCTGGGCACAATGCCGGTATATGGGAGATATATTTGACCTCATATGAAGGATTTCAATCTGCCTGTTGCCGCTGGCTGGGGTGAGGGAGTGTATGGCAGAGGGGAGGACTAGAACAGTGTGCCCTGGCTTGGGGAAGACCCTGTCCTTTAACCTAGGCCTTGACATTAGTCTCAGCACAGTTTCTGTCTTTTGGCTCACTCTCTTCTATGCAAATACACATACAAACCTAAATTAAGAAGTTTTAATTGGCCTTTCAGAAGCCACTTTGTATTATCATCAGACATTTGACCATGGGCCATGACCATGGGCAAAACCCAAAGGAGGGCAGAGTCCTCTGTCTCTCATTTAACCTCTGCAGATAGATGCTTCAGCTTTCATGCATGACTGCTGCAGGAGTCTGGGTGATGCAGCTGAGTGTGGCACTACCTGTAAGCAGGAGGACTGAGAGGCCTGGGTGAGGTGTGTGATCCCCCTGTGCTTAAATCCTGTCTGGTGAGCAGGGACTGGTTGCCCAGGGAAGTTGTGGATGCTCCATCCCTGGAAGTGTTTAAGAACAGGCTGGATGGAGCACTGAAGTGGAAGATCTAGTGGAAGGCGTCCCTGCCCATGACCTCCAACCCAAAGCATTCTATGATTCTATATTCTTAGTCCCATGCTCTTTCTCTTATCATTGGCAAAGGGATTATTGATGAGATTCTCAAGGCTGACTGGAAGACTGAGCTATATAGCTGCCATTGAAGTTATTGACAGTTGCAAGCCTAAACCTGCCAACTGGCTTTGGGAAACCTTTGGGAAAGCCAGCTTCTCCCTGTCTGTTTACAGGACAGCACTGCCATAAGAAGTTATAAAGTAGCAGAGGATGCAGTAGTATTCGTTTGCTGCAGAAGGTAAAGAGATTTAGATGTTCTTTTCTTTGCCAGATTCCCCAGCTGCTGTAAACTGGCTGGTCTCTGCCAAAGTCAATAGAGCTGTACCAGTTTGCTCCAGCTCAGGATTTGAATCTTTCAGGCTGTATCAGAGTATGTGCCACTTCCCTTTGCAGGCAGTGAAACAGCAATGAATACAGAACAAGATCTTGCAGATAGGAAACTATGTTAAATAAAACTGTGTTAACAAAAATCTGTGCAGAGCCTTGCCTCTGTCAGCATTTGTTCTGTGTTTGTCTGTTTATCCTGCCCCATTCCTTCTTTGTTCACCATGATTGCATCTGCATTGCTATGGTAACTAATGAACAATTATTTAATTTACCAATCTCTGGATGCAGCAATTTAGTGTTTAAAATATTCCAACACTGTCATACACATATGCACAACCACATGCAATCTGTCACACAGGAGATAATACAGGTGCTTGATATTCATATTTTAAGCTAAATTGTTTACCTATGTCTCCAAATGGGACACAAGAGCTTTATCTACCGTGATGAGACCACAAGCCAAACAGTATGTGAAGAAAAATGTATTATTTCATGCTTGCTGTCTGTATGTGTCAGCTGTCAGCCAGCACACCTGAAAGGAAGGCAGCACTGTGTACATTCCAAGGGATTTCTGCCCAGCTCCCAGGTCTTAAGAGTTTTTAAGTGTTCACAGGACATTTTCAGAAGAAAAATGATATTTCATGTTTGTAAGACCCAATCTAAAACTGTTATTTTGGAGGAATGAAAGGGGAAGGACAACTGTCACTAGCTTTTCAAAGGGATGGTGTGCCTTCAGCCATCTGAAGTCTTCAAGAAAAAGATAAGTAATTGCTGGAGGAATGCTAGGGCAGCTACATGCTCTTCCTTGGGGCTGATGTAGGTGGACACTGACTGGGAAAGGTAGACCAGCATCTACTCTCATCGTGTGCTCTCTCAACTCTCTGCCTGTTTCAGTGCTTTGATGAGCTGGAGACTTTCAGAAGGTCACCAGACACTTGGGTACATTTTTGCTTGAAGGGATTTGGTTTTATTCTATCCTAAAGAATTGTGCATCTGACTTTTAATCTGCAAAGGGAATAAATGCTCAGTAGATAGTTTTAATAAAGTTACTTGGGGTTTTTTTTGGTTGGTTGGTTGATTTGTTTGGGGTTTTTGTTTGTTTGTTTTTTAATTATTTTCTTTCTTTGACTGCTTGAGGAAATGGGGGTGAAAGGGTGAAGGGACAAGAGTCACCCTATACATCCAGGTGTGATATGCTCTTATGCTTGCTGAGCAGCTGCAAGAGAAGTGACATTTCCTTCCTGGACCTGATGGGACCTGAGACCTCATCATTTCAGAGTCACTTTGCTCGGGGCCTGGGGAGGGATGTTTGCCTGGACTTGAGGGGAAGGAGAAGATTTCAGCCACTCTGGGAAGAGCTGTGAGAACGTTAATGTTACACAGTCCTCCCTCTCTGCTCGGGTGGAAAACCACAGCAGATTGGACTGCACAGATACCTTGTTGCTCATGAGCTGCAGTAGGTAGCCTGCTTCTTTTGACCATCTTGAGGTGCTCACATGTAAAAATTCCAGTCTGCAGGGAGTTATTCCCACACCACTTAGCTGCATGTGGATATATACATATATACAGACTGTATGTGTAATGGCACAGCTCAGAAACAGCTGGTTTGGATACGTGAAGCTGAAATCTTCTGGGTACACTCCACTTTGCGCAGCTAAGTGGCCCTAAGAGCGACTTTTGACATGGTGGCTACGCTTCATTGAGGTTTCACATCTGAAACAGCAGGACCAAGGACTCCTAAATCATGTCCTATTGTAGATATATAAGTGTGCAGTGATCCAGACAGGTAGTTTTATTGTGGGTTACATGAAACAATAACTGGTTGTATGATGGCCCTCGGTTAACCTGTGATAAGGTGAAAGCAGGGGCACTAGAATAGATTGCACTGTTATATCCCAAGGTTGATTTAAGGCTAAAATGGAACGTAGATCCACCCAAACTGCCAAACTGTGTGGTCCTTCTGTGTCAAATGTTTCATTTCATTGCCCATATCCAAAGCAGGCTGCTTTAAAAAACCCTCTTGTTCCTGAATCCTGATTCTCACTGAGCATGACGCTCTGGTAAGAAGACAGGAAAGGTACAAACCCAGCAACTTCTCAGCTCCTGCAGCTTTCTCCTTCTAAGTCCATATTAAACCTGTATCTCTGTTCCCAAACTCCAAGGAGCCTCACTTACTCCAGGCTTGTTTTAGAAGCCCCTACAGTTCAGGACATGCCCATTATGTGCTGCACTGGGAGCTATGTGCTCACTTGGAAGATACTGAGTGTCCCAAAAGAAAATTACAGCCATCTTACAGCATGAGTCATCTCTGACAGCTGTGTGAGACATGATTTTCTAGTTGTACACAACTTTGAGGTTTAAAAAAACTCCAAGCCCTTTTTTTCTGTTTCGTATAGGGCTGAAACCAAGTTTTTTCTGTTTTTGTAGGAAAAAATGCAGAAAGAAAGAAAGATGCTCACTTTGCATAGCCAACAGTTCATTAATCAACTCACATCAGGTGAAAAAGATTCAACATTGCTGGCCTCCCACATTCCAGAAAAGTTCTCTGACCACAGAAATATTAAGGATCTCCTTCACAATCTTCAATTGTTTTTTTTTAATGCAAAATGGAACAGTGCCAACCTGTGAAAGTAAGAGGCTGACTTTAGTAGGTAGTTAATAGCTTGATGATTTATAGTACCTGCCTAGTATATGGGGGTCCTAAGTTCAAGTCTGTGAGAACCCAGGACTTTAGGCTATTGTCAATTCTAAGCCTCTCTTGGGTTTTGATCATAAATCACACTCTAGAGATGAAAAATCTTTCCTGGCAAAAGTTCTGGCAATGCTGCTGTGTTTACCTGCAAAATGCACACTTGTTTTAGTCACTTTCTACTTTCAGATTAAAAGACATTTCATTAGAAAACTTTATGAACTATCTTGAAGTGTTTGACAGCATTGGATTTTTCAAGAAGCTCAGAAAAGTTTAATTAATTTTACTGTACTTTGGATTACAAAGTCTTTTGGTGGATTTACCAAACACCCATTTTTTCAGGGTGGTCCATTTTATATGGTTTGATAGTATTTGATATGCATTTTTGATATCTGAGGTTTTCAGAGGACTTTGGGACACATGACCCTGTTGCACTATGTAGTAAAAAGAGAAAGAATTTCTGAAGCATGAAGAAGTTACGCTTCCTTGTGGATAAAAAATGACAGGAAATAACTCTTCTCCCATTTTTAGTAGCGCGAATTAAGAGAAATCTAATAGAGTACTTGATGCCACAGAAGTGTTTGAACAGGTTGAAGATAACTTTGGTGGTCTTACTGGGATTCACGTGGGCAGATTAAAAACTGCACCAACTGTAAAAGCAGAGAGGCCATTCTAATGCCTGTGGTGACCTCTGGCATAGCACAGACCAAGGATCCTTGTGCTGATCGGGTCAGTAGCGGAGAAAATGCATACCCTCTGAAAAGTGTAACTCTTCTTGCGCCTAAGTAAACTGCCGCACTTGTTTTCTCACCCAAGGGCTCTCCTCTGCTTTCTGAAGAGGTCTGCTTAGAGGACTCCTGTCTGGGATTTTTCAGCTCTTAAACAAATGAGAAGGGTTGATAAATCTTTAAAAAATCCTTCGCTTCAGCTCTTTGTCAGACCGAGGACATAAATAACACTGGCAGCCCCATTCCAAGTGCTTTTGCCCAAGACAAGTCCTATCTCGGCTACTGCGAAGTGGCATTTTTCATTTTACCCAAGAGACTCACTTAACCCATTTTTGGCTCCTGGCTACAGCCCATCCTCAGGGATTTGTGTTCTGATTTCAACAGATTGACACAGCTGAGGGCTGTAAGACAATGCTTGAGCCTTACTTTTATGAATAAGCCTAGCAAGAGAAAAGCATAAAGAGAATTTAACCTTCCTGTCTGCTCGTGGATACTCTACTAATGGGGAGAAAATCAGTTTAGCTGGAACAATGAAGACACTGTAGGCAGGCTGAATCAAGGAGCAAGAAAGTGTGGTCTCGGCATTAGTGCTTTAAGTGCTGACCAGAAGGATATGTCAAAAGGACTGCCTGCATACAGTGGATTCAAGGGGGGAGAATTTTCTTCCCGCCACACTGAGGCTGTCTTTGTGCTGAACAGTAGCAAGGTGATGCAGAGATGACACATGGTGCCTCAGCCCTGCGTCTGGGAAAGGTGCACTTGACTTGTGTCAGCCAAGCCCATTAGCACAGATGCTATGTGCCCTGTGCTCCCTGTGCTTTTGCTGACTGTAGGACTAGCTCAGGCATCTCTGCTGCACACCTCCCTGCACAGTGGAGGCATTTCCTAGGGGTTGAAGGAAAATCCTTGGGGAACAGCAGCTTGCATTGCTCAGGGTAATTGCCTGCATGTGGACATGGGTATATGACTGTTCCGTGTGTAACTAATCTGCTTTGTGCCTTGAGATCATGCCTGAACTGTCATTTCTGTGCTGCTGGTTTCTTCCTGTGTTTGAGAAAGACTCAGCTCACTAGCTTACATGTTTTTATCTCTACTTAAATATCCTTAAAATAAATCCTTTACTTAACTATCTTTACTCAAAACTCCAGTGTTCATGACTAGAGTCAGCATTTTTAGTTAGTTTTCTACTTACGAAGCACTGATAAAACATGAACAAGGGCACAAGGGTCCTTTTGCTTTCTGAGTAGCAGCTAGCAGAGCTCAACTTTGTTTGTGAGCTTCTGAAGTAGTCAGGGACACAAGAGAGATGAGTACACTTTAATGTTCCTCTCAAGTGTCACCTTGGGGTGACTTCTTACTTACAAAACTGCTTGGGGTTCTCTCAAGCTAAGATCGCTCCAAGGCAACACTTTTGATCAGGCATGACAGTGAAGTACATCCATAATGTTATATGTGTCCTGCACAATAAACAGCAGTTGAATACAGAGACAATCCACAGCAAGTCACTGTGGCTATCACACAGCGCTGCCGTCTGTCCCACGAGCATCCCACAGCAGTCGGGATGTGCTAATGGCCTCCCCCAGTGCCAGCTGCCAAACTGGGGTGCAAGTTTCAGAGACAAAAAGAACAGTGTTCTGAAATGCTGGTTATATTTTGTCTGTCTGTTGGACTTTTATTTATTTCTTAACACTTCAGCAAAGCAAAAGCTTTACTTTGCTTTGCTTTGTTTTTCCCCGCCCATCACTGGCTGGCTGTTATTGCCTGGTGTGAATATTTTCAGTACTCTTTCCATCTTCTTGCCAAGTACAGTCACAGGGGAGGGGAACAGGCTTAGGCTGGTAGCAGTCTCTGTGCAATCTCTTCAGCATGGGGAAATGATGCTTCTTTCTTTTGCCCTTTTCTGACACATCACGTTGAATTGCTGCTCTGTACTGTGAAAAAACACTCTGTCGTTTTCCCTTTTGCCACGGCTAAGTTGCAATACTGAAGAGTAAAAGTCTGAATCTGTTTCCAAGCTGATGGGAAAAGGAATGTACTGTCCACGCAGGATACTGTGTACTGAGCACAAATAAGGGTTGATACACAGTTTAAACAGTGTATTTCAACAGAAAATTCTGTCTGAACATCAGAAAACATTTTCTTACTGTGAGAATGACTGAGCACTGGCACAGTTTGCCCAGGGACATAGTGCAGACTTCATCCTTGAAAGCATTCAAAAGCCATCTGGACATGGTCCTGGGCAATCAGCTCTAGGTGGCTCCACTTGAGCAGAGGGGTTGGACTAGGTGACCTTCAGAGGTCCCTTCCATCTTCAGCCCCTCTATGAACCTTGATTATGGACTTCAGGTCGTTATAGCCATAATTCTGTTAGGTCAGAAGGGAGAAAAGGTTTGTGAGTAGAGAAGTTTTGTTTTTTTAATAGACCAATAAAGTTAGAGAAAAAATGGTCAGAATTTTGGACATGTGCTTTCATTGCCTTCTGTGCATCTAAAATACTGAACATTTTGATAAATATAATACATGATTTAATGAAATATACTGACTTTATCCACACAAAATATTTGGCTTAATATAAGCACAAACCTGCAATGCAGATTCTGAAAGCCCTCAGAATTATGGAGAAAGGTGAATCCCTTAATAACTTAGGAATGTGAGCCATATGCATGTGGACCAGAAGGACATCTCCCTGATACCAATAGCTGCTTTTTCCAAAGGAAAACCTTCAGCATTCAGATGTGGAAGTGGAAAGCTTTCAGGAAACAAATCGAAAAGGAATGTTCGCTGCCAATTTGAGTCAATTTATCAGACTGTTCCTTCTGGTTAATATGCTGACATATAAATAGTCTGAAAGAGTAGGGAAATTTTTAGCAGAATTGTTAGATTTGGCATTTTAGATCAGCTAAGGTCCCTATGAAATACATGTGACCAGAAGGATACTCCAGTGAACAAAATGAATTACAAGCATGAAGAACTTGCAAGATCTAAGCGAGTGAGAGGCTCAGTCATGAACTCTACAAAATGCATAGTGAAGCAGGGCCTACATTGTACTTTTCAGGCCAGTGCTGCTGGAATTTGCCTCATCTGCAGCCAGTCATTGGAGTCTCCTCTTCCTCAGCCTTGATGTTTAGTCTCATACCTATCCAGTGTGTTTCTGACATACTTCTACAACGTATGAATAGCACCTCCTCTCAAATATGATCAGTTTGCCAGAAAGTGATGCCCTTCTCCAGGGAAAGCTGTAACTTGGTGCTAAAAAAGGTTGGCTTGAGTGAAATGTATCCAGAGATGTAGAGGTGTGGAAGACAGGAAAAGAAGAAAAAGGTAGAGAGGCCATTTTGTGGCTTGCAGATTGACTTATTTAATGACATTTTCATTAATAGTTCTTGCCGCTAAATGCCATGGGTTTCTCTCTTTAGAGCTGTCTACATTAATAATGAGTGACTCCTCTGGGAAGTGATTTACATAAAACATGCTTCTCTTGTTACAGACAGGAGCTCTGTGCTGGGCCAGAGAGAGCAGGAAAAGAAAGGTAAGAGCGCTCTGTAAATGAAGGGCAGTTTCCTATGCTGAGTCATGAGCACCCACGAAAAATCACCCTCCCCTCTGCTACCATGTTGGCATGAAATGTCCTCCAACACAGAGTTCTCCTGCATCGAGGTGGATATTTTTACACAGGTGTGACACAGAGTACTGTGGTGGAAAGGTTGGGATCAGCTGATGCGTATCAACACTGCAGAGAAGATGTAGACAGGAGTAAAATCAGCTTTCCCTAAAGGACTTTTTCTGCACATTTTGTATCACTTCTGCAGTGCAAAGCGGCTGAGGCCTCTGATCACAGCATTCTGCATTTCTTCAGCCTTAAGTGTCAGAGAAATAGGTTCATATTTTGTGATCTGTCAAGTTCTAGACAGACACCAATGTGAAAACATGACAACTAGAAAACAGAAAATGAAATATCACTTTTTTTTCCAACTTCCTAAAAATTTATTTGTTAAATTTTTTCCTAAATATGACTGAGACTTTGCATTATGGCTTTTTCTCTAAGTTGGATACAAGGCAGTCTGGACAGTTTGTTGCTAAGTCATCCCCTGTGTGTTTTTTCTTATGGATAAAATAGTCTATGTTGACTCATAAATAAAGAGATATACAGCTTCTTAGCTTCTTCCCCCAAAGTTGCAATAAATTCATAGAAAACGTATTGCTGAGACTGTGCTCTCAAAGTGGACTCCAGTTAAAGCAGACAGCAAGTCAGATCTCAGTTAAGTTGAGCTTTCTAAGGGGTAAGTGATCTAAGCTGTTCAATGCATACTTTTCTAGAGGGCAACCTCCAAAATGGATTAGCTCCCTTATCTAAGCCACCTATTTTAGGATGAAATTTGTTTCCTTATCTCTCTCCATTGGCTATGAAGAAAGCTTAGTGACTTAGCTTAGACCTGAAGAATTTCAAAGGCTATCTTGGTAGCTTGAGACACTATTTTAGGAGACGACAGAACAGTTTGGAAATGGAAGCATAGCTCCCAGGAGTTTAGTTAAATTTCATATATATATGCATCAACTACACAAATAAGATATATACACTTCACATGCTTTCAAGGGAAACAAAGATAAGATTGCCCACCAAAAAAAAAAAAAAAAATCTTTGAAAAGGCAAAAATTACAGTATGTTGCCTGTGGAGAACTTTTATGTCATTGAAATGATGTTGTAGATACAGCCAAGAACTTTTATTTCTGCAAAAATAACATCTCAGACCACTGGAAACCTACTTACAGGAAAATAAGGCACCAATTGTACATAATTAAGTCAACATTTTTCATTCCTCACGTCTCCATGGAAATAGTTTTGTTGTTCAGCTCATTTTTTTGGTACTTCCAACAGGAGAACTAGCCTGACAAGGCCATTAAAAATCAGTGAAGAAATCAAAGTCTTTTGAAGGTAAGAACTTCTAGTTCATGAAACCTTGTTAATTTGATAGTTGGAAATTAAGGACTGTTGATGAAAACTTATACTGGCACCTGGATTCATCTCATATAAATTGCCAATAAAAATTCAGTTCCTGCTTTTTAACTGATAGATTTCATTTTGGAGTAGTTAAGAGGGCAGCCTTGTGTTCTCGGTCATGATTTTTTCTGTGAAACTACAGGCAAACAAAAGTAATTTGTCCACATAAGTTTATTTGCTGAGTTTAGACTTGTACTGAATCCAAACTGTCCTTTCAGCAAAACAAATTACAAGACCTGCAATTCAAATTGTTTCATATTTTGCCTTCCTTTTCTTTATCTAAATTCTATGTCAGCTAAAAGTGTCAAAATCTAAAATGCAAAGTATCCCTGGTTTTCTGGGAGGATTGTGAAGATCAACATTTCTAGGAAGTTGACTGAAATGTAACGTAAGCTTTTGATTCTTCAAATAGCCTCGATGAAATGTTAACTGTTCTTCTGTATTGTATCTGTAACAAAGTGGGAAGATTAGAAGTGAGGTTTGGCTTCAGCAAATCATATTGTTGTATTTTAAATTAGTTCTGCTCTGGGCACTGTGCCTGTAGTTTTCTTAATCTGTTAAACCTTTTTTTGTAAATTAATATTTTGGACAATGATGAATATAAATAATTTACATCCACAGCTTTCATGTCGTATGTTTGCTGAGCTGGATTTACAAAGGCATCAAACCAGGATGTAATTCCTGGCTTTATTAGGTTATGAAACAGAATCTAGCCAGAAGATATAATGTCCTTAAGCTGTAACATCAGCAGCAACAGACAGACCTTAATGCTGCTGGACCTAATTGAATTAAATTTCATGTATGCTTAATGAATGCAAATGCCACTTAATTTTTACAGCTTGAGTTGTAATACATTGCATGTGACACGTCTGCTCCTGAAAAAAATATTCAAATGTGTGATTCTTACACCCAGTGTCCAATTTCAGCACTGTAAAATGTATCCTCTTAGGGAAGAGGGACTGGAGGAACATGCCAGCAATATTACTGCATAATTTAAAGCAGCCACTAAAGAGAAATGTTAAAATATGCACCAGGCAATTACAAGTGTTGTATGTTTTTATCCTCCTTTGCTGCTGTTCAACAAGGAGTAGTAAAAAGATTTAGAGCAAGTGGCAACCATAGCAACAAGGAATTTTTGGTCCAAGCTGGTGCTGTATAATTTCTGGCAAAGAAACATATTTCTGGATACTCTGTAAAGTGTTGATTCTTCCAAAAGATATGTGCAGTGCTTTCAGTTCTGCCTCTCAGGGGCTAGTCTCACAGAGGGATGTGAGAGCCAGTTTGGTGCAAGCCCAAGCAGAAGAGGTTTACAGTTGGGTTACGCCAGAACTGGTCCTCACACTTGTTCAGTGGTCCCTTGGGTTTGTTAATTATTGTTAGAGGTAGTAAGTCCCACTCTGCTCACTGTGAGAGAGAAGGGAAATAAATGTCATGTGGAAGAACGTTTCTATCCCTTACCAGTCCCCTGCTCCATCAAGCTGTGGCTGTGAGAGGTTCCAAGCAGAGCTTTGTTCCTCAGACCTGGTCACACCAACTACCCTGCTCTGGGCAGTACAAAGGCCCCCTCAAACACAGCTCCTCAGGAGTGGAATTACCTGAGTGACTCTGTCCTTAGACAGCCAGGTGGGCAATGACCCTGAAAACAAGTAAGGGAAAACTCAAGGGGAGTATGGGTGGGATACAGAGCTCAATCACATATGCAAAGAGCCCAGAAAATGTATTCAGTTGATAAAGGTCGGGGGGGGGGGAGGGGGTGTTTCAAATACAGTCCAGTGATTAGTCCCTGTGCATTTAACAAAATAAAGTGGACATAATAATATTGAAGGTTATGGCAGACATAGTAGTCACAAAGAAGTCTATCTACTGATTATAAACTAAGCTCTGCAAAGTTAAAAGGATCTGGGATTCTCACTTACGTGAAAATGTTGACCTTCACAGACACTAAAATGAAACATCCATCACTTCTTGTGACAAAGAGTAAATTTGCACAATTAATTCTGAAATAAAAACAGCAGCAAGATTACAGTACGTTGAATTGTTGCAGTCTGAAACATGTTATTCCAGAGAACATGTTAGAAATTACTGTCATTCAGTTTTTTCTCTCTTTTGGAGGCAATCTTTCTACTTTAGTGTATAAGATGGAACTATTTTACATAGTCAGCTGGAGTAGACTGAGGGCTTTTTACTATAATTTGATGGGCCAAGCACATCCTCCAGTAAAGGTATTGAGGTATGTAAGCCTCTTTTGTTAATAGACTTGTTTTCCTTAACCTTTCCTCCTGGTCACCTTAGGAAGACACTTTGTATGCCCCAGATCTATAGATCCCAGGCTGAAAGCCACTACGTGATGAAATGCCCCTTGAAAATCTCTTAGCCAGGGGTTAATTCCTGCCACTGAATAAGTTTTACAAGCTATTTGCTCATTGTTTTCTTTCAGACATGGGGAGTTGGGGATAGATCCCAGAGACGATGCACATGAAGTACACGTGACCATTTTATCTAATACTCCTTTGAAGGTTATTTTTCACAAAATGCTGCGATAGCACATAGATCTCCTCCACCTCATTACACCTTAATTTGGGATCCTGAGACTTTAAAATTGTTTTGTAAGTTTTCTGGAAATAGCTATGCCTGACTCTGCATCCCAGAGCGGGGGAGGAATACCTAGTGCCCTTCTGCAAGATATAAGAAGTTACTTATGATCAAGGCAGAACATTTTAAAATATCTTATCTCTGTATGTGCAATCACTGTGTCAAGTTACAACAGTAGGAAGCAGAAGAAAAGTATTGCCACTTAAGCATACAGATGTTTAGAAAGGAGTGAATTAAGTGAGACAGAAATCTAAGGTCTGCTACTTTCATTTTTTTCAGTAACGCCGGGTTTTTTTGACAGTCCAGGATAGAAAAAAAGCAGGAAGTGGGTAGTATTATTTGAACAAAATTCCCAGCAACTATTGCATGTGGATAGCCCTTGTATTGTGCAGATTGTTTTCCTCCACACATATTTTGTTTCCTGCATTGGAACACTTAAAACATAGCCAGCAGAGTTATACATCTGCATAAATATTTGATAACTCTAATTGTGCAGCCTGAACCACACTTTCACCCTTGGGCATGTAGTGCAAGTAAATGTGCCTAGCACCCGCATATAAAATGTTACGGTGATCAGGGAATGTGTGAGATTGCCTGAAGCATCAATTTAAAGCAACAGCTCTATTTGTGCTGTTTCAAAATCAAAGGGAAAATATGTTCTTATTTTGTAATTAAAGAGAATTACTGTTAAATGATTTCACATTACTTGTTAAATTAACATGAAAACCATCAACTTCTCATTGTCACTTCCATTATAAACACCTGTCCTCTAAGGAGTCCTTCATATGTGGAAGAGGAAGAAAGAAGTTTTGGGCATGGGATCATCTAAATACCATTTTGGTTCTTAGAAAAAGTATTGTTAATCATGGATTTAATTTATTTTGAAAAGAGGTGAACTCTAATTATAGCTCCTAGAAATACATACTGCAGGATTTCTTTTGCTCTCTGCTATGTATAATTTTTAATCTTAAAAAAAAAGCTGGCTTTTCTTATTTTGAAAAAACTGCCTCTGAATGTGTATCAGTAGACTCTGTTCTTCCTGAATCTTTGACAAGTTGAAATATTAATATTGAGAAAGAAAAATCTCATTTTTTCACTTCCTTTCTACATTCATCTTAAATGCAGAAAACATGAGGTCATTCGTGTAGGTGGGCATAAGACCAAGATTTCCATCCTACGAAAAATTCTGATACTTCTAATTTTTCTTCCTCGTGACTTGGAATGAAAAGTTGAGATAGTTTGGGGGAGTCTCAAGTTTTCCAGTCTCACATTTAGTCATAGCACTTGTTTAACTGAAATAAAAGGCTTCTCTTAGTCTTTTCTGTGTTTGCTTGTTTGTTTTTACCTTCAATTTGTCCAGAAGCCTGAGAATTTGAGTCTCGCAGGACATCTTCTTCCAGCTCCTCTGCTTTCAGTTTTTCTCCCTGGGCTGAGTGTCTTGGTTGAGCTGAACCTGCCTGGCCACGCCACAGCCGTGCACTGCCCACCTCACCTCCCTGTAATGTTTCAGCCAAAGGGGCAGCGTGAGAAAGTGTCCTTAGGGGAATGCTTATGTTGTGCTGCAGTCCTGTGTGTAGCACTGCAGCAATTCAATTGGACACAGCTCAGTGTTGAACTGACACTTCACAAATTCATCCGAGTCGTTTCTATCAAGGCTGACATGATTCAAAGGCATTTCATTTCTGTGTCTAATGAAAAAGTGAAAAATTACTTTTACCCACAGAAATTTTGACTTTACAAAGAGCTGTATTTTCAGTTTTAAAGACAAAGACGTTTCTCTTGAACAGCATAAATCAAAGTTGTTTTCCTGTTTACAAACATCCCAACCTTGCTTACTGGATGTCCTCCTATATTTTATTGTAACTGCTCACCCTCAGCTGTCCTTCTCAGTTTGGTTGAGGTTAATGAGAAAGGACCCACATTAAACAAAATAATAACACTCACTGCTTTTCAAAAAGAAGAAAATGTATGTGATGAGTAGAATGTGCCTCTTTAACTTGTCTCAGATAATCTAGGCCAAGCCCTTGGCCTTCTGTTTGTGTATCTTCCCCCTCAATCTGTCATAGTGCCTGGGGCCATTACCAAAATGAAGGAGCAGGTGCCCCCAGTGGGACTCTTCTTGCTGAATGTGAAATCTCCGGTCTCTGTGAGCTGAGCTGCTCACCCTGTACACCCGTTGTTGTTAAGGGAGAGAAACAGGCCCTTTTATGGCTCAGGTTCTTTGCCCTGTCCGGGCACTCGTATCAGGACAAGAACATCATGCCCTGGAAGTGTTCTTTTGCTCTGCTGCCTGTGCAGAGACTCATGGCAGCTATGACAAGGATAAAGGTCTGTGTTTTGTTAAATCAGTCAAGGGGCCTGTGAAGATATCTCCTAACTCCAGACAGAAGGAAGTATGACAAGTATTTTAAAACTGGTAACAATCCATCATTATAAATGCTTCACTGAAATGGGTTTGTTAGTTGTTATGCCTGGTTACACTGACATTGTTACACTCTTAATGACATACTCTAAGCCTGAGAAATGTTAATAACTGTGAATAAGTGAGATTCAGATCCAGGAACCATCAGATTGTGAAAGTAAAACATTTGCTTTGAGCTTCAACAGAGCTTTTTTAATAGTAAGACTAGCTGGATATATGAGGCTGCCTCTCAATATACTGGTGTACCCATAAGTAGTTTCAGCAAATGTCTAATTTCTAAATGGCCTGACTTGCTTTACACAGAGGCATCCAAGACCCATCAGAGCTCTTGCACATGCATCTGGAAATCTGAGAAGGTACACTGGCAATCAGTTATCTGTCTGGGGTTGTTATGATTTTTAATTTTCTTCTGAAGGTGAAGGTCTCAGTGGCGTCTCAGAACCAAATTGTATGGACTGAAGGGCTTCCAGGTTTTTAATACACAAATGAACTTAGCAGCTAGGGAAATGTTCTTCTGTCCCTAGCATAAAATTTGGTTTAAAATTAAGCTGAGGGAGAGAGGGGTTGGATATGGAGTCTCCTGGGATAACTGGCAGAAATTATTTTAAGCTGGGAAACTACCTGCTCTTCTTCACTGAGTGAAACAAGATTTGTGAAACGATTCAGCAATTTTCAATCATCTAGCATCATCTGAAAGTGCTCTAACAGTATCCTACTTAACCTCTTACCTCCCTCTCCAGCAGGCAATGGTCTCCCAGAAGTCTTGCATCAGATGTGGCTTGGATGCCCTAGGGTGTCTCAAATGGTGCTAGAGATGTACAGAATAATTTACATCTCACCCCAACCGAAAAAATCCAAAGCTTTGGTTCTCCTTGAGCCAAGGAATTAGCATTGTAGCATCTGTGGAATGCTTTTTTTAACAATTTGCCATCGTGCATAGTATCGGTATATTTTTTCTTGTATTAAAAGAAAACTAGTAAAAGAGATTTCAGTGAATTTTTATACACATGAATTCTAAATCAAATATTCTGTGTGCACCAAATGCACGTATTTTGCTTGAAAATGACAAATATATGGGGAAACATTACATTTTCTGGCAAAATGTAACAGACAAAACCTCTGAAGTAAAACAAACCTTTAAAGAGTTTTATTCTGTAACACCATGTTTGGCTTCCTATAAAAATTGATTGTGAGGAGTGCAGATGATAAGTAGGATATTTCTAAAAGCTTTTGCTGATGTATTGAGGCATAATTTGCTGGGATAGACTTGCAATTCTGCACTGTGGTGCACCCTGCAGTGCACTCGGGTGGTGTTTGCAGGCCAGGCTGCCTGCTGCTTGCTGGATGAGGAGGGTGAAGCAGAGGAAGGTGAGGGTCACTCCTAGCTAGGTTTGCAATTGGAGTCATCCAGGGTGCACTTAATGTCAGCTACATTTGAAAGAAATCAGAAATTTGGGTGATCTCACATCACTTTACAGAGTTTTAGGTACATGCTGTTCTATGATGAAAATCTATTTGATTTGGGCAGACTGCAATAGAGGTTTACCACTGTTCTGTGCTCTACTATATGATCATTCTGGCAGGTTGCCATAGCTGCAGGTGCCAAATAATCAAGAGTTTTTCGTTTTCCACAAGGACTTAAACTTTTTTGTCTAAAGAAAGGAAATATTTTTTTTCAGTCACTTGCAGCAGTATTTTACGTCATCAGTACTGAAGAGTATGTAGTAAGAACTCAGGAAGTGAGTCACTGGTATACAAGTATAAGAAATATAAAGACAGTTAAGAAAACTGTCTAAATTACATGGAATAATGGACAGGTCTGATTTTATACTGTCTTCTATTCTGTACTGTTTGCAGAAAAGAGTTGCATAAAGGTGCAAGACCTTTCATTCTCTGTTATTTTCTCCATACAATGTTTTTTCCCAGTTCCATGTTGCACTAGTTTAATGAATAGTTCATGTTTCTGAAGCTCATTTTGTTCTATGGACAGTGACAGAACCATAATGATAACAGCCTTCTTGAAATCATCACTTTGTCGCAGTTGCCTCAAGGGAAACATTCTGGATCAGTGACTAGAGAGGGAGTTTAACCATCACATTAACCAGAAAGTCACAACCAGTTTGAATTTGCAGTAATGTAAATCAGAAGTGAATCAGCTGCACACCAGTGTGATTTCAGTGTCAAGCACATCATTAATCTATGTTTCTCACATTGACTGTTCTAATATGCTCACTTATTTTCCTCCTGTAGTAAAATAAATCAACATTTCTCTTGGAAATCCTTTTGTATATACAGTTATCATGCATATTATGTTGACTGATTGCATGGATAATATCAACAGGTTGTCTTTTGCAGTTTGTTTGCCCTGAAAAAGGATGTGTTTTTACCAGCATGTTCAAGATGTGTTAAAGTAAGCAATCTCGAGCAGAGACAAGCCTAAGTCTCAAAACAGCTCAAGATATAGGTTTTCAATCCTTGATATGGTGTAGTTTATTAAAAAGCAAACATAATGATAAGCTTTAAGTGGATGGCTAGGAATATTTTGCTAAAGTAGAAATGAGGAGAAAATACCTGTTCAGTCTCTCCAGGTTTTATAGAACAAACAGTGGTAGAAATACAGACATTTTACTTTCCTTTGCTCTGTTTCACTAGTTTTAGACAGCTGACTTAGATGAAGCCATCTTTTGTTAATAATGAAAGAACAGGATTGAGCTGGATTTTCCTTGTAAAGTAAGCTTTACTGCTTGTAGACCAACAAAGGCAACAGGATCTCAGTGCAGATGGTGATACAATAATCTAGCCCTGAAGAGATTACAAAGGTAAAAGAACCCCAACAAAACAAACGAAAAACCATAACCAAAATTCAAGTTCTTGTCACACTGAAGCAAGGAATAAAAAAACCCCATGAGCTGAAGGGGAAAATAATTTGCAATGAGAAAGAAAATTCAGTTTCAAAGAGTTTGTTGTTTCAAATGAGTGGTCTCATTTCTTTTTAATTATGGAGGTTGTATTGCTGAGTTTCTCCGAATCATTTTGTGTCCTGCAACGTATTTCAGATGGGAAGCTGAGTAATCTTGTATTGCATATGTCTGAGCTGTGAACTTTTGGCCTTTTTTTTGTTTGAATCAGCAAATGTTAAACTAACCTACTAAGAGTGAGTTTCAGACTAGAGAAACCTGCCCCATCAGTCCCATGCTAATCAGGCATCGTCCCTGCTTGCCTGTCTCAGAACCCCAGCGCTGCTTCCCTATGAGCAGGTGCAGAAGCCAAGCTCTGCATGGGTTGTTCACATTCCATAGGCAGCCACTCAGAGACTCACCAGTGGAGGAGCTGAGCCCTTGCTTTGGCTTGAAATTCACCAGATTTCCCTACTTTTGTAAGGCCATGGTGGAGCTTGCTGCTTATCAACTTTGGCTTCGCTGACTCTGTTTCTGGATCCTGAGAAGTCCTGTATTCTGGCTCAGTGATACTGATCCATCTTCCAATTGCACTGCTGCTCCCCTGTGACATTCCTTATGCCCTGCTTCTCTAGGTCTTTGATCACCGAGGCACTCCTCTCCCACTGCCTAAACTCTAGGCTTCTCAGTGACCTGGCTACAAGTGTCCTGGCCCTTGTTCGACTGCCATCTTCCTCCAATTTCTGCCTGTGACAAGTGTCTAATGGTCCCTTCTTCAGATAACTGAAATGGGACACTTTCTTCATGAGCCATCTTACTGGTGCCAAATGCCCCTGTCTGTGCACCCAAATTGTAAGTGCTACAGGCCTGTCAAGTCTTGCACATCTGAAGCTTTGCACCTTGAGAGCACTGAAGTGGAGAGAAACAAGTCTGTTATTAATGGACGCTGCTTTCCCCTCCAGAGCTGATTCTTCTGGATGACCTACTGCAGCGTTTCTCTCATCTTCCAGCTTGCCTTCACTGCTGGTTTTCAGACGTATGAGTCCATCAGTTTGACTGGTACATGTTTGAGAAACTATGGGTATTTCTCATCAAGCCTGGAAAGGAGGGCAAGCAGGCAATGAGCTGCAAGGGTATAGAATGAGGAATTAGAAGATATCTTAATTACGTTCATTAAAATGAAGACAGGGTATATTTTATCAACATACCTGGTCTTATTCACAGTCTGTGTTATGAGATACAGAAATTTGTATGACATCATGTCTGCCCAGATGTCATCAGGTGACAGCCTCATCCTGGTTATCCTCTTTTTCTTTAGGCATTTGCTGATAAGTTCTGCTGGTAAAGGTAAAAAGGTAAAAACCTTCTAAATTCAGAGGGGACTGACTACATAACAACATGAACAGAGCATCATAAATCAATCTTTCTTTTGGAAAAAAAAGTTCCTGCAGACTCCAGCCTGCTACAGAGGAAGCATAAATATCTTTTAAATACAGGAAGCAGATCACGTTTCTGGAAGAAACTTTACTCTGCAGAGTTTGTATGTTACAGATCTTCTTTCACATAAGTTAATGTAAAGCTGGGCTAAAATTGTTATAAGTGAGATCAGGCCCTTTGTTGTAGGCTGAGATATTTATAAACAGCTTTGTCTTCAAACAATGTGGGCCATCCATCATGTGTCTCAGCCTTAGAAAGTAGTGCACAGTTCTGAGGAGAGGGCCTGGAGTTTCGTTTACTTTGAAGGAGCAATGTTCAAAGAAAAATGTCTTCTCTGCTCAGCAAAATCATTCTGATTTCCATGGTACCACACCGAGCATGTTCTAGGGGGATTGTTTCTCCCCATTAACCTTAGCCAGTGCTGCTGCTTCATCAGCTGCGTGAGGGCTCTTATTGCCTCAGAAATATTAAGCTACATATTTCTTCCTGGCAAGCCCAGGTCAGCTAAGAAAACCAAAGGAATTCAATAAGTTAAATTTTGGAAGGAAGTGTGTCATGGCCATAAAAAAAAGAACTCCCTACAGTAATATACTTCCAGCAATAAACTCTGAATGAGCTGTAGGAAGAGACATTATTTATTAAGTAGACAAAGGAACGGTGAAAATTAGGTAGTGCCATAGGACAGTTTGACTGGTTAAAAAATAGAAATTCAAGTATTTGAAAACTAACATACTAAATAGGAATCCAAGATTTAAAAATATTTAAAAGGAGAATGCTGCCTTAAAATAATTTGAAAATATTTAATAATTTCATTCTGGTCACATTGCAATATTTTAGTATCAGTTATTAAACATAATGTTTTAGTATTTTAAATAGAAAGCCAATATAATCAGGTTTAATGAACACACTTTTGCATCACAAACACAATTTCACATTATCAGGGTGGAACAGTGATCTAATTGCAAAGCTGTGGACATTATTTATTTAAGCTTTCACCTATATATAACTTGTTCCAAATCACTGCATTCCTGTTCAGAGTTTCACTTCTGGAGAAACTTTAAAGAAACATTTGGCCACCAAATATTTTATGACCAACAGTAGGGTAATAATTGCAACCTACCAGAGCATGGTAGACTTGAGGTGTTCTTACCAACAATCTGACTGCTCATGATTCCTCTGTGAAACAGTGTTTTCTCACAAATGGGCAAGTGTTAGGTGCCCTTTCACCAGTTTGAGATTCAACCTCACAGCTGCCCCTCCAGAACAGTAAATCGTGGACCAAAATCGTTTTACTTCCTGCAAATAGATGTCTTTTCAGGCCCTCAAAACTGTGCAGTAACTTAAAAGTCCAGCTTGCCTTCATGTTGTCTCTTAGAGCAAAACACAAGCAAAACAGGTTTCTTTCTGTTAATTAAAGTTTACTGTTCCCTACAAGTGTGGCAATTAACAGCACTCATAAAAAAAAATTCCGCAGGTTACTGGGACTTTAAATAGTAAATGTGATAATCCTCTCATATTTATACTTCTCCTTCTCAAAGGAAATCCTTGAATCTGTGGTAGTGTTCTCATTTTCCACACAGAAAGTGCAGTCAACTAACCTTCGAAGCCAGGTTTGCAGAACTGACCAAAATAGACTTGATGAAAGAATGGGGGAAAAAAATACTTTGCAACCCCTTCCTCAAACTTGCAAACTGAAAACCAAAGCCCTGGGAGACATGTCCTCTGTTCTTCTTTAGGGGAAAAAAGAATATGAGATGTAAAATAAGCAGATATATGTTCTGTTGAATATTATTATGCATTTTTTTCACATAGATAATTTACTCTGAGGTTTTATGGAATTAAATATTCTGTATCTTTTTTCCTTTTTTCTTCGCCCTTTTTTTAACCTGGCATAAAAAGTAATTTCAAAAACATATTGCTTTAATAGATTTTATAGGAGTTTCTATAATGGAAATATTATTTCTTCTGTTGCATCATACAGTAATGCTTAGCATATTTTTATTTTCTTTTTCACTTCAACTTTACTGCCTACAAAATTAAAATAGTGTGTTACCTCCTATGAAAAGCAGTATACATAGAGCAGTATAAAAGACCAAGATATTAGTGCTCTTCCTGTTTTTATCCTTTCTGACGCAAGCGTTCAGCTAAATATAAAGTGTCATGATAGATTGTTTCCATAGCTGGAGAAAATGGTGATGGAATCAAGGGTTTCTTTTAATTTCTTCTTCTTTGTCAAGCCAGAGTCTTGTTTTTCGGACAGCACAGGGATTCCAGCTGGTTGGAGCCCTTGCCTGCAGTGTTGAGCCCCTTTTGGCTCAGCATGTAGGTGTAGAATTTTCTTTGTTTTAGTTTTTCTGAGGGCTGTGCACCTAGTGCTGTCCTGACTGTGATCTGGTGTTGCTTGGCAGCCTTGTCCCTTAGCTTCCCTGTTTCTTTTTGTGTTTGTAATTGATAGTGGAGCCTTTGCAAATAGAGAAACCTTTCTGCACACGTCTGTTTCGAGATACCTGGGTTTGCCTGTGGGACAGGGGTTGCCTTGTACCCACTCTCTGGTTCCATAGGGGCTCTCCTGGAAGTCTCTGAACTCTGTAGTAAATGACGGGCAGCAATTACACACAACCTTTAGCATCATTTTAAGTGGATAATGATACCTATTGTGAGAAAAAAAATCATCCATGATACCACTGCAGCATCTGATCACCTAATTGCATATTTCATCTTCTGCTTATATAAATAGCAGCCATGAAAGAAGTATAATTAATATTGCAGCTAGGAAAGTGTTCTAGCGACTGTAATTAGGGCTGGATAAATCGTTAACTGTGAATAAATAATCCAAAGCATTCTTGATCCTTTTGGTTTGTGAATCAATTAGGGAGTTCTAATTTCTCTCTTTTCCTCTCTTTCCTTTTCTTTTTTCCACTAAATGAAGCTCTTACTAACATGGCAGAAAATATCAAATTTCCGTGGTGTTCAAATTATCTCCTTCATAGGGTAGAATTGCTTAATGAAACTGCGTGATGCTGATGGGTAAAACTTTCTGAAGAGCAAAACAAATCATGAAACACCACTAAGGGGATGGAATTGATGCAAATCCTCATGAGGTATAATTTTTCATGGCAGCTGTAGACATAACTTCATTTGCCATCATGGAAGAGTGAGCACTGGTCTATTTTTCCACAGCTTCCCAAGATCTGAGGAGAACGGACTCTCTTGTGAGTAAATGGCAATTTATAGCAGAGATGTGTGTGGTCAAAGTGAGCTGTATTTGGAGTTCAAGTGAACAGCCATCATTGCAACTGGTCTGGATTACTACTGCTCTCTATTTTATGTTGGTATTTCTACCAGCACAGAAGGAATCCTGTATGATGTTACAAAGTGGGGGAGTAATTTTTACAATTTTTCCTTGGCATGAATATCTCTAAGGTCCAGGACACTGAAGAATTTGGCTGCACCACCACAATGTTTACTTTAGGTCTGGTGCATCCAGCTTGCAGTCAGACACTGCACTGTGTTAGAAGTTTAAACTCAGCTTACTAATTTTTCTCACTTTTTTCTTCTAAAATGACCTAGATCATCAGTTTTTTAAAAGAAAGGCACACAGGGCACTCTAAATTTACCTAAATGTATTGAAAATGCTTCTTAAAATGTTATTGTTCTGCCACAGTGAACCCATCCCTCCAGTGACTTCTCTGAGCAGGTGATGGGAACCACTTAAAAGCAGATGTTGCTTCAGACAAAATTTAGTCTGATAATAGTCAGTCATGAGTCCCTCGTTTTCCTCAATTTCCCACAAAGGTGAGATTTCAAGCAACCTGCACACAGCACTGGCAGAAAAATCATAGAAGATAGTTCACAAGTTCTGGCTGTTAGTTGGGAGGGCTGGCTTGTCAGCAGTGAACCTTGAATTTTGCTGTTGTTAAGTACCAATTGGTCCAGCAAGATGCAGAAGGCATACTGCAGCATTGTGTTTGTTATTGCAATTGCTGATATAAATTGGCTAAACCTCTAATTACCCAAATCTTGGGACTGATTATTTACATACTCTGTTTTCCACTCAGTAAAATTTATTTGAGACCCAGAGGAGCACAAACTCCAGCTACTTAAATGCCAATTTTGAAAGCCAGAGGCTAACTACAAGCATACAGCATATGTGTGGGAGTGTCAGAAGCATTTGGGCTCAGCTTCGAGCTGACTACGCTGAGTCTGCAATTTAGCCTAGAGCTTATCTCATGATTTTGGCAGAGGAGACAAAATTTATGATCTGTCCTAGTGACATTGGAAACAGCCTCATGAACATGTCTGAGTTGTTTTGTTAGCTTTGCAAATTCATGTCTGAAAAGATCAAGTCTCACCTTGAAGAAAGACCTGAACAGATCAGGTTCTGTAAAAACAACAAGACTAATCATATTTTTTTATGGGAGACTTTAGGCAGGCTGTTCTTTGGAGATAGGAAGGATATTCCTATGGTGGTGGGACAGGTGGTGAGAGATACTAGTTGTATTGATCAAAGATACTGTGACAGAGAAAACCAATAGAGCGTTCTCTTTGCCTGACCTGTGTTCCTTCCTCCTAAATCTAAACCACCAGCACTGCTACATTTGGTATTCAGATATGAATGTTTATTGACTCTGACATGATTACGGGCAAGGGAATGGTTTAAGATTTGACCTTCACTACAAAAGCTGCTGGGTAGTTCAATCTGAGAGATCCATCATGTGTGCTTTTAAGCCTCAGCCACCCTGCAACCCACAGTGAGGAAACTCAATTAAACACATTAAAATAAAATGAAATCAAGTACAGAGAGTATTGTTAATATCATCTTGGTTTTCTTCACACTGTCATGATTAACATTTTTACTTGAGCATGCCTTTGTTGACATACTCTAAATAACATATAAAAAATATCTGCTGGGGTGGGTGGTAAGCTGTGCTGTGCAAAGAGAGGGGTGGCAAAATACAATGCTCACATGTTGTTCATTTGCTCATCTTGTCCTTCTGAGGTGTCTTGTCCTTGCCCTTACTTGTAGTGGAGTGATTGTTTCATGTACAATGTAGCATGGCATTACTGTTGGCAGGGAATAAATTAAAAATTACCACTGCTGACAGTTTTTAGCCATTAATGTGATATGAATATCTAATACACTTTCATGAGAGGTTTGGGGCTGTGATGGCCCATATACATAAAAGGTGAGTGTGTGTATGTCAATGAAATTACACTGGTAATCAGATAGCATTTTGGCCTCAATGGTTCCTGGACTACAGTAGCATGACAGTTGAGGCTCCTACCTATTCTTTCTACCCAAAAAGCCGGGCATTTCTTGGATCCAGCTCATATCTTCCCAGTTTAAAGTTTCTTGCAACACTCTCAAAAAAATGTGTATCAGACAGTAGATGTGGTTTCTGCAGAGGGACTTCCCAAAGTTTGCTGATTTTTTATTTTTGAGTCTATGATAAAAGTTTTCCTGCCTCACTTCCAGCTTCCAAATTGAACCAAGAGAAACTTCAATATTGTTGAATATTTATGACTTTTCTATATAGAAAAGTTCTGGAGCTGACATGACAAAAGCACTCTACAGTTATGAACAGGAAGAGAGTCTGTAAAACTGAAAGTGGAGGAAAGGTCTTTTCACCTCTGTTAAATTCCAGCCTATGCAAACGGTAGCTATATTGGAAGTCAATAGCAAAACCCCCATAGAGTCTGATAGGAGAACAATTAAGTCACTGTTGGTTGTCTTCGAATTCCTGCACTGGGTATGTCTATTGTTTGCTTGGCTGACATTGTCCTGAGAAACCAGCTGGTTTTTTCCCTTTGTTCTGGATTGCTTACATATATGAACTGCAGTGATTCTTACACTAAAGCCTACTTGTAACTGTCTGGAATAGGCCAAATTCTAAATTGTATGGGACTTGTTTGCTGGCCCCACTGTGGTTAGCAAGACTGCTAGCACAGCAAAGTGTTGATGAAATACATAGCACAGAGTTAATAAGCACAGTTATTTAAACCTTACTGTGCTTTCCTGTATGATTATTGTGAAAAGAAGAAAGATAATAGAAGTTCTCCGTGAAGATATGAAATAACCCTTCTTTGAGATACTCTTAATGCTATCTAGTGGTGACTTGCACCCATTTATGTTATCCTCACAGGTTTCTCAGGTGTGAGTAAGAATTGGACCAAGGGTTGTGGATTCACTCATCTGCTGCAATGCAGGGGGTGTGGACTAGGGCAGATCCCAGAGGCAGTGATGTGTCAGGATAAGTACCCCTGCAATGTGAGTTGGGTTGGGGAATTGAAAGAGTTGACAACTATTTTATTTTATTTTATTTTATTTTATTTTATTTTATTTTATTTTATTTTATTTTATTTTATTTTATTTTATTTTATTTTATTTTTTATTCTGAGCTGGGTCTGTCTGTTCCCTTGGTTGCCTTGCAGCCAGGTGATCACTAATGGCAGAGCAGAGGAGGGAGTGGGGTGTTTGGGGAGGTGGGAAGGAAGGTGGGTTCACTTCCTTTCACAGCAGCCCTAAAGCTGCAATAGGGTTTGTCAAGGGTGTAGGAGCCTGGGCACCTCATGGGAAGGTGCAGAAGGACCCTGGTCCCCAGTGGAGTGGCCCCAACTTAGGAGGACTCCTGGGCAGGGCAGAGTCTGAGATGTGGCAGCCTGGGCTCCTCCTTTGATGGTGAATGAGAGCTGAGACATGATAACCTCAGCTGGCCTAACTCGGGACAAAATCATTGAGTTCAGAGGAGTTTCCCCATCTCAGTGAGCTGAAGATATTCAGCTTTATGGCTGTGTAAAACCCAGCACTGCTGAGCAGCAGGGGGAAGTGTGCAAGAGGGGGCCTGGTGGCCACCCTTGCATGGGTGGAAGGCACATTTTCACACAAGGGGTTCCCCCTTTGTTTGCTGATCTGGTCTAACTGGGTGTTCTGAGCAGGGGATAAACTGCAATGCCTTCATGTTTTGTCAAGGCAAGGCTTTGTGGTTGGCACAGTGGGTGCAGTTCCATGGAGGTGACACTGAATGGAACAGTGTGGGTAGGCTGCTGGGCTCTCATCTCTCTAATGTGCATGTATTTATTGCTTTCCTTTGTGCCTCAGGTTTTTGTCATGTCATGGGTGTTTTTTAAAGCTCACAAAAAACCTTGCTCTTGCACTGCTCTGGAATTAGGAAAGAAGATAAGAGAGCTTCCTATTCAAAGATACAGATATTGATAAATGTGCCTTGGTGGTTTTTTTCTGCAAAACATCCTCTTTCTGCGTGGTCATTTGGAGAAGCTGTTCTTCACTTCTCCTCTAAAATGCTTTTGTGCAACATTGCTGATGCAGAGTGGTTGCCACGTCCCCTGCAGAGGGGACTGATTGATCCCTACATATACACATGTATAATTTGTTGAGTGATTCTTCACAATAAGAGGCACTTTGCAGAAGTAAATTATTATTACTATCGTGCCATTACTTCACTCCTTTGGAACAAGGCCATTTTCCCCCCACAAACTATCAGCATTCCCTGCTAGACAAATAGTAGTGCAGATTCTCTCAGTATGAGTCACTGGACTGCTGCAACAGGAAGGCAGCTCGTCCTCAGATAAGAAGCACATTACCAGTGCAATGCTTCCAGTCACCACTGAGTCAGAAACTGGAATCCCAAGGTTACTTTTGAGTCCACATTGGTATGACTGTCACTACGCTGCCTCAGCTTGCCTGAGATTTTCACTTACAATGATGTCAAAGCAGGACCTGTGTGTCTCCAGTGGACTCTGACTACTCTAACCCATTATCCTAGTGAAAATAGTTCTAGGCTAGGGGCTTCCAAAGCTGTGTTGGTACAGAGTCACCCATGGGTGAAATGGTAGCCTTCAAGTCATGCTACAAAAATTGATCTTGAAAGTCATAATTTTACATCCGGTTACAAAAACAAGTGTTTGTCCCAAAGGTGCCAGTCCTGGTAATAGGATGTCCTTGGCAGCAGCTTGGTGTTCTCACCCCTAGATATCCCATGCCATCCCCTGGAGCCTCTATTGAGTCCTGATAAAATCCCTAAGGAGTTATCCCATTTCAGTTGTCCAATTCTTTCAAGGTTAGGCACAACTCATAACCTATTTCTGGGCCTCATTCAAAAGCTTCATTAGTTCCTAGTACCTTGCAAGCAGCTCTTTTGGAGGAATTCGGAGTGCAGCAGCGATGTGTTCCTTAAGTAATACTGTAGAAGTAATACCTGCTTTAATACATACTGAGGAATATCTTTAGATCTTTGCTTCCTCCTGACTTTCAATGACTAGGGCTTTGCCTGTTATTAGTTCTCAGGTGCCTTTTGTACTTGGGAAGACTGTGGATTGAGCTAAACTGGGAGAGCAAAGACGCTTGTTGGAGGGGTGCCTACCTTCTTCATTGTACTCTCTTTAATCACTGTGGTGTTTGGGAGGGTGCACTTTGTCCTGTACTGGCAGGATTCAGTGCAGTTCAATATGCTGTGGTGGCAGTAATTGATCTGTGACCAAAGGCCTCAGCAGACAGTGGTTTGAAGACTGAGTGCTGGTACCTGTGCATGTTTGTCTTCACTGGGGTGTGATAAAGGACCACATCTCTATCTCCAGAGCCTTGTACAAGTATGTGATGGAATTTATTTGTATCAATGTATAGAACAAGTCTGTTCTGAGGAGTATGGCACACTGCTTCTTGCCAACCACTGTTGTAAGGTTTGAAAAAGCTCTTGAAAACCCTATCCAGAAACCAGTGATAAATACAAAACCTGCCTGCCCTTAGGAATTTGGCTCATTTCAGTACCTTGATTTAAGAATCAACAATAAAAGAGAAGAGGTTAGACCTGCAAGGTGGCACAAGTCAGTGCAATTTCACTGAACTAAATGGAGCTGTGGCAGTGTGCACCACTGAGCCATCCAGTTCAAGGCCTTAAAAGCTTTAAGTTGATGGATATTCCCTGCTGATGGCTGATTATTATTGGTACACTTTGATACAGTGCCTCTAAAGTGCAGTACTCTATCAATTCAGCACATTACATGAGCCTCAGGCTTGCTTCACTGTTGTTCAACTCTTTTTGGGCACCAAAATTCACTCTTGTTTCACGGTGATGTAAGTCTGGAATAAAGCCACAACACAGTGGCAGTGCTACTTCAGGTACACATTTGTGCAAACAAGAAGTGTTTGTCCTGTTCTGAAAGTCTTTGCTTGTTTGATAAGTTGGATGTTTTTCAGGTTATTTTTATTTCCTTGTTTTCTTTTTCTTATTGCTCACTCGCTACAGCAAAAGGGCTAGCCATACTTAGAGTATGTACAGATGTACATGCCTTGGTCTCAGATTCCCTGCAGGCAAATGATGATAAATGTGGAGGAAAAGAAAGATGGCTTTTAGAGAATGACCTTAGGAAACAAAATCTGCAAAAATAGTTGCCGTGCCTTGTGTTTCATCTGTGAATACCCAGGGAAATTAATTGAAATGCAAGTGGGAAATGCATCCATACCTTTGGGTAGAAAAAACTGAGTATTTTTTGCACAGCAGCAGGTTCTTTGTGGCCAGTCTTCTACTGATGTATCCGTGGGTTTTTCTATTGAAAAGGGAAAGAGGTCATTGCTGGTAGATAATTCAAATGAAATATCAAATGTGCGGTAACTCTTTTATTGCCTAGCAGTCCTCTTTTTTCTTATTAACTGATCTCCCCTTGGCTTTAGAAGCAAGTGTCTTCTGAGGTCAGTCTCCATCACACAGCACTTGGGTTGTTTGTTTTGTTAACTATTTTCAAGATTTACCTCTTCTTTGTCTGAAATACCTTCACAGTGTATTTGGCCTGATTGCCCTTGGCATTGGTTCTGAATGGTACTTGATCTAGCAGGATAGTTGCATCATTGTATATTTATATAAAGAATTGATGTTTGTTTTATTGGTTCCACAACCAGTGTTGGGATTCTGGAGTGAAACTATTGTTGCTTTTGGGTGTTTCTTCCAGAATGTTTTTATGCACACAATTTCTGAGACTCTCCTTGTCAAAAAGGAGAATGAAAAAGTGAGCAACTACTGACAAAAGCCAGAAGAACATTCAGTGTGAAAGCTCACTTTTATTTAGGAGGACAGTTGTTCAATGCAGGTTAGCTGTGCACACAGGAAGGTAATTTTGCCTTGCTCTTAGTAATGGAGGTAGAGACACCATCTCTTTCCTATGTTCCCTTTCATCTCTGGTGTCACCTGAACATTTTGAATTCCTGCAAGCACTGCCATTTTCTCACCACCATTTCTTGCTGAGGCTGAGGATTATTTAGCAAAAGTGTATTTGAACCTTATGGAAACTTCAGCTTTTTCAGAAGGTAAAGAAGGAGAGCATGAAAGTTACGTTGAAGGATCCTGAAAGTAGGAGCGAGAGAAATAGTAGGCAATAAAATGGAAGCCTTTTCGCACCTTCTTTTTCAGGTTGTTTTTAGTTACCTTGACTGGCTATAGACTTACCTGCCACTGATGATATAGATTGGATGCTTGTCATCTTTGAATCTACGTCACTTTACATGTGTCTATGGGAAAGTAAATTCCATCTTCTAGGAAATCAATCTCAGCTTGTGCTGGGCTATGAGAAATCAATAGAGGTAGTTCATAAATTAGGAAAGAGCTACTCTGAATAGGCATCTCTGAGTTAGTAACCCTAACTTCTCTTTAAAGTCAAAGAAGGGTTTTCCTTTCATGTATCCAAAACTGATTAGGTGATTAATTCCCTAAAACTATTGATTTCTCTCCAAAGCTTAGGAAGAGAACCTAGCTTAGCTTAGCTGAGTTGTAAATGTATGTTGACAGATGCCTTAAGGTCTGGTGAATCCCACTCTTGATAGTTCTAAGGATGCAAAGGGGAGCTGAGGATACTTACAGTTTGTAGGAAGTGCCAACAACAGATTTAGAACAAGGGAATAGCTGTTGAAATTAGATACAACTGAAAAATCAGCCTTAATTCAGCAAATTGCTAGTAACATCACACTCAGCACTAAAAGAACACGATGTTTCCTGTTCTCCGTAGGCTTTTTTAGACATGGGAAAAATTCTGATATAGCATAAAATTATCACAGAAGACTGCATATGGCTGATGCCTTATATAGTTTTAAAGGAAATTCCCATGACCGCATTTGACCCTCTTTTTTTTTTTTGAAAATACACAGCATCCGTATAGTTGTGCACCTGTGTATTATCATGTACTTTGCACATGAGGAAGCTGATGAGTTATGTTAAATTGGCAGGATGCAAGTTAATATCCCCACCAAGGCAGGATTAAAAATAAGTTGTCTGTAAAATACGTGCCTTCGCTTTATGAAACTTGGTTCAGCTGTGGCATAAAACACTCATCAGAGTGCTGAATAAAATGATAATTTCAGTGAATACAGAAAGAGTAGCAGAGAGTGTTTTTTGAAATACAAACTCTTGATGCAATTCTCTTGCTTAATACTTTCTTCCAGGAAATAAACATTGCTGTACATGGTTCATTTTGCTAGCAACTCATCTCATTTATTCACCTGTGTTTCATACCGTTCAGTATGAAGCTACTGTTTGACTACACTGCAAATCAAACTATACCTCCAATAATAGATTTTTGGTACTTACTGGTTCTTTATACTTCAGTGAAAAGAATAGATTACAGAAATAGTTCTCTTGGTTGATAAACTAGGGCCAGAATTCCCAGAACGTTGTGGGATTGATTATCTAAGACGCAATCTAACACGATTTGTACCCGCAATTAACATCACACTGTGCACAATCCTATTGACATCTCTGGAGACAGATGCCCAGCATACAGTTCTGAACCTGTAAAAGTCTTTGGCCAGCCAGAGTTTTAGCTTCCAGGATGGTAAACATATATTTTAAAAGCAGCAGTGAACCGCACAAAGGTTGGGTTCTAGCTTCCATTGAGCTCTAGATCAAGTGTTACCTCACCTGGGAAATGAATCATTTCTCAGAAGGAAAGTATGCTGCTTGACTGAATTGAGCAAATTGAATGCCCAAGGTAAAATGTACTCAAAATACAACAGACACTTCTATAAATGCTTTGAATTTAAGTAGGAATAAGTCACACATATGAATCAATTGGCCATTTATTTGTTTATTTATTGACAAAATTGTATTTTTGGTACTGAAGTGTGTATAGATCCAGACTAGTAATGCTGCACTTCATTGGATTTGTCAATAATTTTATTTCTAAATGTTTTACCAAGTTTTCTTGCAGCTGCAGAATTTCTGGATGAACACTGAGGACACATGGTCTCAGTTGCTGCAGTTAATAGTGTCATTGTCACAAACGAGAGGGTGGGCAAGTACACACTGCCAGTGTCAGGCTCACATTTTGGGACCTTTAATAGCATGGGATTAGGAGAAAGATCCTGAGTAGGATGGATGACTAGAGGCAAAAGTAGGATCTGAAACTATTTCAAAGAAAATGCAAATGCAATTCCAAGCCTTTGTATAAAAGTTTCCTGCTGGCAAGATAAAGAGGATCTAATCTCACCTAATGTTAGACAACTACAGTGTAGGTGCCTGTCTTTGGGATAATCTCCTTCATAAGCAGAGAGAAAGAGGGGTCTAAGGGTCATAATTGCTTTTCCCTGTCCTGCCATCTGTCTTAGGATGAGATTGATCACAGCTGCACTTACAAAAGCTCGTTTCTCCATTGACTACAGAGGGACCTTGAAGGATAGTTGAGGTGTACATGTCTACACTGCAATACTCCATAGTTCAGGGAGGTGAATGTTACCCCTTCACCTCTTGCCCTGGGACCTTTCCCTATCCCTGCAACTGAGCAAGGTAGCAGTAATGTTTGTCTGCTGTGAAGTACTTTACTACAATTTTTCCAGTCCTTCTGCTGAATTTTCTCTAGCCAGCAGGTGAGCTGGAAAAATGCTTTCAAGATGCCCAGTTTGAATCAGGTACATAACTTAAAGCCAGGCATGAACTGATATCTCATTATAAGCAGACCGTGGAACAAAACACTCAGACCTTAAACCTATCAAACACTCATAAGTACAAAATGCTGCATCATAGATAGAATGATTTCCAATTGTTGCAAGCAGTAAGTAGATGGTAGTTTTATCTACTATTTTGGAGAAACTGTTGGAACCAATTGTCCAAAGCCTTTGTTGGAACCATCTTTCACTATTATTTTCTCTGAAGGTGGTAATGAGGATAAATAAGGCAATAATGCAAATTCCTTTGAAAATGAAAAATAACACTTAACATCATTGATTCTATGCCCTTTATTTTAGCCTTTGTGACCAAAGATCTAAGTCTTCCTCCTCTTCTTTCCAGTAACCTGTCTCTTTGCACCCTTACATTTATTATTTTTTCAAATTTGTAAATACCATGCAAGTAGTAAGGATTGTAAGGAGAGAAAAATCACTGTATCAGATGAATTTACGTAATTCCTCCTTGTTGCCCTTTGTTCAATTATTGTCATCCTTAGTGGTGTTATTTTCCCTGTATATAAATCAAGCTACACAGACATGCAAAAATAAGTATAGGAAAACCAGCTGCTTGCTTGTGAGGATAGGCTACAAATGTATTTGATGTTACTAGAATCCAGGAGAAAGTACCTGAAAAAGACTTACCTTTTTGAGCAAAATTTTCTTGATACTGTCTGCACCTTCTGAGCTACATCTTTAAAAAGAAGGTCAGTGTGATCTTGTTGCTGTTGTATTGGCCAGTGTATCAGCACGTACTTTGACCATGTCAGGGGAAGCTCACAGATATTAGACAAAATTCCTTAACTTCTGTGTCTCTTTCCCATCAAA
Source organism: Scytalopus superciliaris (assembly GCA_013400415.1). NCBI lineage: Eukaryota > Metazoa > Chordata > Aves > Passeriformes > Rhinocryptidae > Scytalopus > Scytalopus superciliaris. The sequence goes on from VXBX01007242.1 coordinate 266,451, forward strand.
ATACTTGTCTTTTGAAAGGTTCTCATGTTTCACACCACTAAGACTTCCTTTTTGGAGCTACAATTATTTTGCTATGGCATTTTTCATAATAAAGTTAATGGACAATCCTGGAGAGAGGGGAGATGTTAATTTATCTTTTTACACATGAGTTTCCTACTCAGTAGGTTGAGCTGGAGTGAAAAGTTCTGATTTCAGGCTAAGTGCATATGATTGCTTGAAAGAGCTGGCAGATTTTCCTACTCCCTTCCATTTTACAAACTGGAATGGTGTTTCAAACTTATCCTGAAAACTCTTGGTATGCTTCCCAGTTCACTCATTTGAACAAGCCTGCTGGTGTTGCCTACTCATTTGATTGTAAGCTTTTCCCGACCCATTTCTTTTTCTTATACATTTAAAAGCACTAAAAAGAGAAGGATCCTGATTCTGATAGAGGCCCTCAGGCATTGCTACATTAAAACCACAATAAATGTTCAACTGCTGCAATCCTTCAGGCCACAACAGAGTAGGTCACGTATTAGAACTGAGGTAGGAAATGTTAAACGACACATTGATTTGGGAATTGTATTTGATAATCTTGAAACATAAGGACTGGTATAAGTCACAACTTTTTCGAGGTCAGTGCATCTCATACTGATTTAACTATTACTATCCATTTGTATAGTGATGGCTTGGAATTTATGAGACAGCTAAACATTTTTCTGCTATAGATGATGCCTCTTCTACATGATTTGAAAAAGACCAAAGCTTAGAGATGGAAGGAAGGGCAGAGATGATAAAATAACATGGGCATGAGAAATCAAAGCATGCATCTCGGAGGGAAAAGATGTTGAAGCTGGAGGACTCAAGATTTGTGCTCAGGTTGGGACAGTTTAATTAGAGGAAGACAAAATGATGACTGTTTACCTTAGTGCAAATCATTGGATATTTTGTATACAGAGATCTTGACTGCAGCACTCTATGAGTCAAAGAATATTTGCTTACTTCCAAATGATTTTTAAGAAATTAATGCTTTTTTGCATTGTTAGTGCCTAACTATCATCACACACAATTCTCTTGGGAAGCTCAGTCATGTTTGTCACACACTGGCTTTGATTTACCTTCTTTGGTTTGTTTATTTAAATTCTTCAGTTTTCCTTTTTCTGCTGGGGCGAACTTCATACTTGTGCTTCCTGGTCTGTGGTACTGATCTTTTATTTATGCACAGAAAGCTGTGACACTGGCCACATAGGTGCAGGCTTCTATGCTCCATCCTGGCATTCTGCTTTCGGTCACCACTTTCCATTATCAACACACCCTGAACTCTAAAGTCATCATTTGACAGTGCCAGGGAGCACCAGTTGTGACGGCAGTTTCTGCATCTTGACCATGTACCTACTTTGTATTGTATTGACACTACAAGTTTATTTAGGGCAGAGCTTCATATAGGCATGCAGCAGTAAAAGTATGTTGAGTTTACTGTTCTGGAGCTGTGACACTGGATAAAAGCATCTGTTAGCCCATACAGTCATCCATACCATTCTCCTTTGACTGAGAGGTGCTGGTATAGTCAGCACCTGGGAGACTGACTTGCATTGTTCTCTGTCCATGCTTTGCTGCTGCACTGATTAATTACCGGGGTAACATAGTTCTGTGGATAAAACATTGCACTGAGACCCATGAGAGACAAGGTAACTCTTGTTTCAGCCACAGATGTTCCTTCTGATCTTGGAGAAGTTTCAGTGTCTCTGCTGTGAGTAAGAACTCTGCCGTGACGTACAGGAGTGTTGACAGAAGGTAACTTCTTTCGTACCGAAATTGTGCATTGGTTGAGGTGCAGAAGGCAACAAATGAGAGGGAAGGCAGAAACTGCTATAAGGGATAAGCTGAACACACAGGCCTAAAGCAACCAGGCTACATCACTTGGTTTTGTAAAGATAAATTGATTAATCCTTATGAGGCGCTGAGATATGTAAAATCCATAGAAAATCCCAAATACAAACACACCAAATAACAGAATATCTGCTTACACTTCTCTGAAAATCCCTGCCAGTTTGATGGTTTCTTTTTATTTATTTTTTTTTAAACTGAACCTAATGCTTACAACATTATTTTTTTAATCTGCAGAATTACACAGTGCAATGTTCAGAGCTGGGGGAAAAAGAAAGGTTAAATGTAAATAAACTTTAGGATTGAATTTTTGGCTATAAGTCAGACTGAGGTGAAACTTAATTGTGTCCTTGGAAGCTAATCTAATAGCCATTTGCAGTGTGGGAGCACATCAGGGAGTTTTTCCCATTCACAGCTTTCTTTTCTAATACATATTCAAATGTAAGAGCAACTTCTCATTTTAGAAATGCATCCAGAAATAAATCCTATTTCACCAGTGCAGTAACAGAGCCAGGCCTGGGGAGTGAGGAGTTCCACTTGCAGCTCCCCATTTGCTGCTTTTGAAGGCATCACCTTCACATAAGACATCAGTCTGTTCCACACTGCAGAGGCCAGAATGGCCTTTGCTACCTGCAAAACACACCATGCTTTCGCTGGTCCCCCGTTTCTGCACTAATCAAAGTTCTTGCCACTGATTTCTTTAATTGCACAGGTGAAATTTGAATTTAAATGGATGTCTCATTAGTTCCAATCTGACTGATTTAGCCTACAACAGAATTCCCTCGATTTTGGAAAGCACTAAATGTTGTTTAGACTCTTAAATGAATGAGCCATTTTCCCTCACTCTTCAATTAGAAAGCACAGCGATGTGGTGAGGGTTGTCTGCATCTTCCTGAACATCCAGGCAGAGACATACATGAAAAAAGTCATCTTCCTGACTCATGAGGAAAGCAACCCCCCGCACACATACACAGTTTATAGTTTTGATGGTGTTTCTGAGAGGTGAGGTGCATAGAGTGGCACGCTAATGACTTGCATCAGCGACTTAACTCAGGGGCTCAGCAAGTGTGCTGAAGTTTTTGTAGTGTAAACGGATTCTGCAGGTGGACGCCGGGCTGTGAAGAACTTTTCAAAAGTGCTCTGAAGACAAGAATAGCTTCATGCTGGCATACCACAAGTCACTGCTCTTACACTAAGTAAGGACGTGACTTTGTAGCTCTTGTATGTCTTCAGCCTTCATAACTCAAGGAACCAAGGGTGGAATGAAAGGCAGTGAAGAAAGAGGCCCTTATTCACTCGGCATCCTGCATGGGGGAAGCAAAGAAGGCAGGACTGGGGCCCATGTAGATGTTGAAGTGATGCCAAGGACTCCCTGATTTCATTGTGCTCTGCTGTGCTGAGGCACAAATTAGTTCAACTTTTTTCTCCCACCTTCCCCCCTTACTGCCCTCTTTTTCCTGTCCTCTTTTTACTTTTTCTCGCAAGTTGCTTCCTCTTTCTGCCTGTACCTTGATCTGCTAAAAATCTGCTTGCCTCATCATGACATCCCTGGCAACAATGTGTGAACAACAGTTACAAGATCAGGGACACAAAATTTGACCTTTACAAAGTGCTCCCTGGGTTTGTACTCCACGCCCATGAACTCTTGATGTAGTGCCATTGCAGCTTGCCACTCCAGTGAGCAGAATTAAACAGAGGATGTGAGGGTGCTCCTTCCTCTACTCTCAGCAGCTGTCTTTGCAGACAGTTAGAACATGTTCACTTTTTTTATACTTTTATCTCTTGATCATTTATGATAATCACATCTGCCCCATGCTTTATTTCTCTATATTGAAGGAAATTACAATTGCTTATGAATTCCAGTTTTCAGAGACCAAAGATCTGAATCAAAAGGATTTCCATAGAGAAATCAACTTTTTCATGAAAGGTCAAGGGCAGTGATCAGACAAAATCTGTCTCAGTCCGTCCTGTCCATTTTGCCTTGAGAAAATCAAATAATCACACATACTTTGACTTCAAATTGGGCTAAAACCTAGTTTCTATTGGCTTATTCTAGGTTAAGAGTAATTAATTTCTTTGATGTCATGCAAAATAAACTCTAAATTCTAAGTGAAAAACTTACTGAAGGCAAACAAAAGTCCTAAGCCTTCTGGTCAAATCTGATCAGAGAAAATGTGAGCAACACAGTTAAAAAAAGAAAACAAAACAAAAAACACAGTTAAAAAAAGAAAACAAAACAAAACAAAAAGACAATCAAAGAGCCTCTCTTTAGAGTTACAAATCCCATTTTGATAAGATTGCATTTTACTTAGATATGTGAATGTTTCTCATTGGCATTGATGCATTTTATTTCCTCCCCCCCCCCAAAAAAAA
>VXBX01007242.1:291150-331525 GCA_013400415.1 Scytalopus superciliaris
GGGGGAGGGCAGAGAAAGAACAGAACTTTTGGCTGTGTGTACTCATACATTATGACACCTAATGTGCATATCATGTACAGTGTGTAAGCAGGCATATGTATTTTGCTGTGCTGCTCCTGCCTATTGCAGTGGCCAGCTGCTGTTGAAGAATTAGGAGCAGTCTACAGTGATCAGGTTGTCCTTGCTGTTCTGCTGTAGTAAAGTAAGCCTCAGTTTTACTTTGTAAGGTTGTCAGGACAACAGCTTATTATTATTGCTCCTCGTGGTTTTTCTCTGTAGCAGCGAAGGGAGCTGTTTCAAAGACGGTGGCTGCCTTGCCACACAGGGCTGCAGGATTGCCAGCTGTGATTTGGGTTCAGCAGGATGCTTTGGGTTTGTCATGTAAAAATTCTAATTGACGATGAATGCAAACCCAGTGGGAGAATAATTTTGTTCATTGGACTAATGCAAAACAACCCATTGTATTTACAAACCCATGGCCTGTTTTCTCTGCAGTATTGTCATTACTCCTCTGTTCTCTTCCATCTGAGGCTCGGAGAAAAATGTTTGAAGTTTGACAGTATAGAACCTATGATATAAGTTGATACAAGGTAGGCATTAGTTTAAAGCTATGTTACGTCAGTGTGCAACAGTCTGACACTGGAGCTAACAGGTGAAACCACTGGGGACTTCTTTTAGGTTTAGTTTGTGATGTCTGTGACAAAAACTTTATATAAAGTTGGTGTTCATTGATAAGCCTCATAAACCATAGAGGTGTTGTCTTTTTTGAAGAGCTACCGTTCTTGTTACATGTTAAATGAGAAAAAGAATGCATGTTGTTACATACAACAAACTAAATGCCTACAAAGGTGTTTCTCTGAACATTTTAAACTGCAATAGCTTTTGTGTTGTTGGGATGTTCCGGGATGGAAAGATGTTCCGTGTTCAGCAGGGAGAATTATATGAAGAAAGCTGTAAGATAAATGAGGGAGGAGTTTTTGTTTAAATTTCATAAAAATCACCAACACATGGGACTTGTTTTGGCACTTCCATAGCTTTGTTTATGTTATTGAAATAGATGTATTTCTCAGTTTGATCTTCAAGGTTTTCGATCTGGGTTGAATTGTAGTAGTCAATCAAGTGATGTCCAAGTAGTTAAAATCCTTTTATCAGGACAGTAACCTTCAGTTTCAAATTCTCTTTTCAGACAACTGAAACAGCAGTAACAGAGTAATTTGGCAGAGATATGTAGGAATCTCTTGCCGCTGTAGGTATAATACTGATCAATTAAGTCGATAAATAAATTCAAGTTTCGTTTAAGTGGTTCTTCATATTGCTTTGTTTGTTATAGTGTGAAGTCTTTACCATTTCATGATTCATGTGTAAGGTGGATAATGACTTCAGGATCCCTTGGCTGGGTGGTGAAGTTCATTTTTATTTTCATGGACTACATTTACAGATTCTGAAACTTAAACCCCTTCTGTTTCATACATAAACATATTTTTCTTTAGTCCTATGTTTTCTTCCATAATAGGAAGAAATCTAAGGCAGTTGTTTTGATTTGGATCTTTGTTCTTGTGCTTAGTTTCAGGGTTTTCCCCCCTTAAACAGTGATTAAAGTGGCCTTATTTGAAGTTCCTGAGTATCTTCTATATACTTACTCATAGTTCTGGGACCTGCACTACTGAATGTGTAAATGCCATCAGATTAGATTTAAGAACTTTATGGCACTTTGCCAATCATTTATGCTGAGTTTATCTAGGCTTTTAGCATGGTTTTCATAGCATCTTGTTGCAATGTTATGGTTTGGATGGGAGGACTGGCTTGATTCTCAAAATGTAGCAGTTAATGGTTTGTATTCTGCCTGGAGACCAGTTACAAGTGAAGTACTGTAGTGGGACCTATTCTGTTTAGTACTGTGATCAGTGACCTGGAGGAGGAGATGGAGTGTAGCCTCATCAAATTTGCATGTGACATCACGTCGTGGGAGTAGCTGACACATTGGAGGACTGTGTTTTGTTGTTTAGAGAGGCTGGTGGATTGGGCCATGGTGAACCTTGTGACATTCAGCAAGGATAAATGCATGTTCTTATGCCTCTCCACAGCACAGAGTGGGGAGTGACCGCCTGCCTGGGAGACAGCTCTGCTGAAAGGGACCTGCACAGGAGTTGGTGTGTTAGTTCTTCACTGACAGTGCAAAATGCCAGCAGCATACTAGACTTCATGAGCAGAAGCATAGCCAGTGGATTGCCAATATTCAATATTGCTTGGACCTCATTGGATATACCCCATCCCAGTTTTGGTTCCCTCAATACTTAAAAAATGTTGAGTAAACTGAGACTAGTTCAGTGGAAAACCAGAAGAATGAGGGGCTTGGAGCACATAAGGAGAGACTTAGAGAAATGGCCTTACATAGCCTGGGCATCAGAAAGCTCAGGAGAGATACTTAATAGCTGCCTCACAAGGTGATACTTAAGAGGTGATCAAGAAGACAGCCAGGCCCTTTACAGAGGTACATGACAAGAGGAAGAGAGACAGTGGTCACAGTGTAAAACAGGTGAGGTTCTGATTTGGCACTTGCAAATAAAAATCACCCTAAGGACACTGAGGAATTGGAACAGGTAGCACAGGCAGGTTACAAGCAAGTTGGTCTGAATACAGTGCTGTGGTGGCTTCCAGTGTAAATTAATCTATGGAATATGACAAGTTTTTTATGGTATCAGTTGCTCTGATACTTGAGAATTTTAGTTAATATTCCAGCACATTATGATTCCACTTTTTTGTGGTACAGAATAATTCTCTGTTATAAAATTGGGACAATCTTTTTACAAGACTAAGAAATAAGTATTACGAGCTCCTATTATATATTCTTTGTTTAAACCAGTTGACAAGAATTCCTAAATTAATTATTAGCAGTTAAATATTTTGTAACTATAGTACTTAGCAAAAGAATAAGTGCTTAAAGATGATAGTGTCTTCTCATGTTTGGTTTTAGATATACTTTGCTCACCTTGTCACTGAATTTAAAAACATGATTAACAATATTAGAATTTGAATGCATGAATTTCTATTGAGCGATTATGTTGGATCTTCCCAAAGGTTGTTTTACTGTTAAAGAAGAGGATGAGAGTTTGAAACTGGCTCTCAGCAAGTCAAACTTACATTTATATTTGGTTCTTTTGCTTTGGCTACTAATTTCATTACTGTGAAGCTTTGGATAACCTACAGTAGAATTCCCCATGTGGCTGGAAGAAAAAGTTGTGATTTGTCAGAGTGTTTAAAAATTCAAATTAAAATGTTTCAGTTCTGAAAAAAAAGTGCTGTTTGTACTTTTGTGTTCAGCCTTACCCTGTCAGTTTCATCAGCTATAAACAAGAGCCAGCAGCACCTCAGAAGCTTGAGATGATTCCTGTTCTTGCTCATCCAGCTTCACAGTTGTTACACTTTCAAGTATTTCTATGTTTACCAAAGCATGAATCAGACCTTCAGATCCCTGTTTTGGTTTTTAGAATCCATTTTATTAAGTGTTTAAAATTTCAGGCGTTTGTATAACATTCGGCCTCAGTATGAAAGAGGTTGCAAATGCATGCTGAGATAATCATAACAAACAGGAAAGGGAATGGAAAGAATTTCCTTTAGGGTAAAATTCCTTCAAGTTGAAATAACCCTGATAGATAGTGCTTGTCAGTTGGCAGAGAGGGTTATGACTTGCCTTCTGAAGATTTTTTTTTTTTTGGCTGAAGGTGAAAGGACATGAAGAAGCTCAGTCAGATGTCCTATTAAGCTGTATTTTCAACAAAAGGAGTTAAAACATTAATTTTATTCAGCTGATGGATCTCCAAAATTGTTGAATTAACACCGTTGATAGGTACACATGAGCACCCCAAGCCTGAAACCTCCCTTGCCCTGAACTGAACTATTCACTGCTTTTATGCTCCAATTGCTGTAGAAAGTAACTACGTCATTGATGTCTCTCATAGATCAGTTGCACTCAGTTTGGATTTTCTGATGGGTTGCTGTTTTGGTGTAGGTTTTGTTCTTGTTTTTCTTCTCTCTCACAGTGGAAGGCTGTTCAGGGACTCACTTCACTGTGGACTGAACTTTTCTGGTAACATGTATGTGGAGCACATGCTGAGATTGCAGCCCATTTGTTTGATTCTACCAATACCCTTTTTTTACCTAAATACTTTTTCTTTCTCCCCAGTACTTACAGACAACTTACTCTGTCAGAACTCAGTTTTCTGAGGTTGATCTAGTTAAAGTTTTAGTCAGTCTTTAAACGAGACAATCATTTAGCTGCTTCATGTAGAGTACGGTACAAATATGGTAGCTGGGGAACAGAAGTCCCTTCTCTATACTTGCTTTGTTTCTGTGTTTTATTTTGGCTAGTAAGAATTTAAGCAGCATTCTACACAAATCAAAATTTTATTCTGTACATCTTGAAGGAATGACTCCAAATATAGAGGGAAAATAAATTGTTCATCAAAACTTACTTTGTTCTTTTTTTTTTTGCACGTTCCTTTGCAATTCTGGTGCTTCTCAACTTGGTGTTGTATTCAGATTTCATTGGTAATTTTCACGTTGTGTGAAGGTCATTACTGAAAATATGAGGTAAACGGATTCCAAGATTAATCTTAGACTTCGTCTTACTAAACTGTTTTAGGTGGTTTTTTTTTTCAGGAGAGTCAATTGTCTCTTGTTCTCTTTTCAGTATGGTACTGTATCAGCTACTTCCTTAATTCCAAGTTGTACCAAAAGGAACTGTTTCCTTGAAAGCCGTTGATGAGCTGATCTAGGGAATCTTTCTTCTATGTAGAGCTGCAGCTCCTGAATCAGCTTCTCCTTGATGCTTTTGGGAACCCAGCTGAAGTAGTAGCTCTTGCTGTGTTCCTAACTAGGTTGAATATGGCTTATGTACCAAACAGTGACAGTAACTTAAAATACAGTCTCCCTACAATTTTCATAGCTATGGCATGAGAGCTTCCTTCCTCTAAATTGTGTTCATGCAGTCCAACTAATCTTTTGATTTTTATCACAGTTGACACAGTTGCTAATGGCAAGTACAGGAGAAGGCAGACCTTTTTGGAACCGAATGTCAAATCAAGTTCTGTAGCTGGCAAATTCTCAGATGAGACAGTGTAGATTTCCTGCTTTTTGTAAGTAAATGTGTCTTACAAAACCTTCATAACTAAATAATTTGTTCGTTTAAAGAGTCTGTTCGCTGGCATTTTATTCTCAGAGCAGGACTAAGCTTTTGAAATTATTCTCCTGGTCTTCGCACTTAACAATATTTTGCTAGCATGATGAAGTAGTTTCAGAGAATGTGAACTATATTCCTTTGCAATGAAACTAACCCAAATAAAATATTGTCCTTAACATAAACTGCATTTCTAATTCTGAATGAGTGATCTAATTCTGACTGAGTAATCATCAGAAATGGAAGTTAAAAACAACAGTGCTGAAGGTGATGTGCTTACAGAAATTTAAGGTGAATATGTGAGAAGAAAGCAGATAGCAAAATGAAACAAAGTTTATGGAGTAAACACTTATTTCTCAGTATTGAGGAAGTAAATATTTTCTCTACCTTGTTATGACTTGGACAGAATTATAAAAATATGTCTTCATTTTGTCAAGCTCACTCAAATTGAGTTGAGTAAACTAAGATATGGCTATACTCAGTGGGAAGGGTACTTAAACAAAATAAACAAAACCAGCCAAACCCCCTGTATTATTAAGGAAAGTGATTGAGAACTGTTGTTCTGGAGGTTTAAAAGCATTACATCAGCAGCACCTACCTCAGGAGTTTTGGGAGTTTTTTTTTAAGGTTCAGCTTCAGGTGAAAAAAAAAAATGTATTCCTTGAGCTGTCTCCAGTGTATCCTCCCTCCTTTCCTCATGAAGGCAGTATGGCTGTTGTTTAATTTTTTAATGGAAAGATCACAGATTGCTATCTTGTAAGGGTTACTTTCTTCAGTGTTTCATTTTTATGGCTTTTGCTTGTTGTAATATTTTGACTCACAGATTTGATCACATTACCAATGTTTTAGTTACAGGCACCAAAATAAACACACATCTTGCTATATTTGCTTTGTATTTTTCTATTTCTTTATTGTTTTTTGGTTCATTTAAAGTAGACTTCAACAAAATTACAAGTCATTGTCAGTAGCCTGGCTGATTTATAGCAACAGTATAAGAATTCTCATTCTTATGTGGAGCTGACCACAGTAAAACCTTGCAGTTATGAGATGTTATGAAGCCTAAAATCCGAGCTTCTAATAAAATGTTTATGGCCTTCAACCCTTTTGGCAATAAATTAAAAAGAGAAATCTGTTTCGAATGCATGTTCTCCTTTAATGTAATGACAATTTCTATTCTAATGCTTTTCTCCTCCCACATATGGTCTTTCATTCTACAGTAAAAGTTTTTATGGCCTTCACTCCTGTTCTATTCTGTCTCCCACACCCTTCTACTGACTTGCCACTACCCACTTGTGGAACAAAAAGACGACTTTTCTTTGTTTAAAAGCGTAGGTCTGCGGTACAACTGCATAACTCATTTCAACCCTGTGTGGTTTACTGTGCCCAAGGGGGCCCAGCGTGTGGTTTGTCTCTCCAGAGGCTGAGCGTACCCCCTGGTGAGAGACAGCTGGCTGTCAGCTCATGTGCACCTTCTGCACGTGAAGAGTGTGCTCAGATTTGCTTCCTACCCATGAGGTTTCACATTTATTGCTACCAAGAGGACGTGCTCCCAGCCCCTGAGTAAGCCAACAGCTTACTTGACCACTGGCAGATCAGTGAAATTTCTTTTCCAGCCATGGTTTAGAGGGCTTGTACAGTATGGAGTAGATGAGAAGATGGAGTATGTTTTTTTTCTAAATTTAGAGAGAATGTTCTGTCCTTTCAAACCAGTTAGACTTTAAATGATTTTCTGTCTCATCAGTTAGAGGAAAGAAAAACATTGAGGAGGTTCCAAAGACCAGAATGTCTGTATATGGTTCACAGTGATGAGAGTGGGAGGGGGCAGGTGGGTGTGAGTTGTTTGTTTAATGGACTTTAAATGCCTCAACGCTTTTCAGGATGCAAATATTGGCCTTTTTTTTGATGTTGTTGTTGTTCTTCCTGTGTAATACTTATAGGATTAGCGCCTTTTATCATACTCATGAAGTATTAAAAAACATGGTGGCATTCACGTAAGGCAGTGATGAAAACCTCTTGAGCTCTGTATATCATCAATATTTTGAATAATTTCGTGGAAACATTTTGTCTCATGCAGAATCAGGGGTGTTTTTCTTTTTTTTTTCTTTATCTTGCCTGATATATACAGTTCGTGTGTACACTCTGGAGGTTATTGATTAATGATATCTCTGCTATCCTTTACAGAGAAACCTTATTTCTTCACTTTTCTTTTTTCCTCTCTCCTGTGTGACTACCATAGCCACTGGTATGTTTTAATATTATTTTTATAATCAAAGGTGAGCAATCTGTAAAGCTTATGAGTTACTGATACATGGAGAAGCTAAATTAATAAAGATGCCATTAGAGTTGGTAACATTCACGTTTAAGAGGTAAGAAGGTGTAAGATGTTTTCTGGGATCTTAATTTATTAACATAAGTTTCTCTCCTCATACTTGATGGGCTGTAGATTAGGTGGATATTTGTTGCTTTCAAGATGCTCTTAATTGGAGGACAAGTGAGAAGACCAAGTGAACAAAAGCACAAGGGGAATATGAAAATATTTATTATGAATACCCTCAATTTATACAAAATGCTATCAATTTTTCTGTTAGATTAAAAGAATTGTTCATCTGAAGGAAAATAAATCACTTCAAGCTTCATTGTTAGATATTAAACACTAGATTAGATGAATTTAGATAGTGATTTTGGTTTTTATTTCCCTTGTATCAAAAGAATACCATTTGGCTCTTTCCTGACTGTTCTTTAACAAGTACAGATTGGAGTGCAGATCTATATTTTTAAATCATTGATATTTTGAGTAGAATACTTGAGAATTTGGGCTGTATATTAAGCAAACTTCAAGTTTGTTTTGTATGTCTTTCCTGGTATTTTTTTTCCAGGGCTACTTTTTCATTATTATACTGAGAGAAATTTATGAAAAAATGATGACCTGTCTGTGTAGGAGTTCACAAGTGAGTAATGATTGCCTAACCTTACGGTCTTAACAAAACAAAAAAGATGTGTCTGAAACTTAAGGCTGTCTCTTGTGATTGAGTGATACATGAGAAAAAAAAAAAAAAAACTTGCAAAGTGAGCCTCTTTCTGTACAGAACTGTCACTGCTCTGCTTAGCTGACATAGACTCTTCAGCTGTCACTTTCGGTGCAAAAGAGACAAAGCCCATGCCTGGACTTAACTCCCACTATCTTGTCTGATTTTTTTATCTAAAGCAGAGTCTGATGCCTGCAAGATTATTGACCATTTGTCCCATCAGAGTGCCAAGGTTTAGAATCCTGACTTTCCCATGTTTTGCAAGTTCATTGTCAGCTTTTGAAGTAGGTACTATTTTTCTCCTGTATTGAAGGCTAAGAAAATTATCAAACAAAAGTATTCTGCTCTCTTCATAGTCCAAAGTATGAGACATGGTCTCTTTTATATTCCTTTTTTTAGTTTTCTTTTTTATTATACTTCTTACAAGTATGTTAACTTGAAAATCCTTCTGTTTTTTTGCAAAAAGCAGTTGTGTACCTGCTTTGTTCTTAGAAGTATGAGCTGCTTTGAAATCGTGTAGATGATGATCACGACTGAAACAAGTACTCTCCCTTTGTGGGAGGAGAAAGAAGTGCTTGTTGATATTTAGGATATTTGTGATAGCTGCAACTTGTGTATACTGCAATAGTACAGTTGTCTCGAGCATTTTTTTCCTTCTGAAAAGAAATAAATTAAGCCAGGAGTAATGATCCTAGGCTGGGGAGCAGGGAAATCTTTGCCAGATGGGAGAGGGGTGGATGAATGAGTGGGGTGTGTATGTTTGCATGGGTGTGCACACATCTGAAATGCAGAAAAAGAAATAAAACATAACTCTGACTGTTTCTTTGTTCTGTTTTTGTTTGTTTGTTTGTGTTTTTATTGTTTGTTTGGTGGGTTTTGTTTTGTTGATCTTTGGTTTATAAGTCAGCAGAAAGAGAGAATGTTTGTCCCTGGTCTCTGATGTTTATGATTTAGAATATTTTTTTTTTTATTGCTGTATGTCTGTTCCTGGTGGAAATGCTCTAGTATTTGACTGCTAGTTTTCATTACTCTCTCATTCAATTGCAGTGTTTAGAACGAAGTACATTGTATATCCTTAATGGGTATGTAGCCTTATGTCAGTGCATTATTGAGATAAAACTGTGTGAGGGCACACGCAGTTGCAAAGCCTGTTGTAAATCACTATTTTACTCCAACCTTCTTCCTATTGAAGCTTTATGATAGAAAGATTTGCCCTGGTTTAGTTGTGATTCAACAGCTGAGATAAAGGATGTATTTCTAGAACTTCGACAACCTTGAAAATTTGTTTTGGGTTAGGTTGAATTCCGCTTTTTTAACAAGACCAAAAGTCTGTGTTCACAGCAACATGGAAGGGTGTGAATGAGGTGCTGAATGAAAGAGGGAGACACTTTTGAGAAAGATGATGTGGCATGCCGTGGTGCCAAAGCTGTGCTCAACCTGCACTAACTAGCAGAATGCACAAAGGTGCAGAGCCTTGCTGACTTTCTCAAATAAGATATCTATATATTTGGGTATAAAAGGCAAAAGGAAACTTAATGTCTTTTTAAGTCCCAATCAAGGCACACAACACTCATTAATTTGTGTTCTCTCCTATGTATGGACTATGAGTATGACCCTCAAATGAGATCCATAATTAATGACTGGGGGGAAAAATTGAAACTCCTGATATAGAAAACACACATTGAGAGAATGAGTTGGCCTCTTTATGTAAGTGTGGTAATTTAATTTTTTTTTTCTCATATCTTAACATAGTCTCCTATATTTACATCTATTTTGACTCTCTTAAATAAATATGTCCAAAATGTGCTTACTCATGTTTTGTTTGAAAGTAGATTAGGTCATATCTGAATCATGTTGAAATCTATTAAGTCTTAACTGATGGAGTTTTATATTAAGATTGTAAATACCTTTTTTAACACTATTTTTGTTTCCGTGGTGTGTGCTGATATCTAAACTGTGTTTACCTATGTCCAGAAATATGGGGAGTGGACTTATCTCCTGGGCAACTTTTTTTTTTTTTTTCATTATCTCCTAGGTGGCTATTACTCCATTTTCACAAATGCTGACTCTCTGTAACTACTGCACACTTAAGGACACTTACACAAGTTTGGCAGCAGATGACATTTTAAATACACAAACCCAAGGTCTATCCTACTGAAGAAGGAGAGAAAATTACTCTATGTGGCAAATGGCAAAGTGAAACTGTTATCTCTGCTAATTTTTCAGTAATTCAGATTTGTTGCATTTTTTTCTTTCCCTCAGACAGTAAAGTCTAAAAAAGTTCATGAAAAATACTGCTTTCATGTATTTCTGGTACCACAAAAAGACCTTGTTCTTAGTAATTTTTTATTTTACAGGAGGCAGGCTATTATCTCTGCCTTTCCTCATCTCTATTTTCATGCAGTAGTGCCTTTGGGATGCTTCCAGTTTGATTGGCAGGCTGGCATATTTAGGCATGTCAGAAATACAAACTGTGTGTTTTTTTGTTCAGAACCACACAAACTATGCCATATTCGATGTAAGTTATTGAAGCTCCATCTGCAAGAATAATGACCTTAAGAATTTAAACTGGAAGATTTGTACAGTCAAAACTCTGTGATTTTTTTTTTTTTTTTTTTTTTTAGTAGAAGAGAAAAAGTGTCTGTCAAACATAAATGGAAAAGGAATCGAAATGAGGCAATCCTAACCAGAAACCAAGTTTTACTTTTAAGTTACTTCACTGACTATTCTTCTGTTTTGCTGTTCAGTAAAGAACAAAGGGCTGGGAAACAGCAGTAGAGGTGGAAATTGTAATTGCCCTTATTAAAAATACTTTGTGAAGGAGCTTTCTCTGCAGCCGTATCAGGGAGATGGGGGGTGGAGAGGATCAAAACCAAACAAAAAAAACCCAACTGAACCCAACTTCCCCTGCCCCCCAACAGGTAAGATCAGTTATTTGTTCAGTAACAGTTTCAGAAACACTGGATGAATGGAAGAGTGGTGAGCAATTTTTTTTTTGGTTGGGCAAACAGATTATACCCTAAGCTGTATTGTAAGTATATTGGGCTCTAGTTGCAATGGGAGTTTAAAATGTAGTGTTTCCTTAGTCAAAGTAATCAAAGAAGCATTAGTTTATAATTTTGTAAAGTATGTGAAGATCTATGATCTCATTCCAGCTTCCCAAAAATGTTTATTCAAATCAGTGTTGCTATATCAATTCTACACTTCAATGGGCTTCAAGTTTTTTTTAATATGACAGCTACCATATCCTGAAACATCTGGTGTTACAACATCCAAAATGGTATTCTTTCCCCCAGCTCAGTTAGTGGGCGAAATCATAATGATTTTTTTCTGTGACAAACTTTCTTTGACTTCAGTGAAACTAGAGCTGACATGGTATCCAAAAATCTGTCACCAAATCTTTTTGATATCTATGGATACGGATTCGTATTATTTGGGATGCTGAAAGTTTTGACCTGCTCCCAAGTTAGTCCCTCGTGACCTAAAAGAGAGATGGTGTTCTTGTTACAGTGTGTTGTAGTGTACTTACCAGCTCAGATGATGGCTCAGGTCTCTGTAGTTCTCAAAGGGATCGCCATTCATTATTTTCTGTTGCGTATTCGCCTTGTAAATTCCTCTTTGTTTTGCATTTTGTGTGTCTGTTTAATCTGGCTTATTTCGTTCTACTTTTACACCATGTAATTGAGTGTTGACTATAAAAAGCAATGGTAGTAAATTATCAGACTCATATTCTTGGAATGAATTTGATGACCAATTATACTATTTTTGTCTCTGATATTTGAAGGGAAATGGGAGACATTCAAATGCAATTCAGGGCATTGTCAATCTTTTCAGTGTTGTTTCAGAGTTAAGAGGACTACAGAATTTTGAACTGGATTTTCAATCAAATGCACAAGTTCAGTGTGTATGGAAAGCACTATGAGGTTATAATTGTCTTTAAAGAAGAACTAATTTCTAAATTCTGCAAACTAGTGTATTTAAATTACTGGACATTTCAGTAGGAGAGCTGAATGAAATGCTAGAGATCTTTATTTCTGTTAAATATCTAATTTTGTTCCCTATATTTCAAGAGGGATGTTGATAAACTGGGGAGCCCCAATAAGATGAGTAGAAGGCTCTCATTTGGAGCAATAGACCTGCTGGGAGTGGGTTGGCAGAGCTTGTTCACTCTGACAAAGAAGCAGCTACTGAGTGACCTGAGAGTATCCCGTAGCTGCTTGAAGGGTAGTTCCAAAAATGATAGAGGTGAATTTTTCCCAGTGTCACCAGACTGGCCACAACCTGTGATATGGTGTGTTTGGGTTAGGCACGAGGAAGAACGCTACTCAAGAGTAGTGGAGGGAGGTCGATACAGGCCTGGAACAGACTGCCTGGAGAATTTTACATCTTTGAACATCTTGAAGACTCAGCAGGACAAAGCCATGCCTGACCATTTCCAGTGCTGATAACAGTCCTGCTCTGGGCACTCAACCTAAACTGATTAGGTTTTTGTTCATCCTCCAGCCCCTTTCTTTTATTACGCCATTCTAAAATGAGCTGTGGCCCATGTATTTGTTTGAAAAAGCAAACAGCACTGTCAAAAAGCATATCCCTTCATTGATGGCATATGAAAACCATCCTCGTCTTCACTCTTGAGGAAAACAGAGCTGATAAAGAAATATTTGGGGGTTTTCCATAGTACTTAATATCTTGCTTTTCACTCAGAAATTTACAAAAAGTATTTTTTTCACCCCAGAGAAATGTTAATGATAAATAAAATATTAAACAGGCTCATGGGACCAATATAAAAAAATGTGTTCATCTTATTTCTGTGAATAGCATTCACAACACTGTAATGTAGTTAGGTTTTTTTCATGCCCGTTTTATGACCTGTGAGTAATTTTTGTATCTTTCCTGCTTCTAAGCAGCCACTTTAAGTCAGTTGCCATGTTCGCTTCTCTTTAATTGAAATGGTCAGGTACTTCCTTATAGTCTGCTGATTTTTTTAGTTTATGTTTTAAAATCTGCTTTTCTATGGCTATTGTCAATGATTTCTCCATTGTTTAGTAGCTTTGGTTTTGGGCTAATAATTTACCCTTATCATTAATATTTTCAGCCTTTGCATTTTCAAGTGTTTTTTCTTTTTTATGTGCAAATGTCTTACTGCTGTACTCTGAAAATGCAGGGAAGTTAAGTGCCCATGTCTCTTTCATTGTGGGATGCAGCATTCAACTTTGCTGTAGTTGTACCAAACCACTCACATTTAAACTCTTTATCTCTTCTGTGATTAAATCTGGAGTAGTAAAAAGTAAAAAAAAAAACCGAAACAATGTGAGGACTAAATGTTGAGGACCTGGCAGAGAAGAGAAAGCAATAAAGACAAAGATCTGAAAGTAGAATACCACTTACTCTGTATTGTCTACTATATTTTCTATAATTTGTGGTCCGGGCATGATATTTTGTAGTGCCAGAATTGGTATTATTTTGTGTGCTCCTTGTGATCTTGCTTATTATGTGCTTTTGCTGTGTTGTCAAAATCAGGTGCTGCAGAGGGAGAAAAGTGCCTGGAGCTGAACATTGTTTCATAGAAGAAAAATAAATAAAAGTAGGAATGAAGATGATGTTCACATTATGTACATAAATGACAGTGTGTGAAGTGTCATGTTGAAAATACAAATGAGAAAGACTTAGCTCCTTGTTTATTACCTTTATTAAAAATACTTATATTCCATATTAATTGCGGATTTATTGTAGGTAAAAAGACATCTATAGGAATAATGGGCATTGTGGAGTGTTCTCTTCAGTTCTGACAAAGTCATTTTGATGTAATGCACACCCTTTCTGAATTGAAAAGCAGGTTCAAAAGGTAGAGCTATCTCTATCTTACCTTTTCTGTTTTCATAATGAAGATTATTCTTTACCTGAGGTTATATTCAGAATGTGATAGAACTCTTCCAGGTCAGAGCAGGGTTAGTTGTTTTTTCATATTCAGAATAAAGCAATAGTTACATTTGTGTGTATATAAGAAAATTCTGATGGCCTAAGGACAGGCCTATTTACACTGCTCCTTATATTAGAATGTGGCAATAGTGTGTATTTCACTTTATATGTTTCTTAGCTCTTAGCATGTTATCTTTGTCAGAGAAAGGATCATCCAAAGCTGCAAGTTCTATAAACAATTCTCAGCAGTCAATCTGAGACTTAAGCAGACCAAAGATGAATGGATATTGCGTTTCACATTAGTGCTGCTGTGTAATTAATTGCACTTAATTAGCAAGTCTTTCTTTAAGTATTCACACTGAAGTGCTGACATTTGTTTTCCTAGGTAACTGAACACAAAATACGAAAAGCTGCTTTCAACAAACTCCACGTAATTGCATGTTTCGTTGAAAGTGTTTTGATCAAAACAGCGGTGACTTATCTGATCATCCTCGTTCTGTCTTGGGCCCATCCAGTCCTTCCAGCTGGCTCACTGTTGCTTTAAGATATGAAATGGGTGTTCAGGCAGTGTGCTCCCTGATAGTTGAATGCTGTTCCCTGTGCTGCTCAGCTGGATACTTAGTTTGGAAGTGCATCCGGTGGGGAGGCATCCCTCATTTGCTGCAGGCACAGGGACTGGTATGTAAAACTTGGAACAGTGTTTACTGTGGTGGTGAAATATCTGTAAACTGACCTGTATCTGGTGAGGTTCAGCCAGCCTGGATGAAATAAGGTATCTCTTCTACAGGAGAGGCAAATTTAACTTCATGATAGTATTTTTCTATTTTATATCATTTTATACTGTGACAGTGTTTATGACAGATATACTGTGATAGTATGTGATAGTGGTAAAGTTCTCAATTTCCTTTTAAACTGAGTGATATGTGTAGCCTACAACATGATTAGTACCCTCATCTGCTTGACTTTCAGAATTCGAATTTTCCACACACCATTGGGCAATAGAGAATTACAGATCTTAGACAGATGAATGTAATTCTTACTATGATGGATGTTGGTATTTATGAAACTCACAAAGAAGTGTAAAAACTGAGGTGTTGGACATCCTGAACCAACACAAGTTGTTTTTATTGTGCTTGTGGCTTTGGTTTAGAATATAGAGTCCAAGAGAAGCCTCTAACTGGGAAATTCCACTTCAGGTTTTTAATAGACGTTGTAATTGCGACCAACATTGGTATTGAAAACAACCACTTTGTGAAATAAGGGAGGAGTTTTGAAGTTTTTTTGTTGTGTTTTTATTTTGTTTTGGTGGGGGTATTTTGGCAATGATGTCTGGAACATTGATCTGTACACTTTTAGCTGTATAGCTAAACATCTGTTTAGCATAAAATTAAGAGAAAACTTACGAATGTAGAAGAAAAACCCAGTTTACAAGTCAACAGTATAAAATATGTGGTGTCCAAAGCCGGGGATTTCACAAGTTTTAAAGCAGTGGTTATTGTATATCTTTGTTTTGTTTCAAAGTAAAGCATGCTGCTACTTCCTTAACTTCATTGTTTTCTATTTCTCAGTCTGTATTTCAAAAAGAAGCAGCATGTTTTCTCTCTGAAATGAAGAATCACAATAGATTTCTTGTATGAAACACCTGCACAGTAGGAAGTGAAACAGAACTTTTTAGCTCTCGCTGTTTTATGGCAAGATTTCTGTTAATTTCCTTCCTGTAAACAAAAGGAGTCGCTTAGAGAGTGGGAAATAGGCTGTTTACAGGATATTTTCTGTATGAAAGGAAGGAAAAGTGCCTTTACAGAGATCAACCTATTGTGATGGGAATATGGCAAGTTATATGGAGTTAAATTGAGTTTAGTATTTGGAGGGGAAATACCTGGCAAAATACATGTAACCAGTTCAGTCTTGACCCTGTAAAGTGATAGATGCACCCATTGGTTGCTGAAATCAAAGCAGGAGTTCAGACATAGTGCTGTGGTTTGATCCCAAATCCTTTGTGTAACCTATGATTGTTATAAGAACTAGATCAGAGATAGATTGCACTTTAAAATAAAAGCTAAGAACTTATGCAATGTGGCTTTTATTTATAAACAAGCACTTTTGATACTTGTACTTTCAGATACATGTTCGAGTTATCTTTGCACATCTGTCTTCCAGCTGTCTTTGAAATACAGTTGTCTTTGCTAGGGCAAGTGTCATCATTGGATTTTTCCTGGAAGTAATGGTTTCCGATGTACATGTAGTGTGTATGTAGTTTCAAAGTTCTGCTTCAAATGTGAAATGTATTAACTGTAATTCTGGGGTGAACCAGGTTATCTTATTGTTGCCTGTATTATAAAATTAATTACTGTGAGTAGTTACTTGATTTTCATTTACCCTCTGTGGCACCAGCAAGAACCTTTATCATCAGTAAGAAATGTGGATTAGGTATTTAACTCTAAATTCTGCTTAAGCATTATGGAATAATATGGCTTCCTTGAAGACTCAGGTGTATAAGATGATAGGACTTAACATAGCTTTGCCAATAAAAGTGAGCAGGTAGAGAAAAGTCTGCATACAAAGATACTTATCGTTATCTGTATTTCTTTTATTTGCAGTTTTTGTACCCAAGTTGCACTTGAAAATGGAAATTAATTGTAGCAGGTTTTGTTGTTTCTTTTGCTCCACATATTAAGTTCAAGTTGATTCCTAATAGCTGAATATCATAAAAAGGCAATTGTAAGCATGGAAAAGAAGAATGTAAAGAGTCCGATTTGCTTAATAGATACTGAACTCCATTTCTGTTTCAAAAGTGGTTCTTAAATACAAAAAGCTTTAACAACAGTGTTAGTTGTTAAAGAAGTGCTTTCCCCCCACCCTGCATGATGGGTCCAGTTCCTCACACAGAAATCCCAATGTTTGGGTGTTTCAGCCTAATTTGGCAAATAAGGCTGGAGTATGTGCAAGTGTGTATATAAATGGAAACTGGGAATGGTCTGTCTTTTGGCATGTCTTGGCCAAGGGAGCACGTGCCCTTTGTTCTGGTAGAAGAAATAAAATGATTCCTTTGCTGCCTGTATTTGGTGTTTTGTTCTAGGCTGGAAGCATCTGTCTGCTTGTTTGCTTTCTCTCTGTAGTTTTCTAATTCTTTATTCAAGAGAGAGTGTTTGTAAAAGAGCTACTGCAGTCATGAATGAGACTTTGTCTTGCTATAGATGAGATCGGATGTGGCACTTAGTGCCATCATGTAGTAATCACAGTGGTGTTGGATCAAGGGTTGGACTTGATGATCTCGGAGGTCTCTTCCAGCCCAGTTGATTCTAGGATTCTATGAAAGCATAAGGTTTCTTCTTAAAAGTTCAGAGTGTTGAAGCGACAAATGCCAACAGTATCCCACAATCTAGAAGAAATTACTTGACAAGGCATTAGCTACTCTTCATGGTTCTATGTGGAATTTATTTTTTCCTTTGGTTATGCCATCAGAAATATGGCTCCTATACTGTAAGTTGAGCATGCCCAGGGCACATCAGACTTACTGTGTAGATTGAATGTGGCAAGTTGATTTTCTGGACGTACTAAACTTGCTGTAGAGCTTAGGCCTGCAGAGACCATCTGTACAGTGTTCTAGAGCACTAGGAAGCCTGTTTGGAACTAGGCTTTCCTGACTATGATGCTGCCTATCTGCTCGCTCTTTCTGGAATCAATTTCTTTTGCACTGCCAAAACTTTCTGGGTAGAGAAAGAAAACGTGCCCAGAGAAAATCAGATATCAGATACTGATATTATTCTTTCTCCTTTTCTTACAACAACAATATAGAAATAAAACATGTTAAAAGATTGAAATAAGTAATATCAAATATTCATGCAGAAAATGACCTTTTGTGTCGTTGAAAATGAGGTGCAGTGTATGGCTGGCCACAATTATGAATGTCAGACCTTTCGCCAAATAGGACTACTAATAAAGATTGACTTTCCTATTCAGGTATTATTTCTACCTGCATTTCAGGTACCTTCTAATGTGAATACTTTTGCATTGTCATTGGCCAGCTTAATTTCCCAAGTGACAGTCCCTCTAGAAACAAGGTTCTAGTTTTCAATTCCAGTGGACATTTAGATAAAGATTAAGGAACCAGGGAATGAAATGCAGGCATTACTTCCTGGAAGGTAAAGCAACCCACATGTGGTGCTGGGAATAGTGAAAAATGAGATATCCAGGAAGAGCAGAACTATGATACTTGCCTAACACACAGGAGTCTTACAATGTCTAATATTACAAATAAGTTTCAAAGTACACGTAAGAAAATAGGCGTAGTTACATGTGATTTATAATTTGTTACTTTATGTGAGTTTAAAGGACTTGACTTGAAGTTTTCAGTTTTTTTCGTTTGTAGACCTTAATGAATGTAGGGGTAAAGTGTTATGAAGAAAACTTTTTGAATGCTGGTGAAATAATAAATTGAATTTTAAATATATAAAATTATTTTTCTTCTCAGTTCTTAAATATTTTTTCCTGATGCAGTGTTCTGTATAAGAACTTTGGATTAAAGAAAAAAATTAGTATGTGGACAAGGCCTAATGTTTTCCCATTTGGCTGCCTCACAAAAGAACAACATAATCCTCTAAATCCTACTTTACTCCAAGGATCAATTGATTCCACTCTTTACTCCCATAAATAAACAGTCTAGAAGTTGTCTTTCAGACAGATACTTTGAAGCTTGCTCTTCCAGCAATTTGAAAGTATAAAGACATATTTTTCATATGAGAAAGACAATGTTGATAATATTCTTATAAACTTATTTATAGAAAATTGAAAAGTTTCTTTTCAGAAATTGGCCAGATTCTATGGCCTTTCTGAAAAACAAAAAAATTTCCAATTTTACAGTTGCTTTCTTTTATTGTTTTTACTTTTGGCTTTTAGCATTTGCTATGGATTTCGTTCAGACTTTACTGGAGTGAGGTTTATGTGTGAAATTTGTCATCATCAGATGTAATTCTTAGGTTAGGAATGAGAAATTTCTCTTTAACGCCCTGTTTTTGGGGGTTTTGTTTGTTTGGGTTTTTCTCATTGTATTTTCTGTGGGCAAACAGGTCAGTCATCTAATGATATTGGTCAACACTTCTACTGACAAAGTTTAGGTTTGCTCTAGGTCTCCCTTGAAAGCCGCATTGGCAAAAGTGTTTGCTCAAGTTTTACATTATAACTACACCAAGAGGTTTTTTTGCCACTTTGAGCATACTTAGTAGACTTAAGTGTTTGCCTATTTTTCACTAGGCCTAGAATGAGGATAAGAGTGAACTGTCCTACATTCCATCTATATGGGCTTTTGATTCGTTTACGTTCCTGGTGTCTCTCATACCTAGCTTTGCAGTTGACGTAGGAGTTTGAGACTTTGTGTTCTTTTCCATTGTATGCACTATTCTGTAAAATACTTACCAGAATTATTTTTATCCCTATGGTGGTGATTTAGTACAGGAAATAACATCTCTTCCTGCTCTGTGTGTGTCCTTTTTCCTTTCTTTCAGTATGAATACAACATTGTGTATTTTCAAACAAGATTTTACTGTCTCAGATTATGCTAAAAGGAACTCCTTTTGAAACTTTGTTAGTGCTGATATAAAATAGAAAGCCAAATCGCCTTATCAGTAAATAGTAGTTTTGTGATTTATCTCCCAGTAATGGTGATCATGCAGACCTACCTAAAATACTTTTATTTTATATATGTTTTTATTTGCCTGCAGAGAACTAAATTTAAAAGTGTCAAATGTAAATTTTGCAGTGTTAGATACTTTCTCAGCTCTAAGTCATCCCACAGATTCTCAGAGCATGTTTCTAAACTTTTTGGATGAATTTACTACTATCTTCCCTCAAAGCATTCTATGGAACTTCGTGAATTTTTCTCACCCTTGTAATTGAAAATACTGTTAAGCTAATTGCTTTGTATAATGCAGTTCAAAGAATAGCGGTGGACCCTTTATCATGACCTTTGAAGCAGAGCCATAATAAAACAGTCTGTTGGTTCAGCACCTACTGGTTCATGGCCTCTTGCCCTAGCAATGCCTTTTTTTCCATTTATTGCCAGGAACTTGCACAGATAATACCTTTAAATTCTCTGTCGCAATGCATACATGTGGTATGTGTTACACTGTGGTGAATTTTAAAGTCAGTGAGTTGGTTTTGATATTTTATTTCCACATAGAAATTAGTAGATTTTCATTTTACAAAAGTGCTCATTTAAGATTTTTTATTTACTTATGCCTTAATGTCATAAGAGGATATGTTAACCTACAAATAAAAACAACAAATCTTTCTCATTTGACTTGCAGGTATCTCTATTTTGCTGATATCAGAAAAAGAGTGACTCAAGTTGGCATCCCTTGGGAATCCTTCTAGCCAAAGGTAAGTATAATTTGTAACCAGTGGCAAATATATTTTTAGGATGTTTGTAGTATTACCCTAAATTTTAAATAAAAAGGCAACTGTGCTGCTCTCTTTCTTGGTGTTTGACATCTCACAAAATATATTTCTTTGGGATACCTGAAGGATCTTAACAAACCTGTAAGGGAATAATTTTTATGGCTTGGAATACAACTGAATCATAGAAGGGTTTATGTTGGAAGCAATTTTGAATATCATCCAGTTCCAACCTTCTTGCCATGGACAGGGACACCTCCCACTAGACTGTATTGCTCAGGGCCCCATCCAGCCTGGCCTTGACCACTTCCAGGGGCATCCACAACTTCTCTGGGCTACCTGTTCCAGTGCCTCATCAGCCTCACAATAAAGACTGTAAACCTACACTCTTTCAGTTTAAAGCCATTACTCCCTCATCCTATCACTGCATGCCCTCGTAAAATGTCCCTCCCCAGCATTCTCGTAGGCCCTTTTTAGGTACTGTGACACTGCTATAAGGTGTTCCCAGATCCTTCTCTTCTCCAGGCTCAACAAAACCAACTCTCTCAGCCTGTCTTCAGAGGAAGTTCAGCATTTTCTTAAATCTGCAACTTGGCTGATTGCCTCTTGTTGATATCGAGGCATATGGTGCAATCACTTTGAGGCAATGTTTATTATACAGCTGTTATTATACAAAAGGATGATTGTGTTCCTTAATCCATCAGATAAGCCAAAAGTAAAATCATTGGTGATTTGGAAATTCTTAGCTTGGTCTTCCTCTGGAGAAGAGCTAATATGGCCGGAAATAGACATTAGTGTAATATGATGAAAGAATGTCCTCTGTAAGGGCTGATTAGGTTGCTTGTAAAAAATCCAGAACCTTCAGTTGCCAAAAATCATAACATTTTGATATTTTCTGCACCAGGAATTAAGAGGTGCAGTCATCTTCCTATGCCTCCTGTCTCTACAAACTCCTTGAGCTAGTCCAACTGGATTGTTTGTAGTTCTAGTGTATGTCTCATGGTTAGAAATAATTCATGTTGGCTGAACACAATTTGTCATCTAAAGGCATTCAGTGGAGTAGTTTTCTGTGTCTATCATATTGATGATGCCAGTAAAACTTTTATTTCCAACTCTGTATTGTTTCCAGGAGGAAAAAAAAAATTCTGAAACCAAAATTCTTTAAAATTTTATTCTACATTTATTATGCATTCAGAAATTTGCCTGAAGTAAGATAACTGCTTTTGGATTCTTTACAGGCTTGTCAGTCTGTTCAAAGAATCAGATTTAGGGGAGTCTGAATAATTGACCTTCCTTGCCATGTTTGCCATATGCTTTGGTGCAAGAAACAAAATTGAACTTTCTGTCCAGCCACCTGAGCCCCTCTGCCCTCTGTGTGCCACAGCAGTCAGACTAGGTGGATGCTAAATAGCTACAGGTTATCATTTATCAGATTTTAAGTGGCTTCCTTTGCTCACACCAAGTTAATAGTTTCTTTCCCTTTCTCATCTAGACTCTGTTTTTCAATAAATCATCAGCTCTGTAATACAAATCACCAGACTCCTGTGTTACTGAGCCTGATGAAGTTCTATATTAATGGCAGTGTGTAACATACCTCTGAAAATTTCACTTACTACTTTTCAGACAAACAGTGTGTTTTGGTTCAGAACTAGTCTGACTGAGAGAACAATATTATAACATATTTTGTATTATGTGTCGTCAAGAATATCTGCATTTGAATAATGCTAATGTAGTACAAAGGAACCCAACACTGGTAAATTTAGTCTGGAATCATGTGCTAGCCACTTGTAGCATGTCATTTGCTTTGTCTTTTGGCTGTAAAGTTAGCCAAGGCACAGTAGGTGTTTAAAGAAATCTGTAAGAAACAGAAAAATACAATTTGTAATTCTCTTTTGCTCTGTTTCTGTGGTTCAGAGTAAAAAAGAATGAGGGTTGCAGGTGTCAAATCTTTAATGAGGAGCATTATTTTTCTTTCATAGTTTGCAAGGTATTTAACACAAGGAATATTGCTTTTTAAGATAAGAGAAGAAATCTGTGGTTTGCTCATCCATGAACTGAATACACATTGATTTTTATTTTTGTTTGTTTGGTTTTTGTTCCGTATAATCCTGATAAAATCTTTATGTAAAAATAATTCTCTGTGTACAGCTTACAATTATGTTAGCACTGGTACTGATTAGCAGGCTTGATAGTTCTGATGCAATATGTAAACAAAGTATTTTGTAGACCATAAGAATTTACTCACTCTTTTCTATCAAAAGTACATGAATAAGAACACAGAAAGGAAATTATTCTCATTGTAGAGAACTGATAGTCGGTTTGACTCTGAAGTTAAGTAGTTAACCATTTATTAAAGAATGGTAACACTGAAAAGTAGAACATTTTTGAAATTTGTTTCTGTTTAAGAGGTATTCTAAAATTGGCCACACAAAACTAAATTTTAGAGAAAGGTTTACAATTTCAACAATTTTTGAACTACTTCTGTTACGCTGTTTAGTGGTTACAACTGCACAGACCTTCATTATGCCTGTAAATGTATTGTTAAGACAGAGGAACAGATAAAAACATTAGAGGCTGTACGTACATATATATGTGTCAGATTTACATGATAAACTTATCATATTTGCATAAATCATCATCTCCTTCCTGGATGACCTTTTGATTGGGAGCATGTTTTTAAAATATATGAAATAGTTCTAGAATCAGTAAGCCTAAATTTGATTGTAGTTTTGAATCCAATGGCATATCTCCTTTTCATAATAATAAATAAATTCAAAACTAAACCCATCCTTCTTCATCTTTAACTACTGATAAACTGAACTACAAGCTACTGAACCTATTCCTTTTTATATTTCTGATAGGTATTGTGTAGGGACACATGTACATGGGACACCCTATCTTTGTAGTGTGGTATTTTGGAAGTATGTTTGTGACTGAGGGATGAATCAGCTTCTAAAGGCTTATATATTTATGTGAATTAATGAAATCCTAATCTATGGCAGTTTGTTTATGGTGTTGATAGTTATGATATTGGGGTAGACAGAACAGTGTAGTTTGTGCATGAACAGACCGTATATTCAGAAACTAATGCAAACAAAAATGTGTAGCGATAAGTTTGATCTAATACTATATGTATAGTGTGATACAACTTTTTCATGGATAACATGATATGCATTGGATGCAAAGAAAATTGTTTTCAGAAGCTGAACTGTATTAGACAGACAGGCACCTCTTGAGATCAAGTAGTCCTCCTAAAGAATGATCAGTTAGAGCAGGTTGCTCAGGGTTAAGTCCAGTCAGTTTTTAAATATCTTCAGGGTTGGAGACTCCAAAACATCTCTTGACAAGCTGTTCTATTGTCTGACTCTCAGTCAAAAAATATTTTCTTATGTTTAGATGGAGGTTCATGTGTTTCCTTTCTTACTGTCTCTTATCCTGGCATTGAACACCAATGAGAAGAGTCTGGCTCCCTTTTCATTGCTCCTGATTAGGCACTTGTACAATCCCCTCTGAGCCTTCCCTTCTCCAGGATGAACAGTCCCAGCTCCCTCAGCATTTCCTCATGTGAAAGATGCTTCAATCCCTCAATCATTTTAGTGGCATTTTGCTGGATTTGCTCCTATGATTCCATGTCATTCTTATACTGGGGAATCCAGAGCACAATACTCCAGATGTGATGAGGGAATAATGATGGAATTTTAGCTCTAACCAGTAAGTGAAAGATAACTATCTAGAAATGCAGATAGGCACATACCATTTTTGTCAATAGCAATTTAACATATTC
Source organism: Scytalopus superciliaris (assembly GCA_013400415.1). NCBI lineage: Eukaryota > Metazoa > Chordata > Aves > Passeriformes > Rhinocryptidae > Scytalopus > Scytalopus superciliaris. The sequence continues at coordinate 315,449 of VXBX01007242.1, forward strand.
AGTAATTCTGTATGCTGTCGGATACCTCTCCAAATTGGTATCCTTTAGTTCCTCTCTGAGAAGTGTTTATACTTAGATATAAATAAAATACCAAGTTGCTTTATTTTTCAAGGCATGTACTCTTTAGTTTTGGAGTGTCCCATAGTCTTAATAGTTCTTTCATCTGCCAGCTGAGTGGAAAGGTCATGGGCTAAGTGAACCAATATTTTGCTTAAAAGTTAATTAATCACATGCTGCAAAATACGAGTAATGCTGCACATTGTTTGTTTTTGTAAAATCATACCAATCTGCAGAGTTGATCTTCCCAGTCTGGATCCCTTCTGACTTCCATAAATCTGGCAGAACTTACCAGTTGAGGCAGAGGGCTATTTTGGTTCCTAAAGGCAGTGAGCCAAAGAAATACCTGTGCTAGGTTATGTCCTTCTGCACTGTGTTTCACAAAGTCTGTGGTTCGGGGAAGTTTGGCTGTGTCTTTCCATTTAGCTTTCTGGAGCTCGGAAAGAAGTAGGAATCTCTCTCACATCTTCAAATGCTCTAAATAATAAAGAGATAACAGTAAGAAGCACTAGTTGACTACTTGTGAAAGCATGCATTATTAGTGAGGTCCACTAAAGTAGAAGTCAAGGTAAAATAACATGCATTTTAATAAAACAGAAGAACTTACTAATGTGCCTTTTGTGCTAGGTGTTTTGGAGAGGGCATGGGGGAAAAAAAGAGAAAGTGTTGTCAGATTGGGTAGGAGAATTAGGATTAAGAGCTAGAGAGTTATGAGCCTTAGAAGGGAAAGAGGCAGCTAATTAAAAAACAAAACAAAACAAAAACAAAACTAAAAACTAGGGTTAAACTTCCTTTTCATAGCCCTCAGCAAATGTAGTAAATATTTACACTTTGAGGAAGAGGCTGATGCACCACTGGTGCTAACTTAAGAGATGAAAGAAAAGACAACTACCACCTTAATAACCAAATAAAAAGGATGAATGAAAGTTGTCGGGAGGGGGGAAAGGATGCACAACATCCTGATCTCTTAATTAATATAATCTCATTTATTTCAGCAAAATGATTTGTGTATTGTTCTTTTATACAAAGTGAAGGATTACAGTAAATTATCTTAATTGAAATCCTTTGTTTCTGGCTCATGCAGAAAAAGACTTCTAATGAAATATTTGAAATAATTAAGAATTAATGCAAATACTTTTGAAGATAAACTGCAGAATGGGTCAAAAACATCCAATGAGCTTGTTTCTGATTAATACTAGAACTAGGCAGAGTGAGCGGGAAGGCTGGAAAAAAGAGCAATGTATTTGTGAAGAAGAGACTTCTCAGAGTGAACTGGAGAAACAGAACATGGAACAACATGGGAAATATGGGAAATGAAAAAAAAATACAGGAATTTCAAAATGGATCAGGGAGAGCCAAAATCCTTCTGGAATTACAGCTGGTGAAGGATTTGAAGGGCAACAAACACCCCCTGTTGCAAGTACATAAGCAATAGAAGGAATGCTAGGGAAAACATGAGCCTGCTGATAGTGGGATAGGGGATCTGGTGACAATGGACACAGAAAAGCCTGAAATAATGTTCCATACATTTTTCATTCCAGTCTTCACTGGTAAGACTGGACTTTCAGAACCCCAGACAGTATGGAGCAAGGAAGAGTCAATGAAGCAGCAGAGAGTGATTAAACTAAAGGATATTTAAACAAACTGAGTATAAAAAATCCATGGGACTTGATAAGGTGCACCCATGAAGCTGATGGAGCTGATTGATGTCAGTGTGAGAGCACTTTTGAATTTCTTCAAAAGGTCATGCCATTTGGAGAGGTTCCTTAGGACTGGACAAAAGTCTGTGTCCAAGAAGAATCTGGGGAAGTGCAGGTCAATTAGCCTTACCTGTCCCTGTGAAGGTGACAGAGCAGGTAATCTTGGTAGGTATTCCAGATACATGAAGGACAAGAATATGACTGGGAATAGTGAGCATGGATTTAAACAGGGAAATCCTGCTTAACTCGCCTGGTACCCTTCTATGATGAAATGGCTGGCTTGGTGGATGAGGGGTAAGTGGACAGTGAGATAGACTGAAAGCTGGCTGAACTGCCAGACTCAGAGAGTCGTGGTTAGCAGCACTAAGTCCAGTGAGAGGCCAGTGGTGTACTCTAGGGACTGATACTGGGTTCAGTACTGTTTAATGTCTTTGTTCAGTGCTGGGACTGTGCACACTGTCAGCAAGTTTACTGATGATACAAAACCAGGAGGAGTGTGTGATATCCCAGGTGGCTGGGCTGCCATCCAGAGGGAACTCCAGAAGATGAAGAACAGGCAGAGGAGAACATCCCTAGTTCAGGAAAGGAGGATGCCAATTTCTGCCGCTTGGCAGAAATAACTCCATGAACCAGTACATACTGGAGGTCAGCCATCTCCTAAGAGCACTGCAGAAAAGGTTACCTGGAGATCTGGGAGGACAGCAGATGGAACATGAGCCAGCAAAGTGTCCTTGTGGCAATGCTGGTGAGGCCCCACCTGGAATACTGTGTCCAGTTCTGGGTTTCCCAGTACAAGAGAGAGACATACTGGAGAGCACCCAGTGCAGGCTACAGAGAAGATTAAGGGACTGGAGCATTTCTCATACAGTGAAAAACTGAGTGAGCTGGAACTGATTAGCCTAGAGAAGGCTCAGGAGGATCTCATCGATGTGTAAGTACTTGAAGGGAGGATGTAAAGAGGATGGAGTTAGGCTCTTTTCAGTGGGGCCCGGTGACAGGACAAGAGGCCGTGGGCATCATTTGAAATATATGAAGCTCCATATAAACATAAGAAAAGACTTCTATTATCAAAGTGATTGAGCAGTGGAACAGAAGAGGGTGTGGATTCTCCATCCTTGCAGATATTTAAAACCTGACTGGACATGGCCATGAGCAGCTAATTTACCTGACCCAGGGGGGTTGGGCTAGATAATCTCCAGTGGTCCCTTCTAACCTTTAAGACTCTGTGTGATTCTGAGAAAATAGGAAAAGGATGTCTATTTTTCAAACAGAAGAAAAAAGCTAGAACATACTGATAAATTCCAGTAATTAAAAAGATTAAGTCAAGGTCACTTGCAGATGTCTCTTAATCTAGTTGCAGAGAAAATGCTTGGGCCGTTTTTTCCTTGGTTAGTGAGCTTAGGTAGCAGGGTAATAGACATCAGAATATTTTTCAGGCTCAGTTAATTAGAAGGGTGAAAGATTTAATGAGGTTTTAGAAGCATCTTTCAGGGTCAAAATGGATTGTTTAAAAGATCTGTTAGAGCTTTGAATTTTGTGAAACTGGCTATGCTGTAATATTTTTTACCCTGTCTGTGCAATGTCTCCATTTCTGTTTTCAGTAAATTTTAGTCTTAAAATATTGATAATATGATACAGATGACCTCTTGTTATATTTGATCTTCTCTTGGGTAGCCTGTCACATCCACTCCTATCTAAAAAATGCAGACAGCTTAAAATAATCTCTTGCTGGCTGACCTGGTCTGGTTATTAACCCAGCACACTCTGAAGCCTGTCTGTTTGGAAAGCTGAGGGGGGAGGAAGGGGCAAGAGGTGAGGAAGCATCTACTTTCAAAAATAGAAATCTCACAATTACTCTATTTATCTTTCATGGTTCTCTAAAAAGTTACCCATTTGCTGTGAACAATACTTTTGTAGTTCTTATCTATTAGACCTTTTGCAATTTTTTTCTTTGTCTTGTCATCTCGCTCCTGTCATTTAGCATAGTAACCTGATTTGCTGCCTTGTCAAATTCCTCCTTATGAATGGAGTGTGTGCTCTGTCTGGCATGGCAGCCTGTGAGAAGGGGGAAGGAGGAATACAAAATTTTCCCAGATCCTCCACTTTGTCTAGTGTGTCTGCTTGTATACAGTTTTTCTGTTTTATCTTATTGCAAATATGAGATAATGATATGGATGGAACAAATCATATTTAAAAATAAATAAACAAAGGTTTTTTCTTGAAATTTTTCTGTCATGTTTAGGACTAGTCACATTGACTGCTCTGGACAGCTTCAGGAGGGGCAGGCATCAAATGCTGAAGATCAAAGTCCACTACAGCAACAGTTTTCTCTAAAATATAAACTCAATTTGTAAACATTTTTGAAGTGGTTATTTCTAAGAGGGACAGGAACACGTTTCCATTTAATGTACTTTTTGTTAAGCATATATGTTGACTGTCTCCTTAGAAGAAAAGAAAAGTTCAGGCATTTCTGTATGTAACGTCCTTCCTTTTCTTACTTGTCTCTTGGAGGTTATAGAAAAATGAACTTTATTGTTGTCAATGACGATAACAGCTAATTATGTTTGGGTGACTGACAGATTAGATAGACTGTTTCTATTTTGCCTTTCTTTATTTTTTTTGTTGGCTCCAAAGCACCATTCACAGATATTTACTTAATTTCTCTGACTTAGTGATGGATGCTATTGTTCTACCACATTTAGAAGCCAAATACAAAGAATATGACTTTGATTTTTGACTCTGATTGTTTTCATCTTTCCCTAAAGTAGGATTATCTTTTTTTAAGAAGAGAATATTTAGAAATACCTTCTTGTGCATTTTTAGAATTTAGAATACACCTGTACATAAATAAATTTGCCTTTGTTATTTTTCCCCCCGTTTTGTTCTTTTTGGCAAGCCTTTTTTGTTTTAGAATTTTGAAGGTCAGAGTGGGCTGCAGGTTTAATACAATACTGTTTTCTAAGGAACAGATAAACTGAGGGCATACTCTAGCCCTTTTGCTTTACATATGCTAATTATGAGATAACATTTGGCAGTTGGTAGCCTTGTCTGAGCAGGAGGAAGAGTGTCGATTCCATGGCAGCTGTATGCCTTTCAGTTAACTTTGTCTCCAGGGCAGCCAGCATTTAGAGTACTTTCAGGTTTAGCAAGGTCATCTTAGGATCTCCCTTTCTTTGCATTTGATATAGCTGGACTTGGAACATTGTTTAAGAATATTGTTTCTTAGAAATAAGGCTTTGAAATACTTTGTCTTTCTCAAATGGGTTAGTGTCTGGAACCATGACAGATTTCAGGTTACTGAGGTGTTACTGGATGAAGCAGGAAGGAAACTTGCTCTATATTATAATTATTACCACTATAATAAGTTGTTGAGATTGACATCTTTTATCAAGATAATGAAGTGATGTAATTAAAAAGTTAAAATTAAGGCTATTTTTTAATTAAAGCCCTTTTGTTTTTTTGGAGGGGCCTTAGAGTGTCTCTTTAAAGAAGTAACTGTAAAAATATAAAAATTGACAAAACTGTGTTTTATATTTATAAATAGTTATAAATAAATATATAAAAGTATTTATAAATATTTATATTGTAGTTGACAAGAGCGTTTAGGATGATTTTTTGTCTTGAACCTCCATGCTTGTGTTCCTGTTGCCCTTGTATTTTTTTTTTTTATTATTTATTGCTAAGCTCACACAGGAAACTAAAATAGAATTCTCCATTGTGTTAGGTGTGTGTGGCTTACTACGAGATGTTGCGTGCAGAGCTTCTAGAACTACATACTAAAGCAATTATTTCATTGTGGGAAGCTTCAGGTTTCCTGATCTCTCATCTTATCTCTCTGCTTTGTGAGTATCAANATACTGGAGAGCACCCAGTGCAGGCTACAGAGAAGATTAAGGGACTGGAGCATTTCTCATACAGTGAAAAACTGAGTGAGCTGGAACTGATTAGCCTAGAGAAGGCTCAGGAGGATCTCATCGATGTGTAAGTACTTGAAGGGAGGATGTAAAGAGGATGGAGTTAGGCTCTTTTCAGTGGGGCCCGGTGACAGGACAAGAGGCCGTGGGCATCATTTGAAATATATGAAGCTCCATATAAACATAAGAAAAGACTTCTATTATCAAAGTGATTGAGCAGTGGAACAGAAGAGGGTGTGGATTCTCCATCCTTGCAGATATTTAAAACCTGACTGGACATGGCCATGAGCAGCTAATTTACCTGACCCAGGGGGGTTGGGCTAGATAATCTCCAGTGGTCCCTTCTAACCTTTAAGACTCTGTGTGATTCTGAGAAAATAGGAAAAGGATGTCTATTTTTCAAACAGAAGAAAAAAGCTAGAACATACTGATAAATTCCAGTAATTAAAAAGATTAAGTCAAGGTCACTTGCAGATGTCTCTTAATCTAGTTGCAGAGAAAATGCTTGGGCCGTTTTTTCCTTGGTTAGTGAGCTTAGGTAGCAGGGTAATAGACATCAGAATATTTTTCAGGCTCAGTTAATTAGAAGGGTGAAAGATTTAATGAGGTTTTAGAAGCATCTTTCAGGGTCAAAATGGATTGTTTAAAAGATCTGTTAGAGCTTTGAATTTTGTGAAACTGGCTATGCTGTAATATTTTTTACCCTGTCTGTGCAATGTCTCCATTTCTGTTTTCAGTAAATTTTAGTCTTAAAATATTGATAATATGATACAGATGACCTCTTGTTATATTTGATCTTCTCTTGGGTAGCCTGTCACATCCACTCCTATCTAAAAAATGCAGACAGCTTAAAATAATCTCTTGCTGGCTGACCTGGTCTGGTTATTAACCCAGCACACTCTGAAGCCTGTCTGTTTGGAAAGCTGAGGGGGGAGGAAGGGGCAAGAGGTGAGGAAGCATCTACTTTCAAAAATAGAAATCTCACAATTACTCTATTTATCTTTCATGGTTCTCTAAAAAGTTACCCATTTGCTGTGAACAATACTTTTGTAGTTCTTATCTATTAGACCTTTTGCAATTTTTTTCTTTGTCTTGTCATCTCGCTCCTGTCATTTAGCATAGTAACCTGATTTGCTGCCTTGTCAAATTCCTCCTTATGAATGGAGTGTGTGCTCTGTCTGGCATGGCAGCCTGTGAGAAGGGGGAAGGAGGAATACAAAATTTTCCCAGATCCTCCACTTTGTCTAGTGTGTCTGCTTGTATACAGTTTTTCTGTTTTATCTTATTGCAAATATGAGATAATGATATGGATGGAACAAATCATATTTAAAAATAAATAAACAAAGGTTTTTTCTTGAAATTTTTCTGTCATGTTTAGGACTAGTCACATTGACTGCTCTGGACAGCTTCAGGAGGGGCAGGCATCAAATGCTGAAGATCAAAGTCCACTACAGCAACAGTTTTCTCTAAAATATAAACTCAATTTGTAAACATTTTTGAAGTGGTTATTTCTAAGAGGGACAGGAACACGTTTCCATTTAATGTACTTTTTGTTAAGCATATATGTTGACTGTCTCCTTAGAAGAAAAGAAAAGTTCAGGCATTTCTGTATGTAACGTCCTTCCTTTTCTTACTTGTCTCTTGGAGGTTATAGAAAAATGAACTTTATTGTTGTCAATGACGATAACAGCTAATTATGTTTGGGTGACTGACAGATTAGATAGACTGTTTCTATTTTGCCTTTCTTTATTTTTTTTGTTGGCTCCAAAGCACCATTCACAGATATTTACTTAATTTCTCTGACTTAGTGATGGATGCTATTGTTCTACCACATTTAGAAGCCAAATACAAAGAATATGACTTTGATTTTTGACTCTGATTGTTTTCATCTTTCCCTAAAGTAGGATTATCTTTTTTTAAGAAGAGAATATTTAGAAATACCTTCTTGTGCATTTTTAGAATTTAGAATACACCTGTACATAAATAAATTTGCCTTTGTTATTTTTCCCCCCGTTTTGTTCTTTTTGGCAAGCCTTTTTTGTTTTAGAATTTTGAAGGTCAGAGTGGGCTGCAGGTTTAATACAGTACTGTTTTCTAAGGAACAGATAAACTGAGGGCATACTCTAGCCCTTTTGCTTTACATATGCTAATTATGAGATAACATTTGGCAGTTGGTAGCCTTGTCTGAGCAGGAGGAAGAGTGTCGATTCCATGGCAGCTGTATGCCTTTCAGTTAACTTTGTCTCCAGGGCAGCCAGCATTTAGAGTACTTTCAGGTTTAGCAAGGTCATCTTAGGATCTCCCTTTCTTTGCATTTGATATAGCTGGACTTGGAACATTGTTTAAGAATATTGTTTCTTAGAAATAAGGCTTTGAAATACTTCGTCTTTCTCAAATGGGTTAGTGTCTGGAACCATGACAGATTTCAGGTTACTGAGGTGTTACTGGATGAAGCAGGAAGGAAACTTGCTCTATATTATAATTATTACCACTATAATAAGTTGTTGAGATTGACATCTTTTATCAAGATAATGAAGTGATGTAATTAAAAAGTTAAAATTAAGGCTATTTTTTAATTAAAGCCCTTTTGTTTTTTTGGAGGGGCCTTAGAGTGTCTCTTTAAAGAAGTAACTGTAAAAATATAAAAATTGACAAAACTGTGTTTTATATTTATAAATAGTTATAAATAAATATNAGTCCTGTAGTTGATTTAAAATTGTTTTGTTTTTTTCATCTATTACTGTAGTGCTGAGTGAAAAATCTTAACTAAATTGGGTTGGGTTTTTTATTTATTTAGTTAGTTTTCTCTTGCCAAACTGATTTGTTTTGGATGTTGTATAGACTTAAAGAGAAACATTGTTAAGAAAATGGTAATTTCAGTTACAGTGCATTGATAGTGCTTTATTTAATTGTTTGATCCTATTAAAAATAATTTATCTGTATAGTTAGCTTACTTTCTTCTACTTTCTCCCTCCTTCTCCCAACTCCATGCCTTGAATGTTAACATATAACTTAGGTTTTCTGACTGACAGAATTATTTTTTTTATTGCTCTTAGTGACTTCTAAATGTCAGCTTGGACTAGAATGTACTTACTGTCTCCTTTCAGCCCTTGATAACCATGCTGATTCGCATGCAGTCAGCAATCCCCATTTTTTTGATTCAGGTGTTATCACCCACATGCTCTGTCCTTTTTACATAGTGTATTTCCCTTGAGCATTCAGCCCAGCAACTGCCCAACTATGTTGGGCCTACAGCTCAGTGAAGATGTAACTAAAATAATTTTTCACTTCGCTCCTCTAGTTAGCAGAAACAGAGTTAAGCACAGTCTAAAGAGAAGCTTCTCTATTTATGTTTAACTGACAGAATGTTGTAAAAGAACCTTGTTTCGTAGGAGAAACATAAGGAGACCTTACCGGCATCCCATACCTTCTGTGAAGGCCATCTGTATGATGGATTTGGGGTGGGTGGGTTTTTTGCTGGTTTTTGTTTTTGTTTGTTTGGCTGGTTTTGGGGTTTTTTTGAGCACTTTTAGTTCCTGTGCTCCGTTATAAAAAAGTGCCTTTACAAAGGCAGGACAGAAGTGTTTGTGTTCTATGGAGGAATCTTTGCAGTGTATCATTCACACTTACTTAACTCCGTAACTACCTTCTTTATTCAATTGTTATGAAATCTGCTTATTAATTGAATTAGAAGACATCTGGTTTTGATACTGATTCATGCTTAAAAATATCTTTCAGTTGACCACATATGTGGTCTGTCAAGTGCTATTCATTCCTTCTCTGGAAGCAAACACTTCCAGTAAAATACCGCCTACATGTCCATTGCCCAGCCTCAGGATCTACTTCTGCTGTCTTGTCTACAATTATAAGCTGATAATAGCTGGAGCTGTGGAGAATTATTTTTTTTCCCCGTTACATGGGTAATTTGGTTTCCAAGTGTTTCTGTACTTGCTGAGGATGGAGATCTGCAAACTTTTCTCTACATGCCTTCCCACTTCATACTAGCCAGTTGCTGGGTAGTTTCAGTATTTCACTGGGGCATTGATTGCTGACGTTCCATTTTATAGACATCCGTGTATTAAATAGAGAAATGAGAACTTATTTCTTACTGGAATCTAAATGATATTGCAACACCATGGGAATACATAGTTAGAAAATGTTACTTAGAAAGCAAGCTGTATATTGAACAGACTATACTTGTTTTTTAATTAATAAAACAACTTTTCTAAAAACAAAAATCTGACACCTCTTCCCCCCAAGAGCCCCAAACCAATCAACCAACCCACAAAAAAAGAAAGACAACACAAAACCTAACACAAATGCTACCAAGGCAAATCAAACTCAAATTTGTTTCCTCCTTGGAGTATTTCAGGTTAGGAAGATGTTTACTGTGTTGTACTGTGTAGCAGTATTTGATTTTTTTGTGTGTGTATTTCTAGTTCAGTTCCACAGTTTCCACAAAGCTGCTTTTCTAAAGTAGACTCAAATTTTTATGTTAATGTGTACTCTTTCCCCAGTTACTTCACAGTGTCACTGGGGTTCTGTAGAGTTCAGTGGAAATAATGCCTGTCTTGTTTAGCTTAAGCACAATATGCTACTATAGTAGTTTCGCTCAGCATTTTTTTAATGTGCAAAGCAGTTTGCATGGTGCATTGAATTCTGTCTCATTCGAATGTGGAGTCATTGTATATGTAGAACAATTAATTGTGTATTGGTACATTGCATTCATTTTTTGTGTGTTTGGTTAAAAGTGCTTTTTTTGAACTTAGTCACAAGTGTTGTTGCTGATATCTGCATAAAAAAATTAGGTTTATTAAAATCTATTAAAAATTAAGAGAATCAAAAAATACTCCTTTGAGTTATAATGTGTTTGAGAAGGAAATACAAAAAGAATTGTTGCATTAAGATGCATTGTCCAGCCTTTATTGGGCACAGGGGGAAACATAGTGACAAAGGATGAGAAAAAAGCTGAGATACTTAATGCCTTCTCTGCCTTAGTCTGTAGTGGTAAGACCAGTTGTTCTTCAGGTATTCAGCTCCCTGAGCCTGAAGACAGAGACAGGGAGCAGAATGAAGCCCTTGTGATCCAAGGGGAAATGGTCAGCGACCTGCCACTCCACTTAGTCACCCACAAGTTGGTGGGACTGGATGGGATCCATCCAGGGGTACTGAGCACTCAAGCGCTCACCAAGCCATTTTCTGTCATCTGCTGTGGTGAAATGCCTTCTAATTTCTCCCTTGAGTGGTTCCTGCATACAACAAGGTCATGCCTTATTTGCACTTGGTGCTAGACGGAGTCTATTAAAATAGGAGAGACATTTTGATCCGAAATTGGGGGATGGGGCTAGGGAAATGGGGGAGGGTCAGTGTTTTACATGAGAAATATGACTATAGGCTTGCTTTTCATTTTCTGTAAAGACTAACAGATTGATCTGCTTCCTCTTGTTATGACTAATTCTGGTAGTTCTGTCTAGCTGGCATTTTTGGGCAAGGAGTAAGATTTAGCTTAGTTTCAAAAATTTACGTATTTCCCCTTTGAATATTAGAATGGAAGAACTGATTGGCTCCTGCGTTGATAGGCCTGTAATTCCTTTGTGAAGAGTTTTATTAGTAAGCATAGAGAGACCCATTTTCATTTAATCTGTGTAAGAATTGTTTTCACTTGGACAGTAAGTCTAGTCTTTGTTATTAAAACATATTTTTGAAGTGTCTTATCAAGAAGAAACTAATTCCATTTAATACATGCCTCCTTTTATGCAGCATACGTTTCCAGGAAGATGTGGCAAAATAATATAACATTCCCATTTCATCTTCAGGATGAGTTCTTGTGTTCATGAAGTACTTTGATCAAGAACAAGTATTACAGTTACTCGCTTGATAGAAGTTTTGATTATTTTTTTTTAAATTCATACATGTTCTATTTGTTTGAATTATTTTGTGGCTTTGATATGCATTCTTAGGGTTTATAAATACTAATCTCCATGTTTCAACTCAAATATTAATTGAACACTTTCAAGTAGCTTTAATCAGGCTATGAAATATTTAGTTTAGTTTCTTTAAAGGAAAGGCTAAATATTTCTGTCATATTTCCTCTAAAAATAATAGCTGAAAAGTGAAACAGATTATTTAAAAAAAAAATCTAGTTTTAAAAAGTATGATATAGTACCACAAAGGCTACTATATATTCTGTTTTCCATATTATGACCTTGGTTTAGTTTGTCTATATTTAAAATATATAATTTGTGATCTTTTAAGATTTTGTTTACTTACTTTTGTAATTGACAAAGGGTTGACGACAGAGTGTTCTCTGAAGGGCTTTGTTGCTTGGAATCTTCTCTAGGCTACTGTTTTAAATAGATAATTTGCTGACTTTAGGAGCATATTGCAATACATCCTTGTTTTGACAGGAGGTGGAGGGGTGGATTAGCATCTAAGAGTAACACATGGTACTCACTGTTGATCGTAGGTACAGACCCTTCTTATTCAAAGGCCTTTGCTTCTTTAAGCATTTGAATAGTCGTATAGCACAGTGGACATTTTAAAAAATCCCCTAACTTCCCTACTTTCCTGGAAAGCATAAAGGAAACCCAGGTAACTGATACTGGTAATGTACAGTGTCTACTGGCTTGGATACCAAAAAGATGTATCTTCGGAGAAAATAAAGGACTGATGAACGATACTTTAGGAAGATACTAATGAGAAGGGAAAAGATTGAGTAAAAGGAAGTGACAATAGAGGAACAGTAGTGAAATTAAAGAAAACAAAACATTTAGTGCAGAAATTAATAGAAAAACTGCCGAATTAAATAGAACCCAAAGTGAGTATTTCTAGATGAGAAGGCTATAGTAAAGACATGCTTTTAAAGTAATCAGAACTTAAATGCTATGTTGGACAGTTGAACTTTTATCAGAGTAATAGGCCTTGGAAAAGACAAAGATATTGATGAAAGAGGAAGAAATGGGCTTGGGTGAAGACAATGATATAGAACAGTTTCTTTCCTTTCATGTTATTATAGGGTTCTGAACTTGCCAGGACCAGACAGATCACTTCTTTATAACAGATTATTTTGAACAAGGAGTTGGATTAATTCTTGGTTTTTCAGGATGGTTTTAGGTGTCAGTGAGCAGAAACCAATTGATTTGGGTGGAAGACAGAAGATAGCATGGATGCATGGGAGCTTTTGGCTGGTCATTAGCAAAGCTGTTAGCTTTTGCCATCTCTGTAATTGCCTGCAAATTAAATAAATGGTTGATGACAACCATTACCATCCTAACTTTGCCTGGCATCTTAATTTACCTTATTGGCCTGTTTACATTCTGAATAGCTATGCCTGAATAATAATTGCCTGTGAACACTCATTCCAGACCAAAGGGTGTCATGATCCTAACGCAAATTCACTGCCTGGTTTGTGCTCCTTGATATACACATGGATTGCCATGGAAAATATTGCATGCATTTGGTATGATTTGCTGAATACATGGTTTCCAGTATGTGGAAATAGAGGAGAGAGGAAGTGAAGAAGCACAGTGGAATTAATATGGATGGGAACCACATGATGAGAGACAAAGAATTCCCGGTGTATGCGGCAAACATGGCATGCAGATAGATGCACACCATTACTTTTATAGAAAGTTAATGAATCCTTGAATGGAAGGAAAGCTATATCCATGCTATTTGTTTTGTAAATATGAATATGCATAACAAAATCTTCCTAGTGAAATGTGGACAGCCTGGTTAATGATGTGATGATATGCTGAAATAGCAATTTGTGAGACTTTGATGCTGGTTTTTTCTGGGAGTTTTTTGTTGATTTTTCTTTTCTTTTTTTTTTTTTTTTTTCTTTTTTTTTCGCTCAACACTTGGCGTTTTGGTTAGAAAATAGAAGTGAATTCTCGAGTAAGAGTAATATGAAAAACACATTAACACTGTGCATTTTAAGCAGAATGATATGGCTCCTTAAAACATAGTTCTAGTGAATGTCCCCCACACTCATTCTAAGAGCAGTCTGCTACAATTTGCTAATTTAAATTTATTTCACTGCCCTTGCAGGCCTCATGTAATGAAGCCTTCTGAAGTGCAAGTAGCCTTTTAATTTTTTAAATATGGCTTTAGATGATTACTTAGTAAGTTTGTACCCCTCTGTTTTGGGCCAGATTGATGCTGAAGCCTTTTATTTTAATATAATTCTCTGCCTAAGGGGCAGGAGAGGAAGTCTTTCTTTATATAAAATCAAAACTGTTGACCAGAAATTTAGTCTGCATTTTCAGAAAGTTATTTATCATCTAGGAAGCAGAGGTGTTTTTCCTCATAGATACCATAGTCTGAAAAGATATTACTTTATTTATATTAAAATACTCTACAATCTATAAAATATCTGCTTAGTTCAGTTTAAGCCTATAAAGCTGAGTTTAGAGTAGTTAAAAAAAGCAAGATGAAGGGGAATTTGTGATTTTATTTAAGTTTAGATGGTACTAAAATTTGCATATAATTTTTTTCTTTCAAAATAGCTTTTAACATGGGCTTACGTAATATGAGAGTATGGATGCATTTGTATGCAAAAGCATCTTTCTTACTTTATGCACACTTTATGCAGCCTTGAATGTGCACAAAGATTTGCTCCCATGCAATGTGTCTGGAAGAAGTTCAAAAGAACTGAAATATACACTTGATAGAAACAAAAGTAACAAAATTCTCAATATCTTTAGGGTTGGTCTTTTTTTGTTGTTGTTGTTTTGAGGGTATTTTTAAAGTGAAAAATAGTTTATCACAATTGATGCTTACTGAGTCCCAGACTATTTGGATTTTACTGCCTTTGGCATTGCAAAAGAGTACTGATCATACTTTATTCAAGGCAGCAGCAATTCACATGAGCTTACTGTATGGGTAGTTCAGTGCATCTTTAATTGCCTTGGTTGGTTGGTAGATTGGTGGGGTTCTTAATTCTCATGTACATTTATTGGTTGCAGAAAAGCTAGCCCAGCAGATTCTGTATAACATTATTTAAAATCACTCACATTATGAATTGCCCAAGGTAAGGATATTTTTATTAAAGGGTCATACATAATGTTGACATGAATGGCTGAGACTTTTTGTAAGCAATTTATAATTTGTTGACAAATACGCAGAGTTACAAAGGTTATCTAGGTAATAAAGAAAATAGGGTTTATTTGATAAAGTCCTGAGTTTTGGGGGGAAATAGCCCATTGATTTTACTGATAAGTGTATGGGAAAGGAGAAGGAATGCCATTTATGCAGTTCATGTGTCAAATGTGTAGCTTCTCTTAAAATCTAATATGAGCTTTTTAGCAGTCAGAAACATAGCAAATGTGATTGTTCCTTTCTGAATTTGGATGTTGAAATAGATCTGTAGTTTTGCTAATGCAAATACACTGCAAAAAAAGAGGGAGATAAGCACTGACAGCAAGCAAAAATGCAGTCCCAGAAATGTGCGGGCTGTATGAATGATGTACAGTTTGTTGGCTGACCCAAAACTCTGTGCTACATCAAAGCCAGTAATGAAATTCAGAGGCAGATTTTTTACAATGCCTACACTGCATTACTATGCCTGTGTGTGAACACTTTGGATAGGTTAATTATACCTTCCTATTTGAACGTTTTCATTTACATAGGGAGCAGAACTTGATAAATCAAATATAAAATTCAGTGTCTGATTTATTGGATGGGGTGTTATGTAATCAGAATTTTAAAAGGAAAAGTTAAAACAAAATTGGCCCTATAAAAGCAAACCATTCCAGATGAATATGAATTTGTAATTAACATACTCCATGCTTCCTAAAAGTGGACCACAGTTATGTTTTTCATGGTTCCGAATAATGTTCTTTCTTAGCATGTTCAGAGATCTATTTAAAGGTAAATTACTGATTATTAAATTACTGAATATTTCAGTGAATCATAAGGAAAGACTTCTTTTTCAAATTTTTTTTTTTGCTTTTAGCTCTGTATCATGAACCAGTAAAATTAGTAAGATGTTAGCATGCTTTTGGTAGCTTGTAGCTAAGAATCAAGGAAGGCTTATAGACATTTTCTTTAATGTTTCTCCAACAGAAGGCAATACAACACTGAATCTGCATTTCTTAACCCGTCATGATGGTGACTTTGTCTGGAAAATGCATATATAGGACAAGAAGTCTTTCCAATCTAGAAAAATGAGGTCTTGCCTCTCTGACTCAAAGTTTTTGAAAGATGTTCCACACTGCATTTTTAAAGACTGTTAATTTTTTTCCTGTTTAAAATGAATATATGTAGCATATTTTCTCAGCAGAACAACTCCAGGAAGTTCTCTGATGTGTGCTTTACCTAGTAAGCTAAAGAACAACTGTAGAGCAATGATTATGCTGTCTTATTGTTTGGGGTGGTTTTGGTTGGTTTTGTGTTTTGGCGCTTTT
>VXBX01007242.1:331550-566383 GCA_013400415.1 Scytalopus superciliaris
TTGCTTCTTTTTTCTTCTTAATTTGATGGGGGAGCAGAAGGAAGTGTTCAATAAAGTTTACATAAAGCTTTAACAAAATTATTTTCAATTGCAACCCTCTTAAGGCTCACTTATAACAAGCATTTTAGCTTAACAACAGTTTGATTCTAGGTAAGGTATCAAATGATCACTGAACAGATGGCAGTGACTTTTTATTGCTATCAAGTGGTGCCAAATTTGAGTGGACTGATGAAAAATGAAGAACAATATTCTGCTAACAACTCTCCCACTCCTGCTACTGTTCTTCTGTTTATGTCTAGAATTATGTGAAAAGGTTTTATTCATCAAAAAAACCCTGTTACTCTGCAAAGCTGTAGAACAACCAGCCTACAGACTGGCTGTTTCAGAGCGGCTCTTGCTTGTCTGAGCTGTATTGTTCAGTGCCAAGTGGTCCAGGCTCAATTGCATGTGCTTGGAAATGTCATGTGGACACAAGTTACCAAGTTTTTAATGTATTTTGTTAATATTAAGAAATCTGTTCTGCAAATTACACTGTAAAGTTAAGAACAAAATTGGTTTTATGTAGCAACACTATATGAAGTAAATGTATTATGGTCACCATAGATTTCTACACATTTCCTTTCTAAATGGAATTCCTGCTCTTTTGACTTAGAGAGGAAGGATAAAAAGTAAAATTTCTGTTCTGAAAATACAGCTTTTAAAAAAATATTTTGATGCACAGTGATGTGAAGTGATACTTCATACCTCTAAAGTGATGCAGAAGTACCTGAGAAGTTACTTGGTGACATCTGAAACGGCAGGCCCCCCATCAGCTGGAAGCTAAGAGTCCAAAAACTGGCCAGGAGTGTTATCAGTTTATGCTGCCTCACAGTTCATGCCAGCTGATAAAGAATCAAGGTCACACTAAAACAGTTTCCATAAAAGACAATGGAGAGAAATGCTTATGTTTCCTTTTTCTTTCAAACTTATTTTACTTTAATCAGCCACTTCATTAATACTAAAAATAATTCAGAAGTGTGACATGAGAGCCATTCTACTGCCAAATGACCTGGCATAAAACTTATTTCCTGTTTTACTTTTTTGAAAACATAAGAAAGAGAAACAAAGCTAGTATTTCTAATTTTTTCCCCATAAAATGCACTTATGTGCTTTCTTAGTGAATAGTTGAGATCCCTTCCACACTGCAAAATTTTGAGTTTTGAATACTCCCTCTGTTGTTATAAGCAGCATATTTAGATTTTTTCATTGTTGGGAACTTTTGTGGTGGGAGAGGTTATTCAAATTCTCTTTTTGCTTTAGCAACAAAGTGGACTTAAGGCACTTTTTTCCTGTAGAAGTGAGTTAACTTGGTCTTCTAAAACAGCATTTATTCACTTTGTGATGTCCTCTTCGCCTAGAGGTTGCAAAGTGTTAGAAAAAGCAGTGTTAGCTTTACTATTATTATTAAATATTGCATTTAATAATCACGGACTGTTTTTATCCAGCCTGGAGGAACATGAATGGTCAGGGTGGCACAGAGGAAAGGCTTCTAACAGGAGCCACACTCCGAAAGATTTTGAGAAACACTGTTCATTGTGGTGTTCACTTGGTAAGAACTTGGTAGCACCCATATGAAGCTGTAGAACAACCATCCCCTAAGCTCCCTCAGTGCCAGGCGGTTTTTGGAAATGTCAGGTCAATGCAATATGCCTAGCAGAAGGAGTGAAGGCAGTCAGCACATTGCCTTTGTGCCTTTCTTCAGGAAGCTGTAGAATGTTGGAGGAATTGCTGGATGATGCTGGATATTTGCATTTGCGATTTGCACAATTATGTTGCACATGGGAGTCACATGGAGGACCCTCTGCTGTCACAGGCCTGTGGTTGTAAAACCTATCTATAGCAATTCTCCAGAGCATCACCCAGATAGTGCTTTTCTGTAACAGTTTTTTTTCCCAATGGAAACTGGAACAATTAACTTTGTGTGAGCCTTTCTAATAGATAGACCCCAATAGAAAGTGGAGTCCCGTGGTAGACAAACTTAAATATAATCATAGTGTTATTACAGGAAAACTCACAAAGACAATGCATGCATCTTTGGTATTGGAGAGGAGACATGAGAACACATGCAAACAAAATGTATGTTTAGCAAAGTTTGTCAAATCTTATTTTAATCATTGCAGTTTCCTCTCAAATGTCTATGTACAACAAGAAATGGGATAAAATAGTATGTGTAAACAAAATATTGTAATACTGTATGCACTGCTTATCAATGTCATATCCAGATCTTCCCTGGTACTCAGTTTTATACAGTTGGTGGACTTTTGAGAGGTTATCTATTAAACATGTTTTTGTATACATATGGTTATAATGCAAAAATCTGGTTATTTTGAGCCAGCAAGGTCTGCTGCAAGTAAATGTATGGAGACCTGTTGGATGACATACCCATTTCTCATGAGCACGAGCAGAATGAACGTTCAGGCTTTTATTGGTTATCCTT
The DNA here is from genome assembly GCA_013400415.1 of Scytalopus superciliaris. Classification (NCBI taxonomy): domain Eukaryota; kingdom Metazoa; phylum Chordata; class Aves; order Passeriformes; family Rhinocryptidae; genus Scytalopus; species Scytalopus superciliaris. The sequence goes on from VXBX01007242.1 coordinate 334,027, forward strand.
ACATTTGGTACTACTGAAACCACTTTAGCATGCCTGTTTCCACTGGGTAGTAAGTCTTATTGATGGTAATTTGTCAAAACAGAAGATTTTTGGAATGAAATAGGGAGTTTGTTTCTCAAACTCAAGCTGCTGTGTATCTGTGACTAAAATCAATGCACCCTCTTTGACTGTCTCTTCCATCGATGGATATACTGGGTGTGTGTTTTGCTTTACGGAGATTCTTTTTACTTCCAAAAGTTAGATGCCCTTAAAAGCTGTGTGCATTGGAGTGAGTGTTTCTGGTGGGAGTAGCATTAGTATTGTTCTAGTTCTGAGTAGTCTGCTGTTTGGAGAAATTGGTGATCTCTGGAGATGATGTCCAATGTATGGGTTTGTAAGGTCATACCATGGAATCTCAGTGTTTAGGACAATACAAATAGTCTGACATCACCAGTGAACATGGCAGGCTTAATCTGTCCTCCTGCCTGAAGCAGCATTTTCACTATGGAACGCAGTTATAATAGAAGCATATAAAAGAACTTTCTTGTTCTGGCTAAAAATGGCTTTGTGCATTTCAAAAGCTCTCTTGAGTACTGTGTCAGCATCTGAAACCTACTTTGTGAAATAGGCAGCCTCAACTGTTTAATAGATGTATTGTTTTATCTTTTCAATGAAAAAGCTTTTTTGGGGGGCCTCAGTGTACTACACTTATGAAAAGTGAAATCACCTCATGAATTTTTGTGACATAATGACTCAGAAAAGTCAAAGCAATCCTGTTCTCTCTTCCTAAACAGTATCTCCTATTGCAGTACTTGACTTCATATTCAATCTCAGTGCAGCCTCTGAACCTGCTTCCAAATTTTTACCTTGGAGTGTGAAATAGCAGTCAAAATGTTAGCACATCTCTACTTTCCTATCAACTTTTAATTAAAAGCCATTTATTCAGATAACCAAGGAGGTGCCAACTCCAGTATTCCTATTTTTTTTCAGAATAATGAAACGCAATTGTATGCACTATGTGGAGAGAGCCTTACGCACATATCCCAAAAGCGTTTGAGATAGTTTATGTAGAAAATACAGTGCTACTGCCTGCAGTTAAAAGTCTATCTAAACATATTTTTCACTTAGAAATCTCCCTCTGTTCATGAAGTTCTAAATTTTTGAAGATTCATAAGTAAGATTATGATGTTATTTGGCTACTCCTGATTTTTGATCACGTCATTCCATCCATAGCAATTTGTTATATGTTGTAAGGACAAAAATTCTTACAGTGTGACTTTTTTATATGAAATGGACATTTTGTAGTATTATGTGAGTTGCTTGTTGTGTTTTTTTCCCCCCCCTTGTTTTATCTAGGCTGAGTGGAATTGGAATTTCAATAACCATTTTTGTGCTGAGCTAGAATTAGAAAAGATAGTTCCTGATGTCACAAATTCTGGGAAAATGTAGACTGTGTTCTTTTCTTAGTTTTAGAATAAGGCAGTACTCTTTTAAACCACTGCGTTGCTTTTTGTTTCTGCCAGCATTTTATAAGAACTACATAAAAGACTTAGCATTTTTAATATTTGTAAATGTGTGTTAACAACCTGAAGGTAGAAAGTTTGATTTGAAATGAAGCACATGTAATATGTTCCTTTCTCAATATACAATATGAATATTTTCCTTTCTCTATTATCTTCTGCTAGGTGGTTTACAGATGCTGTGTTTCTCTTTCAGTGTTATCCTTATTCACATAACAATTGGTTGTCCTTTTCCTTGTCTTTGAATGATGCAAATGTGGTGCACAAGTCCTGTCTTTATCTTTCTAAGCTTTGCCTCTGACAGTGACTTGTGATACACTTGTTGTTTACCAACTGGATTATCATAGCATTTAGCATCCTGTACAGTGGGGTCATCCTATGAGGGTACTGTTCCAGTGGAACAAAGGAATAGTCCCTGCCTTGTGGATTATGCAATTTAAATGAGAATACATGCATTCAAGCAGTGAGGGGCAATTTAAGAATCTGGACTTTTGACAATTTCTGAGCCTGTGGGCAGTACTGTTTCTGCTGAGGTTGTCCAGCTTGCTTGAGAAGACCTCTGAAAATTACCTTTTTTGTTGGTTTTGAGTGGAATTTGCTTCAATGCAATGTTTCTGTATTATAACTGGAAATGAATCATCTTTACCCTTTCAGAATAATTCATGCTTTGTCTAATGTGAACTCCCTTATTGAATTGGTTCTGCTGACTGAGGAAAAGTACATATTATGCAAACAGATTCTTGCTCCCTTCTTTTTAACATCTTGAACTACATTGAATATATGAAGTATTATACAAAATTTGTGTTTGTCTCCTGACTGGTATTTCTCTGTATCAATCTTATTTATGGCATACCTATGTAATTATGTGTTGAAGACATTATTATCATTATTTTAAGGATAAATCTGTTTATGAGGAAACTGTAATTACTATGAGATGTTGGAGGCACAGACATAAGTACATCTAAATTCTTTAAGGCAGGGAAATGTCTTAGAATCATCCATATTGGATATACTGGATATCTTTTTAGTCTCCCTATAGAGAATGGATTACTTAATATTCAGTAAGTTGGGTTCTTTTTTGTTATTCCTGCCCTGTGACACCTGGATTCTTGTATGGAAAGAATGAAAAGACAGCTTGGATTCTGGTTTGTTTGTTTTTTTTTTTTAATAAAGTTTCATTTATACCAGAACTTGACTGACAGGTATATAACTTCTATTTGCAATTATTAAATTTTTTTTTAAAATGGTGTCAGTTAATAATGATAATGTATGAGGAGTTTGGTGCCTGCCCCCTGCATGCCCCCTTCCCCCAGGATAAAAAGTGGTCAGTGTTTTTATTCAGCTCTTCCCTGAAAAAATTCTTTGGTCCAAGACTTCAGTGGTAAAATGTTCCCTTTTTACCTCATGAGTTGCATTATGTTGTAGGCTTTACTGTATTTCAAGCTTCATAATTTCAGTTAAAAATAACTGACCTGAATTGGAAGATTGCAAATCAGATTCTCAGTGTCTGTGTCAGTGGTAGTTTTGCTATTGATTTCACTCTACTACTTTACATGGTTCGACCTGAGTAAGATACAACTTCAGTTCCAGTTTTGTAGTTAAACTCTACACGGGCTGCATAATTGTACTGTTTATAATAGAGCTGTAAGAATAGGAGGATATCCAGTTTGTTCTGGAATTCAAATTAGCTTTAATGCATTTTAATGTCAAAACTTGTGCTAATGGAACAATAGAATATTGGTATTAATATTCTAAGAAAATGAAGTGCTGAAAACACTCGATCACAAGTTTATCTAAGTGAGTTTTTCAGTAACAGAAGGTTATTTCTACTAGAAAGTTTAAAATCAATGTCAGTAAGGCTAGAGTCAGTAATAGCTCTGTATAAAACACTGATATTCACTGAGTCATAACTTAGGTTGCTTGATGAAAAACTTAAACACTGCCTCTTAATTAAACAAAGCATGAATTGACATACAATGTGTAGGAGCAGATGTTCAGGGAAAGTAACAGAAGATAGGCTAAAAAGAATCTGCTAGGACTTTGTAATAGATATTCTTTGATATAATGAGTTGTACCAAAGAAAGTGTACCTTTTGTAATGGCATTTTTAGTTCTTTTTTTCACTGAATAGATGTAAAATATTTTTAAAAAATCCAAACCAACTCATGTATTGAGTTTTGGTTTTAACAGTTGCAAAGTATAATATATAATTTCTCTGGAAAAGCCAAGATGGCAGGTGGGGGATCTTGACCATAAGATGGACAAGTCTAGCATTTTTAAGGGGTCTATTTACTGTTACATCTTACACAATTATTCCTGTAGATGATGATGAGATTTTTGTGAGCCAGTTAATGAAGAACATTTATGGAAGGGTCTCTGAAAAGCAAAACACCTTTCATTGAACAGCAGTGAACAGATGTGGAATTCAAAGTTCATCTCTGTCTCAGTATCTATGTGCATCTGCCATTTTATTTGTTGGAGAAGGGAACTGTATTTGAAGAACAGAGTATGTTATTTCTTTTTTACCCCAAATCTTGCATCAGTCCAAATCCAGTGCAATTCCACTGTTTTCATAAGAAATATGATGGTCTTATACTACTGAGAATCATGTGGACTGTTGTCACTCTTACCTGTAGCTCCTTCCTATACAATTCCCTATGATTGTTGGCAGATACATTTCTGTAACTGTTATTTCAACAAAGGATTCTTTTCTGTTTTTTTATTTTGATACTTCCCTCACAAGGAGAGACTGTCAATGTAAAGAAATACAGCATAGCTAAGGAAGTGTGCAACACATATTCACTACACAGCAGCTCATCTGTATTTCCATTTGTCAAATGAAGGTCTTCCCATCCTTCTTCTGCCTTTTGTCTATGTCTGCATATTAATCAAGTATCTGAAATATGCGTATGAGAATTAACCATTTATACTGTAGTAGTTATAGTGTTCTAAATTTTATGTATAATAATCTGAACCCCTTTTTTTTATGAGCTCTGCTCATAATTTGTTCATTGTATTATTTCCAATCCATTTTCCACAGCTGCAATCTGAATAAGTGCCTCAATTATAGTTAGTGTTATTCTTTAATATTCACTAAGCCTCATGGAAAACTTTGAAAGAAATATTCTATTTAAAGACAATTACGCTTAAATATCATGGTTTTCTAAATACATTTGCATGAAAAAAAAACCACCAAAAACACGAAGAATTTATTTTTCTCTTTCATACTACTCTCTGAAGTAATAATTATCCCATGTGACATCATAATCAACTGTCATATTATATCATATCACAGTTTAGTGTGACCAGAATTTTCTAACTTGAACACACAAGTAAGTAGTGTTGCTTAAAAACCAGATGTAGCTGTCTGTCACTTTGCTTCTGAAATTTGCCAGTTCTCATTTAGGAATCATTAAGAAATAAATACTATTAATAGAAATAATAAAAAGTTTTAATCTAAAAACATTTGCTAATGTAGTCTGTTTCTAAAAACTTGCATATAAAAAGCTTTTTTGTATTACTTTGTAATTTTTAAAAAATTACTACTTTTTTTTTTTTTCTAGTGACAATCTTAGTTTTAGGAAACAGTACCTTGTGACAGATTTGTTCAGTGACTTACTGGTTCAGAACCTGTAAAAACAGGCAGCTGAGAAACCATGTTTATTTCTCCTTTGCACACTTGTTTTTCATTGCACTTTCAAGTATGAGCCTGAAGGCAGAATTTTCTTGCAAACTTTAGATTCCCATGAAGTAGCCATTGTGTAACTGCTCCTCTGCTATACTGGCCAAATACATAACACGACTACCCTACTATGTATTTCTTTGAAGAGTGGAAAGTCACCAGAGTGAGCACACAGAAAATGCTGTGTAGAATCCATTGAATGCAAATTAAATGTCTGATCTTCAGCTTTTGGCATATTATTCTGGCCTATACTCCTATTTTATCAAATTGCACTTCCCATTTTTTAAGATTAGTAGAGCTTGAGAGTCATGGTTTATAGAATTGTCATCTTGATAAATAGTAGAGATTAATGCTTTCATCCAAATTATGCATTCTTTTTAGGATGATAACATTACATAATAATAGGGGCAGATTTCCAAAGTCTTGATCAACAAAATGATCACAGAAAGACTTCTTAAATAATTCATTTCCATCTATCAAGGCTGACATGAGGCAACGTTACCAAACAACCTCCTTTTGACAGGATAGTCCAATAGTACAGTTCTTATTCATTGCTCTGCTACTGGCACAGGAACATTTGTGGGCAAGTATCCAGGTCCCCAGGAAACTTGGAATCATTCCATGTTAAAGAACTGTAACTGTAGCTAACAAACCAGCTGCTGTATTGAGCTCAGAAGGAAGGCTTTGTAGCTGTGTGGAAGGAACTTAAGTTATTTGCATAACATCCAGCAGTCTTAGTGGGAAGGGTTGGCAGGAGCACAACAGCAGGGTAGGCATCCAGCTTCTCTCTTTTGACCTTGTCTGTCACTGATTCCATTCTTCAGTGCTAGGATGAGATGAAAAGAGAGGCAAGTGAAGAACTTCACCAAAAGAGCTGTACAGGTCTGAAGAGAAGGGTACTCATGATCATATTGACAGCATTCTTTGTGGAAGTAATAGTTTATTAGATTCAGCAAACAAAATTGTTTTATAATAAATAGTATTGACATCTAGAGGGTAATATTTGTGAGTTGGTAAAGTCTCACTGTGGAGAGAGGAAAATCTTAACAAGAAATATGGCAGAATATAGTACGATCCAGCAGCATAAGTCAGCTGTCAACCAGAATATGCTGTTGTACTGAGTTACTGGAATTTACAGGAATAGTCATTTTAACAACAGCAGAAGTTTTTCAATTAGGCCAACTTTAGTTTAAGAGGGGGGAAAAAAACAGTATATCTTAAATGTACTACATCACTTCTTCAAGCATTAGTATTTCCAATAAAGTATCAATCTACAGTTCCAAAGAGGCATTTCTTTGGTCTTCTGTCTACACTGTAAATTCTCTCCTTTAAGTACAGTCTTTTGCAATGTACCAAAATACTCAGGCCATACTTCATCTGGTATTTAGGCTGCCACTACCACCATCACCACCACAAAAAAAGAAGTCCTGCTTTCCTGTGGCCTTCAGGCTCTCTCCTGCCTTTGACAAATATAGCTGTTTGTGAGGCCAAACAATAAATCACACTGTGAATTTGAATTTATAATAAATGGGGTGGTAGTGTCCATCTGTTGCTCATTCCTTCTGCCTCCCACCACTTCATCCCCAATTTAATTTCAACCTGCATTATATTACTGGTCCAATTCACTACTTTTGCACAAATGCTTATCACAGAAAACAGGTGAACACAAGAGAAGAAAATAATGGGATTTTTTCAGGATAGCCTTTTCTTACCTTATACGTATTTTTCTATTTTCTAAGAAATTCTTTTTTGTTTAAAAATGCATGAACTAATGACTTACTTCTGTGAATGGTTTTTATGTAGGAAAGGACAGGAAGGCTAGAAGATATGTTTCACCATAATTTCGAAGAAAATTGAATTAACCTTCAGTAAGAAATTAAATTTCTTTCCCACTATGTGAAATTGAACTTTGTGTTTTCACTCTTATATTCTTGCAGAAACAGAAAAGATGGTTCTAGAATAGTTTAATTTTCCTTCAGAGTTTTTATTTAGCAAAGGTTTCTCACACTTCTGTGATTGTATAAAGAACAGTCTAAGAGATGATTAAAAAGCTGTCAGCTGTTCATGTTAATGTGTATCGCACAGAAATTGTTTGTATTTCACCTTTGTAATATTACTTGTACTGCAGAAATGCTAAGCATATTGATGTGTCTGAGAGCAGTCCTGCAAAGAATGTCTTTGGGTTATTGGTGAATGGAAAGCTAAACATGACCCAGCAAGGTGCTCTCGCAGCCCAGAAAGCCGCCTGTACCCTGGGCTGCATCCAAAGCAACGTGGCCACAGGTCCAAGAAGGTGATTCTGCCCCTCTGCTCCACTCTGATGAGACCACACTTGGAGTACTGCATCCAAATCTGGGGTCCCCAGCACAGGAAGGACACGAATCTGTTGGAGCAAGTCTAGAGGAAGGCCATGAAGTTGGCCAGAGGGGTGGAACACCTCCTGTGAGGAAAGGCTGAGAAAGCCAGTGGTTGTTCAGCCTGGAGAAGAGAAGGCTCCAGGGAAACCTAATTGTGGCCTTCCAGTACCTAAAAGGGGCCTACAGGAGAGCTGGGGAAGGACTTTATAGAGTGCATGTAGTAACTGGACGAGGGTTAACTATTTTTAAAATGATAGAGTGTAGGTTTAGATTAGATATTAGGAAGAAGTTCTTCACTATGAAGGTGGTAAGGCACTAGAACCAGTTGCCCAGTTTGCTGTACCAAACACAACTTTGTGTTGATTTTTGAAAAGCAGGGGAAAAAACCCTATCACATTTTAATTTATATTATCCCTTTGTCTCTCATCCCACCTTTCCTCCACCACCCCTCCAAGAATTTTTATGGCATTCAATATAGGGGAAAAACACTCATGTTCTGAATGCCTCTTAGTGCCTTGTATCTTGATTGAAATAATGAGAGAATTCATATTTCGGGCTAATTTGATCTGTCTTTTTCTTAATCTCTGGTAAATGCATATTATCCTTATTTGTAGCATCTTAAAAGATCATTATGTTGGCATTTTTGTTCAACGAGTAAAATCTGTAAAAGAAGTACATAACACTCTGTCATCTCTTATTTTAGTCTGCTTTTATGCAATGGATTAAAGGATGGGCTCTGTCTGTAAAGGAATCTTCACAGCATGAGTCATGGTCATTCTTAAGACCATTGAAACCTTTGAAGAATATTTTTATATCCTAACAGTTCTGATTTTGTAATCAAAATGAGACTTGTCAATAGGGCTATTATCTTTTATTATTTGTGGAAGAAAACAGACATAACTGAGTTAACAGTCTGGCTTTCCAACCAGAGGAGTATAATATAACAGAAATAACTATATAACTGTTTCACACAGCTAAATGATAGAATTCACTTCAAAGAAAGGAATGTAAGTAAATCTCCCTTTGGGAAGAGAGAGGGGGAAAGAAATGAAATACGTTAATTTACTGATTCCATCATAGTGGAGAGATTACTTATCTTTAAAATGTTGTTTTCAATGGGACGAAACGCATCTCTCTGTCTAAGGTCCTATCTGCCTCATATGTTTTACTTATCTCTTCTGCCAGTCTTGCCCCAACACTCCTGTGTGTATTAGCCCTTTTCAGAAAAATTTGGAAAAAAGTGTCTTAGATATTATGTAAAGAAACCTCAGTGATTAGACAAAGAATAGGCATCTAAGATGCTGTCAGCACTGCAGGAATGCAGAGAAAATTGTCTGTGGCTGTTCTGCTTGGCAGAACAGGGTGTGCTATTCAGTGTGCTTGTACTGGTGCTTCCATGAGAGATGCAGATTCCAACTGCACACATCCTGTGGGATCCCATGGAAAACTGGGATTATTCTATTTGTTGGCTTTTAAGGAGGCAGAGGATAGAAAGTGATACACAAAGCAAGTCTCATTAGTTTCATCCACTTTCATGGGATTTTGTGTATATACAAGCAACATTGGAAGCTTACTATTATTGACTATAAACATTTTAATGCACTTTCTTTTTTCTCTCTTTTTAATGAACAGATATAAGAAATTTGTCTGGATTAATACTGAGCTGAATGCATCTGAACTGAAGGAAATGTTTTGAGATTGCTCTCCTGACAGAAGCTGTGCAAAAATGGTTCACTGAGGTTCCTGCCTGCACCTCTGGGAAGACTGTAACTGTATTTTTATATTGCAGTTTATTGGCCCATAAAAGACAATGTAATAACAAATGTAACAGTAAATTTATGCAATAGTAGTGTTTCCCCTCCCACCGACTGGACATGAGTGATCAAAGGTCTTTGCAAGAAGATAAGCACAAGGTTAGCAGAACTTCCTCAAAGTTCAGGGAGTCTTCGAGAAGCATGCAATCTGATGATTATTTCGCTAGAAAACTGAAAGCCTTGAATGGTAGCATGGGCCCTCCTGGTTCTTCAAACGCATCTAGCAAAGCTGAAAATAATCAAGCTAACGGTACACCAGCTGTGCCTAAAATGGGTGTTCGAGCAAGGGTATCTGAATGGCCTCCTAAGAAGGATTGCTCTAAAGAGCTGAGTAAAGCTGCCTGGGAAAACAGACCTCCAGCTGGTTACGAAGGTGTTGGCTCAGTACTTCCAAATGGACAAAATGACCAAAGTGATGGACAGCAAGAAGAGCTGGAATTGGAATTTACAGAGGGAAAATATTCAATTGGAGATCTTTTTGTTCATTCCCCTCAAAGGGGACTTCATCCCATAAGGCAAAGAAGCAACAGTGATGTGACAATAAGTGATATTGATGCTGAAGATGTGTTAGACCAAAATGCTGTTAACCCAAATACTGGAGCAGCTCTTCACAGAGAATATGGCAGTACTTCTTCAATTGATAGACAAGGCTTGTCTGGAGAAAATTTTTTTGCAATGCTAAGAGGATATAGAGTGGAAAATTTTGACCATAAAACGCTTGCTCCTTTTGGATTTTCTGAGTTTTTCCACTGTGATCCTACTGTTTCTCCAAGTCTACATGCTGCTGCACAGATCTCCAGGGGAGAATTTGTCAGGATTTCTGGGTTGGATTATATGGATAGTGCCCTGCTTCTGGGTCGAGACAGGGAGAAATCTTTCAAGAGGAGGCTAAAATCAGAAGGGGTAGAAACATCTCTGTTTAGAAAATTGCGAACAGTTAAAAGTGAGCATGAAACTTTCAAGTTTTCATCAGACCTGGATGATAGACTTGACAGAAATGTTCGTTCTTGGAACTGCCAGAAATGTTTTGCACATTACGATGTTCAGAGCGTTTTGTTTAACATAAATGAAGCAATGGCTACCAGAGTAAATGTAGGAAAAAGGAAAAATATAACCACTGGGGCTTCAGCTGCATCACAGACTCAGATGCCAGCAGGCCAGACAGGAAACTGTGAATCACCTTTGGGAAGCAAAGAGGACCTCAATTCAAAAGAGAATTTAGATGCTGATGAGGGTGATGGGAAAAGCAATGATTTAGTATTGAGTTGCCCTTACTTCAGGAATGAAACTGGTGGGGAAGGAGACAGACGGATTGCACTTTCTAGGGCAAATTCAGCATCTTTTTCTTCAGGTGAAAGTTGTTCTTTTGAGTCCTCTCTAAGTTCCCATTGCACAAATGCTGGTGTTTCAGTACTGGAAGTACCAAGAGAAAACCAGTCCATTCACAGAGAGAAAGTGAAGCGTTACATCATAGAACATATTGATCTTGGAGCATATTATTACCGCAAGTTCTTCTATGGAAAAGGTAAATTTTTCTAATGCAACTGTTCTGCCAGATCCATGCACTGCATTTCAGTTGTTTAGCAAGGATTATTTTTTGTTTTCCTTCTTCTCTATAGAGAGACATGAGTACTGGATATGATCTGAAAACTCATTACTAAAATTAAACCTGTTGTTCTTGCTCTCTCAGGGGGATATTCAACAACCAGTGGGTTATGTATAAAACTATGCAATAACTGTGTGAGTTCATTAAGTGATTTAAGTAAAGGTCATTTAAAATAGTATGTAAACTAACTTATCCAAACCAAACTTTCTTGATCAGCAGGTGGAAAAGATGACATTGGTATCTGATACATGCATTGGAAATACCGATACCTAGAGTGAAAATCATTATTTCCTAAAAGGTGTTTCCAAAGAAGGTTTTATTATTGAGGCTTTTAACTCTCTTCTAGATTCTACTGTCTTCAAGTGTCTTTTGGGGCCTTTCATACTTTATGCACATATACATGCTCCTTAAACAGAGAGCTTCTAATGCTGTTTAGTTTTACAGCTTAAAGGAGGTTTTATGCCTTTTTACTAGCCTTATACCCTTCTCTTTTAGGGTATGTTCATATTGCAAAAATGCCAGGATACTCTTCTTAGCAGAGTGATTATCTTGGTTTGAATTGTTATTCAAATAAAGTGTTTCCACTTTGTGATAGGCTTTGACAGTCCATATTCAGTACTGCATTGTGGATTGTGTATGAAATCTGTTTTTTGGGGAGAAAACAATACTCTGGCCTCCCTGTACCATGCATTACAGCTAGATCTTTTTTGCTGTTCTACTTCTGTTTTTAAAAGACTGTTACAGCCAAATTCTTCTTGAAATCATACTTCCTCTGCTTTCTAACTATATATGTACATCAGGAAATAAGCACTGTGTATTCCTTCCCCTCGTAACCCTTTACAAGACGCTCAGAGGAGGATCCACTATGGTGTTTTTCACAATGTGATAGACACTGAGAACATACAATCTGTAAAAACACTGTATTTAAAAGGAAAGGAAGAAAAGAATCTGGATTGGTCATGGAAGAGCAAGAAAAGACCCACAGCTAAGCAAGGAACAGGCAGTAATTTCAAAAGGCTTTCAAGCTAGGCAAGTTGCAAAGTATAAAAAAGGTGTTGAGGGAGAGAGCATGGAAGAGAATGAAGGAAAACTTGTAACGAAAGAGTGGCATATTTTTTTGAGGGGCAGAGAGAAGAAAAGATTGACATAGACAGAAATTAAAAGAAGATTGATAGTGTACTAAGGTGGTGGCAGGATGGGAAGTGGGGGGTGAAAGACAAGGATTAAACCAAATGAAAAAGGACTTGTTTGGGAAGTGATTTTATCTTGGATGAGTTACAAGTGCTGGAGTGCAGTAGATTTTTGTGAGGAAAATCTTGTCAGAGAGATTAAAAAAAAGTAAAAGCAAAGAGTACTCAAAGCCACTTTAAATAATATTATATAAACAAACCTAATGAGCTTTCTGGAAAATTGATGTGAATGTAATTAGTTTTAATCGACCTCTGAAATACTATCAAAGTTTTATCCCACATAGTATAGTACTAGGAAACTTGAATTGTTGCTGATTATTCTCTAGAGTTCTTCAAAAGTAAATATGATGTAATGTATTTAATATCCAGTGATAAATTGTTACCCTCTCACCTTTACAATTATACGTAAGTCATGCCCTGTTGCACGTTATCTTTCTATGGAGCTGCAACAAAAGCTCCACAAGAGAAACCTGTATCGGCTGGCCTTATGAGACAGACAGCAAATCATGGCAAACACACTCATGAAACTAAAAGCATGATTTTTAATATCTATTATCTTAAGGGCTTGAGCATATAAGGAATCTCCAAATTACTTCTGACTGACCGCAGTTCTCACCTAAGCAAAATCGATTGTGGTTAGAGGAAATAAACCGGACATTTTGCATTGGGCACCAAGAAGTCTTGTCTGCTGCCCTGATTTTCCATATAAGAAAAAGTGACATTTATATGCATACTGGGTCTACTTGATGCTCTTTCATGACAGTGAGCTTTCCTAGCTGATTGTTCATTGAATTGTAGATTTAATAGCACAGTTGAATTTAGCAAAATAATTGTGGAAGGGTGAAAAAAAAAATAAATTAGCAAACAATAGTCACTTGTACATAATGCCACCAATTTTCTTTGCCTTTAAGAAAATATATATGAAAAAGATATAACTTTCTGAATATTTGATTTAGTTCACAGTTTTATAATTGGCACTTGTCAGCGTACAAGTTTTATTTCTGTTTTAAGATGCATGGAAGAAACACCCTGGCATGTGTAGCACTAATTATTCCATTCCCTTTCAAGAAATATAAGATTTGGAATTCAGTGTTTTCTGAAATGAGCTGTGGTTTTATACTGCATATTTATAAGCTTTGTAACTATTGTTAAAATCAAATCCAATGCGACTGATGTAAAATATGTTTATTGAAGATATATTCTCAGTTTTCAGTTAAGATTTGTAAAAGCTGGAATATATTATTTCATCTCATGGTTTTGAGTGTCATTGATTTGTCCTTTTCCCCTTGTGCAATTATCCTCATAATACCTCGAGACTTGATTATTATTACCATGCTTTTTATTTGAGGGATGCTTGCAACAATTTCTTAATGTTGCTGTGTCTGTCTGGTGATATGGAATTGAAAAAATGTCCTAGAAGAAATGTAAAGGCTCAGGAGGCTGTTGGTATTAACTCAGGGAAGACTACTGTATTAGAACAAAAATTGACACTTATTCCTTAAAACGAAAAAGTAAAAAATGACAAGTATTTTAACATGTCTTATTAAAGAGCTAGAAAACAGCACTTATTTTCTTCTTTTATCCCCAGCTGATACTTTTAAATCTAGAAAAATACATTTAAATGAGCTTAATGAGTTTGTACTTTATGAAATCAAAAAAACCTCAGCGCCTCGAATTAAAAATGTTTTCTCCAAATCCCATAATATCAGTAGCCATACTATTCTTTGATTTACTTCAGCTGCTTTACTTCCCATTCCTGAAACTGTTTTATTTCTTTTATTTTTAATGCACATAAATAGTGTCCTTGGTCTTGTGTCTTTCATACTGTACAAGAAATTAACAGGTATCTGGCAAGCTTGCATTTTTCTGCTCAGTAATACTGCAGCCAAGGAATCTAGTGACTGTCTAATATCCTTTTCTAGATTTACATCAAAATGGAAGGCTATAGAAATCCTAACTGAGAAGTTTGCCTTTTGTCAAAGCCTGAATTATGCCGCTGTGGGAAGTTTTTATGTTCTTGGAAGTGTTTGACCCCTGAATTTATCTCTCTCGCTCTCTCCTTCTCTCTGTCTAGTCTGTAAAATCCAGTTCCATTTGACAAGTTTGCCCATTAAGGCTCAAAGTTTTAATTTAACACTGGGAACTCCATGAGGTATATAATTTATTCACACAGGTAGAAGGCTCAGACTGGGGAAGGAATGTAGCTGGTGAGCATGAGCAAATAATTTAATGTCTGTGCCTCTTTGATTCCAGGTGTTCCTTTCCAAAAAAGGGTACTAGTTGTAATGTACTGCTGCTCATTTTCATTCCACTGTGAGATGGATTATAACCACCAACATACTTTATAGATATATTTTTGAAAGGCTGCTGGAAACCTAACTTAAACTTGATTTGAGAAATAAGACTGTCATTTATGTAGAGATTACTTTATCTTTTTGTATTCATTCTGAGAGTATGGATAACTTCTTAGTGAAAGACATTCTGCAAAAAACTTCTTTACACATTTCTATAAATACATTGTAAAAAAAATAAAATAAATTTAAACTAGATCAGAAATGCTAGCCAAATGTTTTTTAATCCAGATAATCTTTAAGGAGAAGTTAGTCTTCATCACTATTTGAAATATGAGATTATAGCGTAAATTGGATTGGAAGACATTTCTGGAGGTCATCCAGTCTAAGTTTGTTTAAAATTGCCTTTAAAGGTAGGTTCTGATTAGGCTGCTCAGAACCTATTTCCCTTTAGCTATCCGTTTAGCTTTTTCACTTGTCTCTAAGGATGGAGATTTCACAAACTTTCCTGGCAACCTGTTTCTGTGTTGGATTCCCCACAGTGAGGGGCTGCATCTTGTCCTTTCACTGTGTACCCCGAAGAAGAGTCTGGTTCTCCTTTCTCTCTAACCATCAGCTATTGGGATCCTGCAGTTATTTCCTCTCTTAACCATCTCTTCTTCAGGCTGCACAAGCCCATCTCCTTCAGTCTCTCCTCATCTGTGTTGTGTCTTCCAGCTCCTGATTGCCTTGGTACTTGTCTGCTGGCCTTGTCCCACTCTGTCCGAAACTGGACACTGCTCCTCATGTGGCCTTGAGAGTGCCAAATACCAGCCTGAGCTGCTGGTAGGCTTTTGCTGGTGCAGCCTTCCACCTCTGCTGGGGGGTTCTGCTGGCTGCTGGGGCAGCCTGAGGTTGTTTTAACATGTCAGGTTGAAAGCTTCAGTGGTTTAGGAGTTGCTTCACATGCAGCTCAGCTGTCACAGCTCAGCAGCAGCTGCCTCCAGGGGAGAGGGAGTGAGTAGGAAGTGAAGCGCAGACACTCTACACTCTGCCTGTGTGGCTTTGCCTGCTTCTGTGAAACAGTGCAAGGTTTATGTATTTCAGTATCTGCCCTGTGCACCTATTACTGATTTGTTAAAAGCTTGCCAGTTGTTCTCTTCATCTGTTGCACTCAACTGCAGTACTAGCCTCCAATACATGACCTGTTGTCCTGGAGCTTGATCATGTGCATAAATACGTTGAGGATGCACTCCATTCCATCATTCAGATGATGTAAAAAAACCCTATTAAACAGTAACAGCTCCACTATCAAATTTTGATAAACCTTTTAGTAACTGGCCACTAATTGTAATTCATATTACTGATCACAGACAGTCCTTTGAGGCCAACTGTACAGCCATTTTTTGTCCACCTTGTAACTTGCATATCCAAACCATGACTTTTAATTTGAGCTACACAGATACTGTGGGAAGGAGACTGTGTGAGGAGCATTGTTAAAGTGCAAGTAGGTGACATTCACTGGTCCTTCCTCATACATAAAGCCAGTTTTGTCCTTGTAGAAAGCAACTGGATTGGTCATGCATGATTTGCATTTTTTAAATCTATGCAGGCTGTTTCCAAGCATCTTTGTGTCCTTCATGTACCTGGAAATGTCTTCCATGAGAATTTGCTCCTTGATCTCCCTGGAAACTTAAGGTTTATGGTGACTGGTCTGTGATTTCCCAGACCCTCTTTCTTGCCCTTTTTTAAAGGTGACTGTAACTATTCACTATGACCTTCCAAAGGTGGTGAAGAGTAGCCTTACAGTGGCATGGGCTGGTTCCCTCAACATGTGTCCTGTTTGGTCACACGGATTGGAGTATGTCTAATCTCCTTAAATGGTCTCTAATGTAATCTTTCTTTTCTGTCAAAAGTGCTTTAGTCTCCCTGATTGGACCAATTGTCTTAAGCGTGAATTTAACTATTTATCAAATTGTTACTAGACTCAGTTTTCCCTTGTTGAGGCTGAGTTTCTGCTTTGAATGTAAAGTTGTAAATAAGAGTAAACTGAATGAGGTGAAAGAAGCTACATTGCACCTGATTTGTTTTTATTGAAGATTTTACGTAGATATAGTTTTGCAAAAGTACTTTTTATGGCATCAAGCAAAATTATTGATTTTATAGTAAAAAAAAATTTTAAAGATTCTTTCATAGTAGCAGCAGTTGTAGTAATCTATATGATATGAATGACCATTCTGCTCATCAAAATTAGCATTTTGTGATTTATATACTCGTACAGTTCAGAAGAGCACAGGCCATGTATTTACAGATCTCATAGCTCAATTTAAAATAATCTCTTTTTCTTGCTGCAGAAATATTTTGAGATTCGATGAATATTTTCTAGGAGACTCATACTTTACTGTTCTCTTATCTCTTCATTCTTTCTTGTGCAAAAGAGCATCAGAACTACTTTGGAATAGATGAAAACCTTGGACCTGTAGCAGTCAGCATCCGGAGGGAAAAGGTTGAAGATGCTAAGGAGAAAGAAGGATCTCAGTTCAACTATCGTATAGTTTTCAGGACAAGTGAGGTAATGTTCATTTAGTAATTCTGCAAGGGAGTGGAGAAGTTAACTTAGAGCTTAGTGTACTAGTTACATACTGTGGATGTGTTGCTAATTTTGGAAGCAAGTCTGCTAAGGGGAAGGGATGTTTCTTGTACCGTTAGTAAATGTAGTTGCTCCTGAACAAAGTTTTTCTCTTCTGTACTGCATAGAGTTTTGGTCTTTTTGAGCGGGTACCCAAAAGGAGGTGAGTTGGCTGAAGAGAACTGCAAGGTACAGGCAAGGGAACAGATGTTAAGAACACAGCTGAAGATGTGTGGATCAGGCTGCTTGATGTGTTTCTAGTGACAGGAATAAAAGATCAGGAAATGTAGAGGAAAGGGGAGGTGTAAATTATGAAAACTAGTATAATATGACTTAATTCTATTTTTTTGTTTTGCTTCAAAATATTTTCTTAGAAGCTTTTTTGTGAGATGTTTATATATACTTCTGCATACATGATTTGTGGAAGGCATATTAATACTTTCAAAAAAAAAGGTCTTTTTTAAAAGAGTAATTTCCTTGTGGTTGTTGTGGAAGGACATGCCTCATAGCTTCTATTTCGAGTGATTTAATATCTCACACTAATTTCTTTATCACAGCAACTACATTAGATTTGTATGAAAACACAATGCTGTTGTAGCAAACAACTGTACATTTTCATAATCCTTAGGACAATTGGTTTTTATTTTAATTAGGGCATAGAGAAGTGTTAACTAGACTCCTGATATCACTGCGCTCTTGTGCTTTCGTAGACAGATGTAAAAATAGACATTAATTTTTTTTAGTGTACGTTTTTATTTTATGGCCAAAAAAGGGGTGTCCATGTATGTATGTGTGGAGAGGTGATCCACATGCCAAATCCAATGAAGATAAAGCAGCATGGATTAAAAAATAGGTGAATGGGTTAAGTGAAGCTGCTATTAGCTGTAGCTTACCTCACCTGTCCAACCTCATGTTTGACCATTGTGTTTGCTATTGCTAAAATTGACTATTTTTAGTTTTCCTGGTTTTTAAAGTACTCTGCACTCCCCCATCCCCCCAAAAGTAATATTCTTAGGACTTGGAATAAATTGATAAGATGCTTAATGAATTTCTTCAAGCAAAAAATATATTTGTCACTGAGACAGTAAAAGCTTGCCTGCTCTTTAAAAGTTATTTAGTAATATTTTTACTGGTTAAAAAAAATAAAAAGAGGAATTTTTTTCTTTCATTCATCTTTCCATGCTTTCCCTAAAACCTGCAGTTTATGTCTTTAAGAGTCATTGTAGTATTAGAGCTAAAAACGTTTTGTGTGTTTTACCTTTATTACAGCTTACTACACTTAGGGGAGCAATTTTAGAAGATGCTATACCATCCACTGCTCGTCATGGCACAGCAAGAGGTCTGCCTCTCAAGGAGGTACTGGAGTATGTAATACCAGAGCTGAGCATTCAGTGCCTGAGACAGGCTTCCAACTCACCCAAAGTACCTGAACAACTGCTTAAGCTGGATGAACAAGGGGTATGTAACACGTGACTGTTTTGTTAAGGACTGTGCCTTAGATAAATAGAATAAAAACATTATTAAATATTTTGCAGGCAGTGTTAAGAAACATGCATCTCTAATGCAAACCATTTGCTCTCTTGCTTTTAGAGATACTTGTCTGTTTTCACTGACAAAATGAGGTTTGCTGTTCTAAGCAAATTCTTTTCAAAATAAATTTCAGCTGAAGGAAATGGTCTGTGGAGATTGTTTTGAGATAACTGAGTGTGAGAAAGATTATTAGCTTAGAACATGAGTAAGAAGTGTTTTTTCACAATCTATTTGCACTTTAATGTGTACAAATCACAGAATATTCTGAGTTGGAAGGGACCCACAATGATCATCAAGTCCAACTCTTAAGTGAATGGCATGTTGAATGCAAATGAAAATACATCTAACACTTTATTGTGAATAGGTAAGGAGGCAAAAGCATGTGAAGTCTCTCCATCTAAAATTTTTCATTGTTTTTTACAATAACATTTTATTATTAAGTTGCTGTAGTCTTACTAGAATAGAATGCTTCTGGGTTCATACACCTGAAATTGTGATTGATGAATTAACTGCATGACAATTAAATGTTCATATGGCTTAAATTTTGACAGAAAATTGTGAGGTTTATTGGGTTCAATAAAGTGAATCTGCTTCATTCAAAGCCAGTGATTAATTTTACAGTTTCTGAGTATTTTGTGAAGGACAGGCTTATGATGGATTTTAAATCAAGTTTTAAACCCATTTTCACGAAATAATCATTTAAATTGAAGATTTTACTTTCTAGACAAAAGTCAGTATCTATCTGTTGAAGTCCAGTCTGAGGATGAAACTAGTTGATTATGATGATGGTATAATTAATTTCTTAATGCTATTAGGTTTTGAGTGTAGTGATTGTATCTAGCATTGGTGGTGTCTACCAGAAGTCTTCTGTCTTTTCTTGTGGGTGTAATAATTGCTCAAAACCAAGTTAATGTAGTCAGAAGAGAATTGGTTTCTTTGGATGGATTGTCAAGCTGTTTTTTGTATGTTTCTTTTAGTACTTTTGTCCACTCTGGTCTTCGAGGAGGGCTTTTTAATTGAAAGTTAATTTTTCCTTATTTTCTCCTGTGTTTGTCAGTTCTTCTGGTAAAACAATAGAGTAAAATCAGAAGCACTCAATTCCGAATCCAAGAGTTCCCAGTGTGCTGTTGCTCTTTCTTTGCTCTTTGAACTTCAGAGTGAGTTTAGGTTAATCTAATAAATAATATTCACTCTCAGAGGGGTAGTATGTTCTAGGGAGTACTGAGTATGAGTGTGTTTGACCTGACCTGAATATTTCCCAAACTCATTAAAAGTATTTCCCAAAAACTGGAAATGGAGATTGTCCATTGAACTGACCAAAGTGTTTCTTTAATCATCAGTTCCTCATTTTGAGAAAGAGCAGTACATAGCACTTAGTTTTATTTTGTGTGATCAGTTCTGAAAATCCAGTCCTATTGTGAAATGGGCTGTCACCTGACAAAAAGTAATATATGCTGCTTACGTGCTGCTTAATATGGGGTAATTACTTCAACATAGGCTGGAACCTGTGCCAGGAACTGGCATGAGATTCATTTTTGGTTTTAATCCTCTTATGTACTCAATGCTTTCAGTTTATTAATCAAGTAAATACAAGAAGACTTATTCCAATTGAAGGTGATGACTGGCTGAAATATCATGAATTTAAAAATATGAATTCTGATCTGGAAGATTAATACTGTCACCAGAGTAATATTAAGTTTGTGCAGTGGTGTATTAAGTGTTTGCATAGTTCTTTAGCAGACTGAAGACCGCTTTGATATTTTGATTTAATTTTCTCCCTGTTTTATAATTTTTCAGTGAAATCTAATATGGATTATGGAGGAAATATAACTACACTTTGTCTCTAAAAATGACAGTAGAAACTAGATGTAAATTGGATGGTTGAGTAAATTTGATTATATAAAGAACCTACATTTCCCCAATTTATTGTGGCATATGATAATCAGCATTAAATTTGGCTGTAAATTTACAGGAAAAGTCAACTATTTTTCTATTACTGTACGTTTTTTTAGCCTTCCTCCAATTTCCCCCTGGTTTCCCCTTCCAATTTCTGCTAATGGGTATTTATTGTATATATACTTTCAGGTTCCCCTCACATCCCTCTTGATCATAGGATGAGGTTTAAGAAAGACCAAATAGATAAGGAGTTTCGGTTGCAGGGATATTTAGTGGCTTTTGAATGTGTCATCTCTTGAGCTTCATTGCCATTAAAGAATTTAAAGTTTTCACATGCAAGTCAACAAGTTGTTACATGATAAAGAATCTGTACAAAAGTTGGCAAGATACCAAGATTCAGCAGTGTGGGTTTTTGACTAGAACACAATCCTTTTGGGTCAGGAAGGACTGCTATGCCTCTCTAATACATCTCATACCCAAATAGCTAAATGGGTTTAGAAGTTATCTGGTGATGTCACATTATTAAATTGTTCTCAGTGTTACATTAGATGTAAAACTTATGATTTGGAAATAATGAAATCAGAATCACGTCTGCAATTATTTACTTAAAAAGAATTGAATAGGCAAGTAGTACCACTTCAAAACTGCAAATTTTATCAGTTTTAAACATCCTGATAGTTCTTCCTGCCAGTTAAATGCACCATGTAAGAAGGTCCTGCCAAAGCTCATCTAGATACTCCTTTCTTAGGCATTGACATTCTAAATGTACCTCGATTTCTCCTTCTGCACAGCCCCCATGATCTTGATTGAGAGTTCTTTTACTCAAGTCTTCTAATTTCAGAGTTGTGAGTAGTCCTAGCACACAGGTAGGAGGTTCAGATGACTGCAAATGAGCTTGCAGCTGCTGCCTTGTCAAGCAATAGTGGTATTGATAGAATTGACTTTGTACAAAATTGCCTAGTATTTACAGTACTTGTCCATGAAGTGAAATCCCAGGATTAATTCATGTCTCAGGCTGGTGAGTTTCAGGTCCTCATCTTCAATGTCTCTTAAGAGGATGTTTAAACCATGAGATGATAGGTTGTTTTTTAAGGTAGGGATATACTTCATTCCTGTTTGGAATTACATTGATATTCATGAACAAATGCAAGAATGCATTTATTGAAGAAGAAAAGTTAAGAATTATGAATTCTGGAATAATATTTTTGACACTTTCTTCTTTTATGTACATATATTTTGTTGACTCAGTCTTTTAATATTCTCATCTTGTAGCTTTTCCTCAAAACTGTTGTAGTAAAACATGGGTGCATGTCTATGGACCTAGAGTTTTACAGTATACTTAACATGCAGACCCCGTGTTACATGACTAAGGGGTAGCAGACTGTTGTTGCCACTTTTGCTCTAACAGAAATATATACAGCCTTTGTATAACACACATTTTAGACACTAATCCTGTAGTTTGATTAAGACAAGTCTATAGCTGGAGAGTTGACTTGAGTCATGAATATAGATAAATGTTTGAAGAGAATCTGGTGCAACTGATGGTCCCTGAAAGTTTGTGAAGCTCTAGAAAGTGTCAGTTAAGAAGAATATGACCAATCCATTCACATGGAAGTTTCCTCTTTGTCAGCTTAAGTATGCATAGAAGCTAAGAAGGCAACAGTCTGCTCAAGTAATTATCTCTTTTTATACTTCATAATTTATAGTTTTTATACTTAATTTTTGTACAGAACTAATTTGTCCTCTTAATCTTCCATAACTGAGACCCTGTTTAACAAAACTGTTTAACTGCAATCTGATTTCTAGCTTGAAGTATGCTTTTGAAGATGGGAAATACTTTTTAACAACAGAATATTTTATGGGGAAGGCAAAAGAATTACACACAACAGAAATTACTATTCTGAGGACTTGTTTTGATTGAACTACACTGAACTTTAAAGGGTAGAAATGGGGGACAATAATCTCACCTTGCTTTAAATCATTGTCTTTTTTTTTCCATTTATTTTTTTAATTTCAGCTGAGTTTTCAACATAAGATTGGTATCCTTTACTGCAAAGCAGGCCAAAGCACAGAGGAAGAAATGTATAACAATGAGATGGCAGGACCAGCTTTTGAAGAGTTCCTTGATCTACTGGGCCAGAGAGTACGGCTAAAAGGATTCAGTAAATACCGGGCTCAGCTAGATAATAAAAGTAAGTTATGTTTTCAGCCTATAGTAGGAATGTGTGCTGGTTTAAATGTAAACCAGTGGGAGAAATGAACCCAACTCACAAAAAAACTGCAAGTCAGAACTACAATTTAATAAAAAGATCACAATAAGTACAAGGGTACAGAGGGAAAAAGCCTGTTTGACCCACAGAAACAGGTGTGTAACCCAGCACCCTGGGGCACAAACAGAATGGAGCTCACCAGCCCCTGTGCTGAGCACCAGCTGCCCCCCTTGAGTACACAGTAAAAGGAAAGAGGAAACCTGTTTGTGAGGATGATGGTCCCGGTCTGGTCAAGAGCAGCAGTCACAGTCTGGCTGAGGCTCTGGTCCTCCTCTGGATCCGGCAAGTGAGTCCAGTCCCAAAACTCCCAGTATATATATATGCTTAGGTTCAGGTGGGAGTGCCCAGTACCTCCCCCAGGGTGGGGAGTTTCACAATGGGTGAGTTACTGTACAAGGTGAATCATGGCATATTTTTGGAAACCCTGATGGCCCATTAGCAGACATGACCCCTCAGGCTGGGTGTGGAGGTGCTAACAGCTCTCCAGAGGGGCATTATCACACCCGAGTCATTGGTGTGAAGACAGGAAACCTGTCTTATCTCACAGAAGTTCCCAAGCACCCACCCTGTAGCCTGAGGGGTCAGGTGTGCCCCGGGAAGTTGCCGCAAATGATCCATTGTTAACAGTTCATGGGAAACTACATAGAGGGTGTAGAATGCACAGTCTTAGCCACACCCACACAGTGACAAACTGGTCCTGGTCACTATAACCAGGACAAAATGGTAATTATCCAGTTGATCTTCTGAAAAACATGTCTTTTTGTGCTCTTGACTTTGAGTTTTGAGTAGTAAGGTTATATGGTAAATGAGGAGGATGAAACATATAATTTATCAAACCTTGCCTGAAAAGTTATTTACTTTTTCTGTGGCATTAGTAGAACTGAAAATCAAAGCAATTTATTTAATTTGTTTGCACTTAGTTGAAATCATACTATATGAGTGATATTTCAGAACTTCCCAGTTACACTGTAACATCTTAAAAAGGTGAAAGAAAGGTAAGTGTTTCAAAGTACAGAGTCATGACAAGGGATCATTCATGTCAGCTAAACTTTTGTGCTTCCTTTTAACCAACATAGGCATTTATATTTGAGGATAAATCAAGTTTTCTCAGTTTTCTAGTTTTTCACACATGCACAGTAGGCATGTTATCATTCCTCAGTTGATAATTACTCATCTGCCACAGTGCTGTGTTACTAATGCCATTTCCTCAGGTCTTTCCATTTCCCTAAGTGTAATAGTATAAAAATTTAACTGTACAAATTGATCGTGTTTTGTAGCAAAAATAGGAACTGAAGTATTGCTGTTAAAAAAAAAAGTCAGTGATATGTTAACACACTTCTGTATTAGCAGTTTTCACTGCCCTTACCCTGTTCTTAGTTTAGTGATGCTTTAACAGGATTTTGGTAACCGATCCTTGTGAGCTGTGATCTAGGGATATCTAGTTATTCACCTAATTCACTTTAACATACTTTCAACCTGTCTAAGCACCACATTTGTTTCTATTAACGTTATTGCCTTTTGCTTAAATCCATGTTTGTTTCACTTTAATAATTCAGGCTTGATAAAGATTATTGCATCCTATTTCAGTACAGAGTAATAACTCATTTTTCAAATTAATGTGTAGAAATATTTATTAACATGCTGTGGATGTCAGACCACTGGAATTAATTGAATAAGGATGAAAAATTGAAAGGAGTAAGGGATGTTTGGTTTTCCTTTTTTTTCCCCCCCAGTCAGAGCATGACTGAATATTACCTAGTAATTTGTGCATATGAAAATATATGCTGGTCTGTCAAGAAAATTTAGTTTCTGTATTTGCTGTGCTTCAGTATGAACTTGCATTGGTGATCATCATTGTGTATGG
Organism: Scytalopus superciliaris; assembly: GCA_013400415.1. Lineage (NCBI taxonomy): Eukaryota > Metazoa > Chordata > Aves > Passeriformes > Rhinocryptidae > Scytalopus > Scytalopus superciliaris. The sequence continues at coordinate 358,633 of VXBX01007242.1, forward strand.
ATCAGTCAGTAACAGGATTTTAACATTTTACTAAGGCTTTCTGCCATTAAGGATATCGTCCTGTCATAGTATGTTCGCATAGTTTGCAACAAGGAGAATGCAATTAAGAGAGTTCACAAAGATAAAGTCTTCAGTACTACATTAAATGTAAAATACTGACCTAATTATAATATTTTCTGTGTTATACTTGTTTTTTTAATATAATAATGCAGCAAGTATTAATGTGTATTGTATTTATAATTGGATAATAACACTGCTCTGACTGCCTGCAGGTTCCAAATAGTGCAATAATTTAAACTCTAGTTGCTACATTTTTGGTAGGCACAATGTTTCAGTAATAATTCTCGCTCAGTTCTTGGAGGATTCACACTTATTAAGTCTTTCTGTTCTCAAGCTCTTGACTAGCTGTGAGTTTTTTCTGTAGAGTTCTTTTAAAATTTGTTTATTTAGTATTTTGGTGAATAATTGGTCCACTTCTTCTGAAATAGAGAAAGTAGAATGCTGTGGTGGGTTGACCTGTATGGCAGATAAGCTCCCACCTTGTTCACTTACCATCCAGTCTGTGAGTTTAGAGTATGACAGTTCAGTGAGTGAATGGAAGAAAGGAAAAAAACACCCCTTGAAAAAACAAAACAAACAAAAAACCCAAATCAAAACAAAAAACCCCAAACAACAAAAAGAATCAACCCACCACTAAAACAATCAGTGATGCAAAGGCAATCCCTTGCCCCCTTCCATGAGTTGGCTGATGCCCAGCTTGTCTCTGAGCAACAGCTCCTGTGCAAAGAAACCCTCTCTCTGCTCTGGTTTTATATGGGATGGAATATGTCTGTGGTCAGTTCGATTGGCTGTCCTGGCTGTGTCTCCTCCCAAACACTTGGCCACCCGTAACAGGCTTCCCAGTATGGGGGACGGTGTGAGAAACAGAGAAAGCCCCGGTGCTGTGTCAGCACTGCTCAGCAACAGCTAAAACATTGGTGTGTTATCAGCGCTGTTTTGATCACATACAGCAAACACAGCACCATATGGGCTGCTGTGAAGAAAGTTGTCTCCATCCAAGCCAGACCCAGCGCAAATGTGAAGAACATGTGGAATATATTAACTGTAAACTCTTTTCTGCCCTTCTTTAGTGCAGTTTTAGTGACATGCAGTTCCAAATCCCAAGACTAAGAAATAGAAAAATTAAATTAAACTTTGCCAACTCAATACTATATAATTTGCTTTAAAACTTACCAATCTACAAGAAATGAGAAATTAAAGAATTATTGTGGGAACATTAATGTTCTCACTTGTAATGTTCAGATTATAATTATGAATTATTTCATAGATAAATTTGATTATGTTTGCATTTAATTTCCTTGTACCTATAAACAAAGAAATTAAGATGAAAGAAATTGGGGAAATGCTATAATTTTATATCTGTAAAAGTATAGTGCTTTTTCACTTTCATTTGGTAAGAAGTGCTTTTCTGCAAAATGTCTTGTAACTAAAAAACGTTCTAGCCAATTTTCTCAGACTTTGTGAAACAGAAGTAATGTTCAGAAAGGAATGAGGTGCAAAAATGCCAGCCCAGATAAAATTTTTTTCACTTAAATTGTCAGCTGAGTAATGTTTGTAGTAGCAACTGTTATGTAAATTTGATCACAGTGGGCCTTAGTAGGTGTTTCAGTAGAGTATGTGTTGAGTTAGATGATTTTGGCTTGCTTTGTGAAAAATTTGTTGGCTCATTTCAAAAGTCAAGGTACTACATCAAAAGTATTCAGCTAAGCTGGATGTTGTATTAGGAAATCATTGATTTTAAGGGTAAGGAACTATATAAGTCCTTAATAAGTATTTAGGTAAATATTTCTGTAATAAGTATTTAAAGGGATTGCTTTTTGCTATATTTTTTCAGGATAATTTGACTTTATTTAGTACCTAATTACAGATGGAGTCAGGGAATAGGGTTGCTGACATTAGTGTAGGTTAGACAGATGTTTGTTTTGTATTTCACAGTATAAATTATTTCCTCTCTCTGTCTCTTCAAAACTGTCTTTCTAAAATGCCACCAAAAGGTTTTAATGGAATTAGATTTTCAAGTGAGATTTGCTTATTGTTGTACAGACATAACTGATGAGCCCAGTTACAATATGAATGTGCTCATGATTATATATGCACAAAATATTTTTAGATTTAGGGTTGCAGGTAGAGTATGGTTGTTGCCGAGTTTTACCCTTAAATGTAAATTTATATACCTTTAACTGGAGAACTAACATGGCTAATCGATTTCTTTTTGGAATACAGTTACTATTTAAAACAAAGCAAGACCCCAAAACCTTAAACAGTGTGTGAAAGAGTGTTCTGGAGAATGTTTATTGGTGTAGGTAACATAAAATTATGTTAAGAAATGAGTGAATGTGGAAGAAGAGAAGAAAAATTGGTAGTTGTCTTGACTCATTAAAGTCAAAAGTTAAACTTTTTAGAAGTTCATTGTACTTACTTAAATAGTCTGTACATAGTGAAGAAGGGGAATAAAAAGGATTACTTTAGATGTGTAAAACTCATCTAATTTCTGTAAATGTTGTGAAATGCTAACTTTATTATTAAGCTTTCTAAATAAAAGAAACAAAAATATAAATTCATATCATATATGAAATGCATTTTAATAATTTTCAAATGTATGAAAATTCCCATTAAAATGTTAATGTTTTAAGTATGTATTTTATGTTTTAAAAATGTCTGCTCTCCAATATGTGTTTTAGCATTAGATTTGAAGTAGCCAGTTCCTTTTTGGTAAAGTATGGATTTAGTCAATTAACTGTTAATTAACTGTTAAACAATGAAAATACATGTTGCATAAAACTATACTCAAGTACCTAAGTGTTTTTTCCTTTTTCATGAAGTGCCAATATATTCAAGATTAGATAATTTAGGTCTCAGAGGCAGCAAACTCTTTGGGCACTTTTCTGCAGGACCGTTTTATGTCATAATATGAAACTAAAGAGTAGATCCTTAGCTGATGCAAACTGGTTTTGTTCTAGTGAAAAGAAAGATTTAAATTGCTTACGTAGATTTAAATCATAGCATGCAAAGAGTGGTGTCCTAGGAAATAGTATGAATGTTCTAATTTACTGACCTTCTTGTGGTTAAATTAATTTTCAGCTGATTCAACAGGAACTCATTCCCTCTATACTACCTATAAAGATTATGAGTTAATGTTTCATGTATCAACAATGCTTCCATACATGCCCAGTAACAGGCAACAGGTATGTTTTTTTAGCTTTTCATTGTATTCTACATTATAAATGTTTGACATTGAGTGTTGGGGTCCTTTAACAATATTGGTTGAAAACAGAATGACTCAGTTGTAGTATTTTTTTCTTGAAACATTATAAGCCATCAGGAATCTCATAGGATTTTTATTCTGTATAATTCAGGAAACTTATCCTATCTGCCCCATTTCATTATATTATCAAAAGGCAGTATTGCCTGTGGTAAACGAGTTATTTTCAGTTTGGACTGGGTTTACATGTTATGTATGTTTTAAATATTGAATGGAATGAATATTGAAAATAGTCTTATGGTTAAAATATTCATGTAATAAGATTTTTTAAACTATTCCACTTAATTCCTACATTACAGGTCTTTATTAATGTGTCAGCTTAGTAATAACTGGTTAACTGTATCCTTCAAGGTGTCTGTGAAGACAGAAAACTGCAGTGTATTTGTCTTATTTCCAGAGAATTCCCTTTGCTAATGTAATAATTCAGAATATCTTCAAAGCATTAAGGATGGCTAAAAACCAGCACAGCATCCAAAGTGTGCGGTGCACCAGTAAGGTTACTCTGTCTTGCCTGTCTAGGATATTTCTTGGGACTTAATTAAAAAGTACAAGCACATTTGGTATAATATATCAGTATTAATGCTTAAAAGAAAAGCAGTGGAATTGCTCATAGGTCAGGCTGATAGTAGTTCGTAACTTTGTTGCTACTACTCTGTTTTTCTAGGTCTGCAGAGTAAGTTTTGACTTATTTAGTTAGTTCTAGAATATTCTTGCACTGTCATGCAAGATACAAAAATTTCAGTTGTTCTGAAGGGTTGTCACGAAATAAGGATGCTATCTCACTTTGGTTTTGAACAGCACACAGAAAATGCTTACTGATTGTTAAACCAAATGTGAGTTGTATCCTTCATGCCTACCCTATCCATAGGTCTTGTGTGTGGAAAAAGATGGGTCAAGGCAGCAAGAAAAAAGAAAACTCACTAAAATTATTCAAAAGGGATACATAAAAATCAAAATGGAAGAAAGTATATCGTGTATTTATGTATTTTAAATATCAGTGCATGGATCTCTGAACAGTTTGAAGAACTGTATTAAGTGAACAGTTAAGACAACTTTTACTCCATTACAATTAGAATTTAGATATGGTTTAAAGAAACTAAGTTGGGAATCAAAAGATGGAAACTTTTCATCAGATGAATAATATGAAGTTTAGATGACTCACTTCTTAAAATGTGTGGCTTTCAGGAGACAGAATGTTCAGCTATATTAGACACTCAATTGTGACAGTAGCTATTAATCAAGGTATTGGCTCTTCATCACTGATTTCAGGTTTTCCCACTTCTCTAAACTTTCACTTACACCTTATTACAATAAAGGATTAATTTAGTAAATGCACTAGAAATTGTTTTATCTGTAATCAGTCATAACAGTCGTTGACTGGAAAGTACATGTAAATAGGGAGAAGATATAGTACACTGAATGAGCTTGCTTTAAAAGAATAAAATTAATATTTTCATAGCAAATCACAGGCACTGACAGTAAATATGGCCTTACTTGGAGTTTGTTACTTTTGTTGTTGTCTTTTATGTATTTCCCTTGTTTGTGACAACAGAATATCCTCTTTGCCATGATCCACTAATTTTCATAGTTTTTTTGCTCTGTCAGCTTCACTGCTGTGTTGCTCAGCCACCCTCTATTACTGTCTTTTCACTTCTTCCCATGCCTTCCTTTCATTCTTATAATTTCCTTATGTGTCCTTCCTTATAGTCAGGTGATGATTCTTGTGTACAGAATTTCAATTTTAACTCCATGGTTTTCCCCAGCAACAAGCACTCCTTCCCACAGTGTTTTAGTAAGTTCTCATCATTGTCCCTTGAACAGGTTCAGTATTTAGCAGAAGCACTATGTTGTTATACATGGCTTTCTTGGGATCAAAATAATGTGGCAGTTTTCCAAGTTAAAGCAGTATGTCTATCTGAAGACCCACCACATTATTTTTCAGGTGATGAGATCTATCAGTGTTTGCACAGCATGGACACTGTCTTAATGAAATGTGACAAGTGCACCCAAATTACCAAAATTTAGCCAGCCTTAATGTGCAAAAGGGATCTACAATAATTGTTAATTTTTCTTCTCCTTCTGTTTAGTTCCAAAGTACATAATGAAGCATGAAATGTATCAACACTGTTATTTCTTGCAAGCTAGGATAAAATTTGATTAGGTCTTCTTCCCTGAGACCTTTTAGATGCTGAAGATCACAAATGCACTTGCATCAGTTGTGCTCAAGACAGAGAGAGGCTTACAGGTGCTGTGGAACATGAATGTTGTTTGTCTCTTCAGGGTTTGGCTCACTAACCACATACTAAGGGGAAGTCAGGGACCACGGTAATTTTCCTTTTAGGTTACGTTAGCAATGAAGACCCCCATTCAGTAGTTATTTTCTGCTAGCATATTATGTATGAAGTTGTTGCATCCTGTCCCTATGTCCCTTGCTTGGTAATGACTGGGCAAGGTATTCAGTCACTCCTCATAATCTCTGACGGTGACCTTCAATGAGCAAGCACTGAGCATTGCTTATATTCCGAATACCTGTGAGCCAAAAATAGGCCGCACCAGAACTGTTTGTTGCTTCTTCCAGGATAAAACTACGCCCTGCTTGGTCCCTGATCAGGACATCCCTCTAGTTTTAGAGCCAGCAGGAGATCCAAAGAGCAAGGTAATTTTCACTTTGGCTGCAACATAGGCTGGGAACTTTCAAGTCAGCTGCTCCTTCCCTAGGACAGAAAAGACTACCAGCCCTGGTGTGGCCAGCTGCTTTTCCTTTACTGGCCTTTTCTTCAAATCATAGTTCAAGGCTTTCCCCTTTAAACTTTACCTTTGCAACGTCCCTTTCCAAATCATTCCCTTGCAAATTTCCCATTCACACATTTGTAGTCTGCTTGTGTACACATGGTCAGACCTGATTAATCCAAAATAGTTTGAATAATCAGTTGTCACCATTTAATGAAAACTTAAAACCGAAACAGATATGCAATAATTAAATAAACTTGTGTTTAAACTACTGTTAAAATTGTTGGGTAGCAAGACCTGTGATAATACCAAACTCAGTTTAACTAGATCTGTTGAAATATCTTTTGCCATTCATTTCTGGTTTTGGTACAGATTAAGAACATAAATTGACAATAAAATTTTGAAACCACTTATTTTAGAAATGTACTAAAATAAGTTTGGAGATTTTATTATTTGACTCTTAACACTGTCATTTAATTGAATAAAGAGTGTATTTCACTGCTATTTCAACAAGAATTCCTTGTTGTTTTGCAGTTTGACAAGGCAATTACTTCTACAGAAGTGGGTAGATTTTTAAGGCTGAGCATAATTTGTAAATATGCTAGGTTTTAAGACAGTCCTTTTCTTCAGAGATGCATATCTGAAAATTAAGTATTGAGTTGTTAAAATTGGAGAATTAATATAATAACTATTATTTGGTGCAAATAATTTTAATTTAATGGATTCTGCTTTTCTAACATATTTTCCTTACTGACTCCCCTTTGTGTGTCTTGTACTCCTATGTAACATTTAACTGATTTCATTTTGGCTGCCTATCGTACTTGATTAGGTTCATTTTCAAACTCTAACATGTCAGTTTAGGCTGATACTGGAATGATGTCAAAGTGTGTTTGATGTCTCCTTACTGTAAGTAATTCTCTGTAATCTGTGCACCCTGTTGAGAGTTCCTGTTGTGCTCTGCATTGGCATGAGACCCTTTAGAGTATGTTAGAAAGGCAGATTAAAAAAACCCAATAATACAACATCTAAAACCCCCAAACCTAAGCAGACCTCAAAATGGGAGAGGAAGGGGAAACTGAGAACCTGGGAGAAAAAAACCCAAACAAACTAGGAGGTGAATGATGGGAGGTTATAGAATGGAAACTAGAGAAAGGTTTCTTGCAGCTCTTTTTTCTTAGTTCCGGTTTCCTTCAATTCCTTTTTCATTTTCAGTATGCTATCCTTATCTCACATTTCCCAGAGAAGTATGTGTTCCCTCTTTCTTTTCCATTCAATACTTTATTCTTTTCCTGTTCCTTCATCCTATCCAGAACACTGCTTTCCATGTTCCAGATCACCCCGGTTTACTTCTCTCCCCTTTCGAAGTTCTTAGCATTATGATACTCTGTGCACAGCCACAACTGTGCTTTGCTTTGCATTGTGTTGAAGTTGACTGACCACTTATGCATGAGAATTATTTATAAGTGTTACACTGGTTTTATTTTAAATTGTTGAAGAAGTCACTAAGATCTCTACGAGCTTGGTAAGGTTCTTAAAAATAATTACGTGTCTTCCTGTTTCTATTTTTGTACCTTGTAGAGGTTTCAGCTCTTGAAAACTAGTTTTGGGATAGGATATGGGAACTCCCATAATTTAAAAAAGGCATTTGCTAGTAAAATTTCAAACACTTCTAAAACTTATCTGTTGCTGGGTGACTGCTATTCTTGCTTAAGCTACTTATGAAGACAAGCAGAACCTCCTAATGGGAACTACAGAAGCAGAAAATATTCTTGAAAATAGCAATTGTTTCAAATATAACTTTAAAGATGATTGCTTTCTAATTTTTTAATTTGCTCTGTGAAAATGAGCATGAACCACTATAGCAAGAAAGAGTAACTGGGCACTTAATGAAATAAAGCAGAAATTAATCACCCTGTACCCTTCAATTTCTTACAAATTTAACTAAGTGTAAATTCCAACGTGTGAGCTAGTAGTAACTTCTAAGCATGAACTTGTGCTGCACCACCATAATCCAGTGGTTTGGCTCACTAGTTCAGCAAGTTAAAGCATACCTGACACACTGAGTTCTGTGATCAGTTCCACAGAGTGTACTTGTACTGTAACTTGTACACAACATGCTTTATATTTTAATTGGCTCAAATAGTTAGCTACGTTGATTTTAGTCTTAAAAACATGAAAACTTGACTGAGCCACATAACTTATATCAAATACTATTTTCTGTTCTTATGCCTGTTGTAAAGTTTCATAAGAATGTAACATTTCATTATTTCTTTAATCTGTATTTTGAATTTTGATTATGTTTAACATAATATAGATACAGTGGGTGCTTTAAGATTGTGGCTTTGGCCCTTCTTCCTACCTTTAGAATATCACCCTCTGTGTTATTTTAAGAAACACACTTATGAGTTTTAGGCTTCAGCATGTGCAACTTTGCACTTTTTTGTTAGTAGCTGATATACTAACTTTTAATGGAACTGAAAAAAATACAAAATACTCTTTTCTTAGAAAGATTAGGTCCTATAGAATCAGCTTAATAGAGAAATTATTACTTGCTCAGGCATAAAGTTTTCAAATAAATTTATTTTTATATCCTTTTTAGTTACACATGAGCTAAGGTGCAGCTTTAAGTGTCTGTATGCTGTTAGTTGACAGTGCAAGGTCTTTGGCAGATTTTGAGTAATATTTTAAATGTAGCACATGGTAGACTGCTTTTATTTCTGTCTTTAATATGTATGGATGTTTTATAAGCAAAGGTACTTAAGAAAAAAAATGTGAAAAATTTGAAAGTTACAATATACTTCCATGAGGAAAGTGAACATTATTTTACTGTGTTGTTTTGTTGGGTTTTCTTGTGGAGAGAGAACAGTGGTCCCCTATTGCTGAACATGTTTTATAGTTTTTACTAAGTTTTAGCCTGTAACAATGATTTAATACTTTAAATTATTCCTTAACTATATTTTGATGATAAAAGCTGCCAATAGTTTTTAATAAATGGATATCCAATAGCTATTGTTTGTCCATAGGTCTTAGCTTTGTTCCTCATTTGTGAGAAGTATTTGTTATAATCTGTGTTTTTTAAAAATTAAGATCGTAATATTAAGGACAAGACTTAATAGAACTGCAACATAGAAAAGGAAGTTTTATTGAGAACTAGAAGCTATTTTTATTGTAGACAAATACTGCACTGTAAAGGGGGAACTGATATACAGTTCTCTGGATAATGAAAAATGTCAGGTAATGTAACTTTTTTTTATTACTGAAGTGATGCACTAAAGTAAGAGGAATTCGTTTTTCTTATAAAATAAACCAGAAATGAGCAGAAACTATGCAGAACTAACATGGACATGCGAGAGAACTCACCAGTATTTTTGTGAACTTAGACTAATTTCCTTGTCTTTTTGCAGTTCAATCCAATGTTCTTTATCTGTAGTTATCCAGGATATGATTAATTAAGTTATTTCTGAAAAATTATGCTTAATTTATTTGGATTTGGGTTTTTTTCCAAGATGAAGAAATTGTGTTTATTTTTTTATAACGAATTTTTCCATGCATGTTTCTTGTCTAGCTGTTAAGGAAAAGGCATATAGGAAATGACATAGTTACCATTGTCTTCCAAGAGCCAGGAGCACTTCCTTTTACTCCAAAAAATATTCGTTCCCACTTTCAACATGTGTTTGTCATAGTCAAAGTGCATAATCCCTGCACTGAAAATGTGTGTTACAGGTGAGTAGAGCCTTATAACTATTTCAGTTTGTTACTGAAACTACAGTGAGACTGTCTTTTAATAGTTTTGTATTTTTTAAAGTCATTATGTTTACAATTTTAAAACTTCTGCTATATTTCCTGCAAGTTAGAAACCCCAGTGTCTCCCTTGCACACATGCAGAAGTACAGGGCACAGTCTGTAGACTTAAATGGGTATAAGGAGAACTCTGTGTTGCTGATTTATGGACAAAAAATGGGGATATAACAAGTTAGTGAAAATAAGATTTGCAGACGTTGCGATAGAAATTTATTTAAAATTTGTATTGTGCATTTGTTTCCTGTTACAAATAGTGTGATTTAAAAGAAAGTATTTCAGAAGGCTATTAAACTGTATAAATCCCCAAGTATGACAGTATGACCCTGGGATGAGTTGTGGCCTTTAAGCATAAGAATGAGGACTTTTGGAGAATATAAAAACATCTATAGTTTCAGATGACCTTAACTCTCACATTTAAGTCACTGCATGAATTTTAATGTGGTAACCAAGGTGGAAACATAGTTGTGAACTGATTGAGAACTGTGCAAATGATAAGGGCATGAACTGTAGTGACAGGTTTAGCATGTATAAATGCTGTTTTTTCATTGTTTAGAATGAAATTATAATACATCATGAGGTCGGGTCATATTACTGTCTTTTAGCTACCCACTAGAACTTAAAACTATCTCTTAGAGCTTGGTTTTGTTTCAGTACGTGTTTTGTGTTTAATAATACATGACATTTCCTAAGTTACATTTTCCTTAATACTAAATGATGTCTGTCATCCCAAATGTGACTGCATTTCAGTCAGACTAATAGTACTTATATGTAGTTTGCACCATATTTTGAAATTCTTTTTCGGTTGTAATACATTATGAATATATCAATTAGAGGTATAATTGTATCAGTTAAAAATATCCCTATTTCTTTTACATCTTGCTGTGAACTGCTTATATCAAGAATTGCAGATATCTTCAAATTTAATGAACACAGAGTAGCCAGCTTAAAGAGGTGAAGAATGCTCCATTACAGTCACATTGGACACCAATACTTTGTCTTTCCACTTCATTGTAGCAAAGTACCCAAGGGCTAAAATAAATTCTGTTTATCCATTTCTTAGTTTTAAGATGATGCAACTGAGTGACAGCTGAAAATTATAGACTTACATTAAAATAATTTTTAAAAATACTTCTGTCATTTATGTCTCACAATACATTCTTATGTTTATGCTATTAAAGAAAGGAGACAGGGACACCCTAAGAAGTCATCTTTGACATTTTTTGTGTTAATAAATAGTGTCCTTTTTTAATAATATCCCTTATATATTTAAAAGTACAAAGCCAATTTAAAACAGACAACTGAATCAGTTTTCTTTGAGGAGTCTGAAATGTCTGCAAATGGACAAATCAGAGCTAAAGTCTGTGTAAATGGACTGCACAGACCACAGTTCTGCTTATCATCTGATTGATTTTTATGGGTTTTTTTAAGGAATGCACCATTTTGATTTTTTCCTTTCTGTTTGCAGTGTTGGTGTTTCACGATCAAAAGATGTACCCCCATTTGGTCCACCCATTCCCAAAGGAGTAACTTTCCCCAAATCAGCAGTCTTTAGGGACTTCCTCTTAGCCAAAGTTATTAATGCTGAAAATGCGGCACATAAGTCGGAAAAATTTCGAGCCATGGCCACACGGACTCGTCAAGAATACTTGAAAGACCTGGCAGAAAATTTTGTTACCACAGCTACAGTGGATACTTCAGCAAAGTTCAGCTTTATTACTTTAGGGGCGAAAAAGAAGGAGAAAGTGAAACCAAGGAAAGATGCCCATCTATTCAGTGTTGGAGCAATTATGTGGAATGTGATTGCCCGAGATTTTGGACAGTCTGCTGACATCGAATGTCTCCTGGGAATCTCCAATGAGTTTATCATGTTGATTGAAAAGGAATCAAAAAATGTTGTGTTTAACTGCTCCTGCAGAGATGTTATTGGATGGACATCTGGATTAATGAGCATCAAAATATTTTATGAAAGAGGAGAATGCATTCTTCTGTCTGCAGCAGATAATTGTACTGAAGACATCAGAGAAATCGTTCAAAGACTTGAAGTAAGTAGAGATTCTAAACTCGAATTCCAGTTTTTTTATCAAAAGTTACTCCTCTACATCTTCTCTGAAATGCAATTAAAAATGTCCTATGTTTATAATTCAGGAGTGTTTTCAGTCTTCATAGAGCATTGCAAATAGTAATCCTCATGACAGCAAATGAGATAAGCATTATCAACCCATGTTTCAGGGTTAAGGATTCAAATACCGTTAATCTGATTACTTGCCCAAGGCCATGGGTGGTGCCAGTGTTAAAATCAGGACTGAAGAGCTGAGCTTTTGCATCCTCTTGCTGTAGCCTATTCTCAAATCACACCTTTGTAGGTAGAAATATCCTTGAATTTAAAATATACAAAATACTAATGTGTAAAATATACTCACTTCGACATTTTGTAATAATCCGTGTGAATATTAGCAGAAAATTTTGTGTGATTCTGCTGATTTGTTCCTCTGCAGTGAGCAACTGCAGGAAGTAAAGAAAACTAGACCAATTAATGCCAGTTTTTACAGCTGACTGGATAAAGTTTTTCAGACACTTGATGACCCTGTCAGTATTACTGTCCTGTAACTATTTAAGTCAGTACAAATGAAATGACAGGAACTCCAAGGTAAAAGTGCTGATGCATCTACATCACATGGTTGCACTTTACCCTTTGATCTTAATTTAAGTGATTTAGATGGTTTTAGGGTTTTTTTTCCTATTAGAAAACCCAGCACTGAAAAGAGATCAGTATGCTTACAGTTTTCACACGAGAACAGTTGCATTGCAGCTGATGTTTTAGGGCCTCTGTAGTGCTGCAGCCACATTTAGCATTGCTCAATATCATGCTCTAAATAATAACTTTCTTCTAAAGTATAATTACTCTTTCAAGAGGCAGATGTCTTTAAACTCTGCTTGCCACTGTTACATTATCCTTTTCAATTGACCTCTTCAGTTTCACTTTCCTTAGACAGATACTTCCCTTCTGAAAAATACTGATCCCATTAAGTATTGTTAAACGAACAATACGAATTGCTTAACACACATGAAAAACAAGATTTAAAGTTCTTTTGTGAGTGACAATTGCTGTTTTTTCGCTTTACTCAGTTGTGTAGAACATGGAAATATCCCAGTTGCTGAAGATGAATCTTTAAAATTCAGTAGTTAAAACCACAAAATGAAATGTTTGTCTATATTTACTTGAATACTTCCTCTATTTTATGTCAGATTTTGGGGTTAAATAATGACTAATTGGTTTTTAAGCCTCAAATTTAGCATCAGTTACTGCAAAGTTTACCCAAATATTTATTTCAATTATCTATTCGAATAAACTCTGTCTGCCTTCTCTCTTTCACTGCCACCTATCCAATTTTCACATCGATTAAAAGAATTAACTGTCATTACATGTTTGAAAACATTTTTAATCTCTGTTTCTTGCCTCATATTTTTCTCCATTTTCCCTGCCTCTTCCTCTTTTGAAAGCTGCATATTAATGTTATTTCCTTCTTGTTTTATAATGTTGAATGCTTTCTACAGTCCTTATATAGACTTGATATGAAACCATTACAGCCACTAAAAAGTATTTAAAACTCTGACACCACACTTTAAATGCATATTTTAAAAACCTTTTAAGTGACTCAGAACACAGCTAAGGTCAGCAACCAGATGTGCCAGCAGATGCTAAAGATGAAAGCTCAAACTCTGATGTAATATCAGTCTTCAGTGACCAGATTATTAACCCTTTACAGTCATGAGTAAAAGCTTTTCTTAAAACTAGTGAGTAAAATGTTGCAGTGACTAAATCAGACTGTCAAATAAATACCTGCCTTTTGTTGCCTGGATTTATATTGTGCAGGTGAATAGGAAACCTATCTGAATATCTAGATTAAGCAAAGATGTGAAAAGCTGAGACCATGATTTTGGTTTGAACCAAAACAATCAGTTCAGGACTGAAAAAATACTGGGATTTGTCAGTCTAGATAAATTTGTATTTGTGGGAGAGAGTACCTAGTTACGTAAAGTAGAAAGAGCAGCAAAAGCAAACTAGTTTAACTTGGAGGGCTGTGTTTGAAGGCATTAAAAACAGTGGGTTTGAACTTGGAGATAACAGAGAATGGCAGAGTGATATAACAAGAAATGGAAACACTGGATGGATCTTGGGACAAAAATCTGAGTTGGCAAAATTTCCTTAGTATCCTTTATATTAAAATGCTCTTCACCTTCCTCATGCCACATAGAGGATCTCTTGTCTTTTAACTGCATCTGTACTGAGTGCATTCAGAGAACCTGGCTCTTAGTTCATTAGTGGCCACAACATCAGTGAAATGGCAACCAAGTAAGCAGAATGACCTGTTTTGAAGTGGAACACCATGTTTAATGTGACATGAATACGTAGTATGCAGTGCTACCTTTTAGGGGATATACACTTGTGGAGGAATAGATCTCCTGGAATACTTCCCCCCGGGAATAGATGAATCTGGCAGGAGTGTCTATTTTTCTTATCTTTTAACTTTGGAATATTTAACTATCTTGAAGAAGCGATTTTGAGTGCTCCGAGTTAGGAAAATCCATATACTTTGGCTGGTGCATTCCTTTTGCAGTATTCTGTAATTGTGACACTGATAAAGAGGTGTCTGCCCCCCCCCAAAGAATATTATGTAGTTAAAATTCCATCCCTCAGCTGGGCTCCTGACTGTAATGACAGGTTTTTCTTTTCACTGCATGACTAAATATATATCTTAGAAACTTGTGACAAAAGTGTAGCTAACAAAGAGCTGAAAATTTCATTTTCACTTACCTAATTCACAAGTCTTATTGAAAATTACTCATGACTGGAGAGATGGAAAAAAAAGAGTTCTAGTTTTCAGCCTGCTGTACAGTTCCAATACCATATGCACAGTTACAAACACAACAGAAAGTTTGATTTGAAAAGGGAAGTTTCTAAAATATACCAAAAATTCACAGCTGACTAATGGCAAAGAAAATACCTGGGATGTTTTATTAGTAAATTCCAGAATGTGATTTTGTAAACGGAACCTCCAGAGTACATTTTGGACATCTCATGAATGAGTTTCACATTTTAATTTTGAAACCTGTGTCTTCAGAAATAACTGGAAAGATAATGCATCAAAGTGCTACAGTTCAAGTAGCCTAAATTTTCCAAGCAATAATTCTCAGAATATCAGATCCTCGCAACATCTTTCTCCAGTATTTCACAGGTCATAGAAGATTACCCGTTAATGAATGAGGGCTAATTGTATTTCATTACCTTGGCTTTATCACAGATTAAAAGCATGAACACGCATCAGCTTCCTCAGATCAGCAACCTTAAAATAGCTCATTGTTTTATGGCACTTTGTTCTTATTTGTGCAAATTGTCATTTTTTTTCTGCTGACTGACAGGTATTCATATAGAAATACTCTAAAAAGAGATGCTTTAAAGCTTACTAAGGTACAGAAAACTGTGCCTTTCAGTCACTGACCAAGGCAGGCCGAAGTTACACAAATACTCCAAAGTATTTCCAGTCAGCCATTGGACTGGGAAGGGAGCAGATGTTAGGACTTGCACCCCTGACTCTCTAATAACTGAGGACAAAAGATCAGTCTAAACAGGAAGCGTAAAAAGGAAGTAACAACCAGCTCAATGTTTGCTCTGTGTTAGGTTCCTTTGTCTGTAATGGAGACATACGTTCATAATTGTTGCAAGGGAAGGAGACGGTCCCATCCATTCCCTGCCTTCCACCCCTTTGGAGCGCTGTTTTAAAAAGCACCCTGTTTTTCAACTGTATCTTATCCCTGCTCTTCATGGCTGCACAAGTCTTAATGTGATACATGGGACAGCACAGGGGTAGTGAGATCTTACATCATTTTAAACCTCCCATGAAACTGCCCCCAGTCAACTGCCCCTGACTCATGTGATGAAAGGAGTGATTTAGTGACAGCCCTACCCAGTCACAGTGCCAACATCTCTCTAGCCGTACGGTCCCACTGCCTCACCATGCACCCTTGACTTAGGCTGGGCCATTCTTCTGTGAGAAGCACACAATAAACTCAAAAACCAGCCTACACAGATTCTGACTCAAACAGGCAATGGAGAGTGAGAATGACTCTTCCAAAACAGCCTCTTGAATTAAACTCAAGCTATAACACAACTTTTGCAAAGCCCTATCCAGCTGAAAACAAAGGACACTAGCCTCCTAACTTAAGCACCTGAAATTAAATAAAGTTGAGTATTGCATGTATGTTTGTGATGCACACTAAACACAACCATAAACAGCAGGAACACCTTTGTGGAATAGGTGTGCTGTGGAACTGCTCTTAATGCAGCATGGGAAGACCTTGGGAAGATCCCTTGATCTGTATCCGAACTTGGATCTCTAAAGGGCAGATGTTTACCTTGCTGGAGTGTTATAAAGGACTGTGAGGTCTTTGATATGCATTACAAAGAAAGATTTTTGATTGTGTTGTTTCACAGTGGTTAAGGTTTTTTTGTAATTGCACTAATGAAGCTAAAATGCATACTAGCTTTGTGACACTGACAAAAGGGAATACGAGCATCACTCTCAAACCTACCTTTTAATGTGGGCTAGAATTTCATCTTCTGAGTCTGGTGCAGTATCCCAGCTTACAGGCTGTTGTATGATTATGTTTTACATGGTAGAGCTCTTGAGGACTATTTTCACAGTATGTAGAAATGTTTCACAGTATATAGAAATGAACCTGGTTAGCAAAATTTGAGTATAATGACAGAATTACTTTTCATTGAATACGAGGAAAACAATTTCTTTTTTCCCAAGCTTCCCAGTGACATGAAAACTCTTATCCCACTTTAGTGATGTCAACATCTGGAGATGGTGGTAGTTAGGAATCTGGCTGTGAAGCAAGATAAATCAATATTGTCTTCATTGCTATTTTCTTGAGGAAGAAAAGCAGCTAGAACTGAAGCACTTCACTCAATTTGGCTCATGTTATATCTCAAGCTCAATACTGAATAAAAAATGCCTGCACACCTGCAGTCAGCCAACAAGAATGAAGTAACTGACAGGGCAGTGTTTTTCTTGCTTAGTGTTTTAAAACTAAACCAGATGTTAAGTATTGAATAAGATATAAATGGTATTGTGTTAATGTTGGGCAAAGGGGAAGGAGCTTGACATGGGTCAGGTGTTTGCTCTGGGGATGCCAGATTTTTAGCATCATGAAATGTTTTGGGTTTTGGTTTTTTGTTTTTTTTTAATGCAGAAACCTTCATGCAAACATAAATGGTAAAATAATTTAATATTAGGATATTAAAGATTCTTAATATTAAGCCATACATGGCATAGTGCTTGAAAAGAGATCTGTTTGTATGTGAAGTGTGTCCTGACAATAAATAGCATAACAATCTGCTACTTCCTTAGATAGTGACCAGAGGATGCGAAACCACGGAAATGACCCTACGGAGGAATGGGTTGGGCCAGCTTGGATTCCACGTGAACTTTGAAGGCATAGTGGCAGATGTGGAGCCCTTCGGTTTTGCATGGAAGGCAGGCCTACGGCAAGGGAGCCGCTTGGTTGAGATCTGTAAAGTGGCTGTGGCAACTTTGACTCATGAGCAAATGATTGACCTTTTACGTACTTCGGTGACAGTAAAAGTGGTGATTATTCAACCACACGAGGATGGAGCACCTAGAAGGTAACGAGCAACAGTTCTCAGTGTCACATTTGTATCTCTTTGGGTTTTTTTCCTCTGCTATTGTTTAAATGATGGCTCTTTTATTGGAGGCTCTCAGTAAGTGGATATTGTCTGTCATATTTGGTGATAACATTATTGAGGCTCTTAAAGCAATCTTTTCCCCCAAAGCTGTATTGACATGTAATAGAAGATAAAATGAGATCCTATACAAAATTCAATGGAAGATTTACTCTTGTGTGACTTTGAAAGGGTAAGAAGTAAATGTTAGTGCATCATGACTGAACTGTTCTAAAAGCTGATATTACTTTTTTTTCCTTAGGACAGTTTTATATTTTAGTACTGAATTTAAAAATGGGAAATCCTTCTTGTAAAATTATACCTTATCTGTCTTTGAGATTTTTCCAACATCTGATCATTAAATAAGATTTATTTTTTTCTTATGTTGAAATTTTAATGAAAGTAATGAAATACAGGATTCTGGACATACATAGTACCACGTCTTAGAGACCTCCTTATTTTCTACAGGTATCTAGTTATATTAAATAGTGAATTACATCAAAGAGATCATTGATTAAAGAAAAGAAATCTTGTTGCGACATGAAATACGTACTCACACTCAGGAAAAGACTGTAATAAAAATCATTATAGTGACTGTACCATTGTTTTCAGGGATGAAATGCATTTGTCTTTTGACTGTGCCATTGTTTTCAGGGATGAAATGCTTTTTTTTTCATCAGCGTTCCTTTTTTGATGACAAGACTCTTCATTTTTGAATATTATGAGGCAGTGAAGTAGGGAAAAATTGCAACTTTATAGCAGTGTGACTATTTCTCACATACCTTGTCTAGTCACTGTTAATTTGGCTCATTCTAAATGAGAACTGTACCAGAGTATTTAATTACTTCTCTTTTTGTTGCAGGCCAACTTTAAATCTCTTGTTGATTTTTAAGTTAACAGAAAAAACATTAGATGTGTTGCTTTTGGCAAGACAACAAGCAATAAAATTTTACGTAGCATGCAGCACTGTGAAGTCGATGCCAGCTGTGTACGAATACTGTTTAATTGGTGGCAATTCTCCAAGTAGTCATTGGCCTGATGTATGACACACAAGTGCTGTCCCCTGCCTCAACCTGCATGTTGATGCGTTGAGTTCCTTTCTGCAGAAAATGCCTGTGAATGTAGAATAGCACCGTTTTGCTTAGTTGGATAGAATTTGCAATTAAGCCTCTCTTTGCTTAGCTTTGCTATTCTCACCATCTGCTTCTGGGTATGAATTTTCACTGACTTGTTTGGTATACATTTCCAAGCTGTTTACAGAATATGAGCCTAATGAGCTGATCCTATTATATTGAAGGTAAAATGTGTATTTTATAAGCCCTGATAGAAAAATAGATACTGTGTGAATTGTTTAGATTTTCTTTGATACATTTCTAGAAATAAATGTTAAAATCCCAAATCAGTGTGATACATAGCACTCAGTCTGTGTGTAGGAGGAGTTTTAACCGAGTGCCACCACACTGGGGAAAATCTGCAAAAGCTGCTCCTCTTCATAAATTTTTTAACATTTTTAAAACTGGAACTAATTACTAAGGAGAATGAACTTTTTAAAAAACTATGTGTCTATTTTAAAATTTTAAAAAAGCATTTAAGTTCTCTTCAGCTTCACCTTTCTAGTATAAAAAAATCTCTTTCACTGAAACAGAAAGCTCCTTATTTTCCCTTTTATATGCCTAAAATATGATAAGTGATTTAGATTTCCCAATCTCCAAATAATTTTGATCTTGCCTTTTCTTGATATTTATAATCTAAACAGAGCAGACAGAAAGCAGTATAGGTATTAGGTGAGAAAACTGAGGGTTTCAGTTGACAAATGTGATCTGTGACATTGTTTGGAAAATATATTAGTGAATGGGGGGAAAGAGGAGAAGGCAGAAGGGAATAAATTACCAAAAGTTTGGAGAAAGCAGATAGGCTGCCACTGCTACTTACTAGTTAAAACTTGTGCAAATCCATCTCCCTGTCTCCTGCTCTGTTGCTAGTCTTAGCCTTCTGCAATGTCTTACCTTACAGAGGCATAGAAACAGAGAATAGGTGAGGTTGGAAGGGACCTCTGAATGTTGTTGAGTCCAGTCCCATTGCTCAAAGCAAGGCCAGCTAGAGCAGATTGCTCTGGGACATGTTCGCTGGGTTTCATGTATCTCCAAGGATGGAGGTTCAACAATTAGATGTTTCAGTGTGCAATCATCCTTTCAGTAAGAAATGTTTTTCATGTACTTAAATGGAATTCCCTGTATTTCAGTTTTGCACCTTGTGTTCTGTGCTTTCACTGGATACAACTCTAAAGACTGTTACTATGCTGGCTTTTCTCCCCATCACCCTATTAGGTGTTTATACACATTGATAAAACCCCTCCTGAGCTTTCTCTTTCCCTGGCTGAATGATCCCAGCACTCTCACTCTCTCCGTGTGTTTCAGTTGCTCTGATCCCTTAATCATCTTTGGTCCTTTGCTGGATTTGTGCCATATGTTCATGTCTCTCTTGTACTCTTGGTACCAGGTTCACTCAGAAATTTACAGGTACAGATTTTGGGTGTAAAACAGGGGTATCTGGAAAACTAAAACCCATTTCACCTTCATTTGACAAGAAATGCCACTGTCCTTGGAGAGTCCGTATAGGATAGAATCAGGTTTCTCTGAGTGATTTCCAACACATTCATGTGATCAATATTTAAGGCAGGTGTGCCAGCTCATCATGAGACAACTTTTTTACTGTCAAGTAGCTGTAATAATTATCAAATAACACTAAAAACAGACATACATATATTTCCTTCATACGTGGGGATCCATGAGTCGTTGACCCCCAAATGTGTCTAGATTGATGGTTCAAAAGCAGGCAAAAGCTTCACGTCTATGCTTCAATAATTACTGCTTTTCTCCACAGCTGTTTTTAGAGATATTCTTCTAAGCAATGATACATCAGACTATCTGACATATGTGGAAAAGTTGATTTGGAGGCTAAAATAACTACCTTCAAAGTTTGACTCATCCTACAGTATATATGATCTTCTGGCAGTTGGTTGGGTTTTTTTTCTCTCTATTTCAGCCTGATTTCTCAGAGTAGAAATTAGTAGTTTGTCAATACTTTTTAACTTTAAATGCTGTAATGTGGGGTTTCAAGCTCAGCCACTAAGTTTTTGCCCACAGTGCATAGATATAAAAATACACCCATCTTTATTTCTACAAGAATAATTTGCTTTAAAAATTTACATGCATTTAGAAGAATTTTAGAAAAAAAACCCATAATTTATAGTTTCATGGAAAAAAATCAACATGTATCATTGCATTAATCCCTGCTTTTCATTTTCTGAGATAATCAGCTGATTTTCACTGCTTGAAAGAGCAGTTTCTGCTTAGTTCTGTCTGCTGGGTTTTAGGAATACGAAGCAATGAGGAATTTCTCTTTAAGTTGCTTATTAGCACTGGTTGCTTGCTGGAACTGAATTCTGAAGTGAGTTTACACAGATTGGTCATGAGTGCCATGGAGTGTCTTGGGAATTGTACCCTTCAAGTGAAAATGAGTTTCAAGTGTGCAAGGCTGTTTCCAAAGCAGTCCCAGTCCCTTGGAAAAATACCAGCTGAAGTGAAGATCTTTAATGAAATTCTTAACTTGATTTTTTTTTTTTTGATCTGGTAACTTACCCACAAATCACCCTCAATCCATCAGCCTTTTATATTTTAAAAGAAAACTGACAAAATATAAGTGCACACACACTAAGAATGTCAGCAATAAATTATTAACAAGGATTTTTTTTCCCCTGCAGACTGTCTTGTATTCGTTTATTTCACCATGAAAATAAACTCTTTGAATGTTGAAGGTGCTTACAAAGGAATGTTACAGAGTTATTAGGAAATTACAAAGGAAAACTCTGCTCAATAAATACCTTCCGTTACTTAATGTAGACCCTTCTACTTATAGTCTTGATAGCAGTATATGCAAAAGCAATCATGGAATAAGGCTTCTCATTTGCTATCCAGTAAAAATTAATGAACTTGAGACAAAGCTCCTGCTGTTTTCACTTTACTCCAGCAATTAAATAATCATGCACAAATTGAGAAATCATAATTATTTGTGTGGTGCCAGGCTGATGTTTAGATGTAAAGAAAAAATTGCTATTTGAAACATAAGTTCTTTAAATTAGAAAGCAGTATTAGAACAAACATACTGGTCATTGTATTTAGATCTGAATTATTATCTTTGTATCATATATTTGTTTCTGTGCTGCGTCTGTCTCTTCAGGATTGTTAATTTGTTCTTCTGTTGTTGCCAATATTACATAGTACTGCAACGCAGTAGCTAAAATTATATGCATTTTAACAGGAGAATAATTATGTTCATTCTAATTTACTTTCACTGGTGGTGTCACAGTAGTGCTCAAGGACACTATGTCCTTAATCAGTCAAACCCAATCAAGGAATTCAAGTACTTCTAAATCCATTTTAAACTGTAGATTCTCATAGAATCTTTTTTACTACATTGAAACCTATGTGTCTGTCTTAGTTCAGCTATGATTATACATAAAAAGAAACTGCTTAAGGAACAATTTCTAGGTAGTTTGGAAAACAAGCAAAACTTTAAACAAAATCTCCATGGCTGGGCTAGAAACAGAAGCTGAAGAGCTGTAGCAGCAGTAGTTTCCACTGTTGGCCTGAACAAGTAAGAGATGTTTTTCCTCCTGTTGTATGTGATTCTGAAAATGGAAATATTTTAGTAACTATGACTAAAGCTGCCTGTGGGCCATTTCTAAGTACTACTGCATTTCTTTTGAGGTTCCTTTATTCTCTGGAACTTTGCAAACTCTTTCTTACAAATAAAATAGATGTAGTGACTTATTTTCCAGTCCTGATGTTTGCTCCTCTTAAATGATTGTGATCTGATTAGACAATTATGTTTCTGGGGCTTTTTTAAAGTAGCAGATAACCAACAGAGTAGAGAATGTTTGGAAAAATATTTTAGGGAGTGGAAGAGTTTAACTTGTGGTGGAGTTCAAATCTTCTCAGAAGGCTGTTTGCCGTAAGATGGTGGGATAGTTCCTAGGGCCTTCAGATTCTTTGGGGGTTTTATTTTATTTTTTTTAAATTACATCACCTGAGCTAGAAAGAAGCCAGGTCTAGAACTGATGACTAACAGCACCTGAGGCAGGTTAAACCAGAAAAACCTGAAACTGAACATTTGGTTGTAAAAGTAGAATTTGGATGTACCAAAGCTTATAATTCCACCCTTGCTACTAATCTAAGAAGGCTGAAAATACCTGGAAAATCTATATTACGATGTTTTTTTAGAGGAATTATCCCTAAAAGAATGTAATGATACGAATTGGGAGCCATACCACTTGCAGAAGTTAATCCTCTCTATCTAACAAAACTACAATGGTGAAAAATGCGTAACTTTCTTTACTTGTCCGAATTACTGTACTTCATGTGACATTATTGGATGCAGGGAATGGGACATAAGCACTGTGATTTGGCCTGATGGAGACTCTTGGCAAAAACAAACTCTGTCAGAACTCTGATTAGCACCAGAGATCCTGACCTAGGCTTTTACATTTTAAGGTCAAGTCCTAATAGAAGGTGAATGTCACAGTAAAAATTTTGGCTCTTCCCCTCAGTCTCTGGACTCTTTGGATGGGTGACAGCACCAACAAACAGCAGAGCTTAGGCATAAGGTGCAGGCTGCCCTCTTCCCTGTTTTTAGTGTGTCCTGCGCTATGTGCCGTGTCTCTTCCTTAAATAAGCAAAACATCATGGTTTTCCTCTGCACGAAAGAAAAAAACTGTTTAAAAAAAAAAAAAATCTGTCACTTTTTATACATTCTTTTGAGCTTCATTCTTCCCAATATAGTTTGCAAAGTATATACTACTTAAGAGAGTAAGGCTAAATATGCAGCAGTGTTACTGTCATCCTTGGGAAGCTGAAACTTTATTGTACAAGCATCTCTTTCTATTTTGATTTGCATCAAAACAAAGCAAAACTAGGCAATGTGTGTAACACATGGTCTCCACCCAGAAACAGTCCAACAAAAGAACTATAAACTAAAAAGGTACAAAGTTGAAAACAATTCTCTGATGCTTACTCTATTTCTCATCCAAGTAAAAAGACTTTGATTTATTTCTTATATACAGTTATGAATGAATTTAAAGAAGGAGTTAATTATAATTGCTAAAGTTTATTATGTGTAGAGTTGTTACAGTCAAGCAGAACAAAACCTCAAAAATGCCCAGCAAAGCTCAGATTGTCTCTATGGAGGGATGCAAAGAAGAGCTCCAGACTCTTTCCACTACCCCCACCTCCCCCTTTTTTTTTCTTTTCTTTTTTTCGCTCTAGTCATAGAATGATAAAATGTTGTGCATTGGAAAGGACCTTAAGGATCATCTAGTTCCTGTAGTTCCTGTCTGTATTTCTCTTTTTCATACAACAGGACAGTTGTACAGGCTCTTAGGAGGCCTCTAAACTGTTTGTCAGCTCATCAACACAAAGGTTCTGTTTAAAACCGAACAGTAGCAAAGATCAGAAGGACAAGAAATGTATCTTCATGAAGGAGGGATTGGCAGCTTCCACTCCTTGGCTGTATGGAGGATTTGCCACAGGGTTAGCACTCGCCCTGAACCAGGAGTGATAAAGTGGGCAGCAGCTTTGGCTGAGGTTCTCATAAGCAATGTCACACATCTATTGTGGTATGAAATTATTTTAAAATAAAATTGATTTACTCTTTTTTAAATTACATGTTTTTAATGCAGTTGCCCACTGCTCCTGAGAGTTCAGAACTTGCAATTTTTGTCTTGAGTTTTTGACCAAAGCTTCCTTAGACCATTTCAGCATTACATGATGTCCTGGACTTGCACTGTAGATGATACAGGGAGGCAGTGAAGTCAAGAGGTTACCCCCAGGAGGGGCACTTCAGAGTGTCAGGGAAGGAGAAATCTGTGTATGTCTTACTTAACTATGTTCTGGATCTAAGCAAAACTAAGCTACTATATTCTGATTTTCAATTAAGCCCCTACAATCAAGAAAAATTAGTCTATGTATTATTATGTGTATTTAAGAGATTGCACAATGAGTCATCAGTCTCACTTTGGGCACTGCTGTAGCGTAAGAACAAACGTGCACTGTAATAGAAGTGATTGCCTTCAAACACAAAGTTTGGGTTAGCAGAATGCAATTACTTTTGTGCTGTCAGATATAGATAAAGACTCCTTATTGAGCAAGATTAAATGTTTTGAATTGAAATGGTGATAGTAAGGGGGAATTTATTGGTGCACAACTGATGCACAGCAGCGATTATTTCTCTGTCCCTCCATTGCCCTGTGATACACTGAACTAAAGTTAATTTGTAACCAGGTATGCCAGGCTTGTTGTTACCCCAACAAATCCTTCATGGTGTGTGAAATCTGTAGATAGCTGGGGTCCGAATACAGAAGTCATACCCAGTAGTTGATAGTCACAGGACATAGCACAAAAAGGTGGCTTTTATCAAGGTGACAGACTGCTGATCATGGTACATGGAAGGTTCCAACTTTTCCATGGAGATGAATATTTACTATGTTTAACTCACATCCTTGCCTAATGTAGGCCCTTCACACAACCTATGACAGAACCTTTATATGGAATCTGAAATTACTATTTGGTTAATGTAGTTTGAAAAATTTAATGGACTGCTTGATAATTGTTTCAGAACATAATGCTCCTTGCAGGAACATTTGAATATTGCGGATTTTTATAGTGGGCTCTTAAATTGTAATATGCAGTCATGACCTGCTAGCTGTATCATAGACTCATGCTCTCTGTAATTGCAGAGTAGGTTTTAGTAACCAAATTTTTATAGGATAATGTGGCTCTTGAACCAAAGACATTAGTAGGAGTCTGTGCTTTATGTTGAAGAATTGATTTAATTAATAACAAACTGTAGTGAAGGAAGGGCTATAATTTCTGCTTTGTGGCTAAGACTTGGTCACATTTGCTTGTTAAATAACTTGAGTCCGTTTTTCAAATGTTATAATGGATATAATTGCAAAAGATGTTTGATATCCTATACTTGTTTAACATAAATGTATCTTTTTCAGACCATAAAATAGATATTTTTACATATCCTTTTAAATGAATTTTAAAAAAATATAGCACA
The DNA here is from genome assembly GCA_013400415.1 of Scytalopus superciliaris. NCBI lineage: Eukaryota > Metazoa > Chordata > Aves > Passeriformes > Rhinocryptidae > Scytalopus > Scytalopus superciliaris. The sequence goes on from VXBX01007242.1 coordinate 384,351, forward strand.
AAAAGCTATCATTCAGTACCAGTTACAATGTATATTCTTGCTCCAGTGGAATAAGTAACGCTATTATGACTAGACATCAGATAATGGTCAAATTAAATATGTAAGAGGGAATTGCATTTAGTTTTGATGTTTTTTTTCATGCAAGGTAACTTGCAGTTCGATCCATGGTGGGGAGTGGGAGTAGGCATCCCTACTGGATTGCAGGAATGGAGATTCTCTTTCTCTCTGGTACAGGAGGTAGCTAAATTATGACTTTACCTCTCTCAATATACTGCAGTATCTGTTCTTCAGGCAGTGCTTGAGAAGCAGTGAAGCATATTTTTTTTCCTATAAATGTTGAAGTGACTGGTTTGGTACTTTTATATTGAAACTTAAAAGCCTTATGTGACAAAGGAAGCTATATAAAACCATGGATGTTTTTTATTTTTTGAAGCAAATGTACCTGCTTGTTAAAACAGGCACGTTGGGGTTGCATTTTGAATTCATAAGTAATACTGTTGAATTTTTATAGTGGCTTGAAACAGGGTTGTTTTGTAAGCCTTTTTCTGCAGGAACTGTGTCCTAAATAATTTTTTTTCACTTGCAGGGGAATATGTTTTCTTGATGCAAACAAATACAATATTTTACAAAATCTGGAGTTCTTACTCATTGTGGCAAAGCTTGTTTGCTATTTTTATATCATACTTTAGTTAATCAGTTAGCAAGCTGAGTCAAACTACATAGTAGTAATGACCCTTTTTACCTTTAAAACCCATGGCTGTACAGCAGTTATAATACTTTATGGGGGGTATCTGATGAGGGATACAATGACAATTACATGCTATAACTTTCTCAATTACCAAGATGAACTGTGAAATTGATATCTTAATAATAAAAATTGGGGAGGGGTTGGTTTATTTCTAATGCCTAAAGCCTATAGGAATGAAGAAAGGAGTGAAACAATTCTAAGGAATTAGCAGAAGGGTGATTGAAATTTTAGCCTGCGTAATTGTTCAACTTCCTAGTCAGATAATGGATAACTGTATATATGGCCCCGTGAAAAATCATGCAGTGCAGTAAAGTAATATTAATCTTGCTATATAATCTCTGTGCATTCTTTAATTTAATGATGCAGAATGAACAGTTTGCCTATTTAGTACTACAAAATTCAGCAGACTGAAGCATTTGGCTGGATCAGATTGGGCATATACAGAATACCCAGAATGTAACTGCCACAGTAGCTCATGTGTCTTCTCTTCAACAACCTTGAATAACATAGCATTTTTCTAATATATTTTTTTATTATTAGTATTAATCTGTCTACCTGAACGCTGGTAATGAAAATATTCTTTGAGGGTTTGATTCAGAAGCTTTAGGGCACAAGAATTTAATGTGTGAGAATCTATACAATCTATTTGAACTGCACATTTGTGTTAAGTCATTTGTACCAAGATATTTTCAGGATAAAGACTGTGAACTCCTTACACACACTCTATTACACTTTATCAAGGTGATTTTAGTTTAGTTGAAAATGGTAAGTGTAGAGTTTTCAACAAAAGCAATGCTCGATCAAGAGTCAGCTCAAGGAATGGAGCAGAACTGTAGTTGAGACATAGGAGCAAATTTTCACTCTTTCTTACTTAATATATTGATTTAGAATTACTTAGGGTGTTTTCTTTATAGATGTTGATTTAGTACACACTGCCTATCAGACAACAGAATGTTGAGAATATAAAATATCTGCAATGATAATAAGTGCTGACTTAAAGTGAGTGTGAAGCTACTAACCAATTTCTTAAAGAGTAACCCTTAATTATTAAGTCCAGTCTGAGTCTACAGCAAATATCCCACAAGCACACACCGATCTTTTGTAGATCTTCTGGGGCACTGTCAGTACTTTCACCTGAGTTTACACACTCTGAGAATACTGTTAGTATTTAACCATACTGTGAACTTCAAGCAGAGGTGGTAAGCCAGACTAGTTCTGATTTGACTATTCTTTCCACTCCTCATTTCTCTTCCAGGCCTAGGGATCCCCAAGAAGAGAGAGATTAGACAGTACACTTTGAAAAGATGGAGTAAAATACTTAGGTGCCACTTAATAATTTGCATTGTAGTCTACACGCTCTGTCATTCAGGGGGTATGGGGTGGAATTCTAAAGGAGACTTCTCAACCCCACTAGGAAATACAGTTTGCTGCAAAGCAGCAATCGTATTTCTGAAATTTAAACAAACCAAAGCTGTTTTAGAAGAACCTGATGTTTCATGATTCCTGAATGCCTTTTTTCTAAAAGATTTTATTATGTAAAATTCAAGCTGCAGATTAATTTATAAAAGTTTAATATGTTCTCCTTTTTGAAGGGTGAGGAGACAGTTAAAAGTTCTTTGAGCACATGACAGCAGCTCCTTTGTTTCGAAATGTTTCTTAGCTGTTTGACCTGATAGGTTTGAAGTGTTACGAGTACAATGCTATATGAACACCTTTGGGCACCTGGGACCAAAATATGTATATACTTCTGACTGTAAATGTAAGATTTCTTTCTCTGTTCTCTCCAGTGAGACTCATCAGCATTTTTATTTGTCCCACCACAGGGGTTGTTCAGAACTTTGTCGTATACCCATGGTGGAATACAAACTTGACAGTGAAGGCACCCCATGTGAGTATAAAACCCCTTTCAGAAGGAATACCACTTGGCATCGGGTGCCGACTCCCGCTGGGCAGCCTCTCTCTCGTGCCTCTCCAATCCTAGGAACATCTGACAGACTGCAGTGCCAGCAGCTTCTCCAGCAGGCTCAGACAGCCATTCCTCGCAGCACTTCCTTTGATAGAAAACTGCCAGATGGTGCAAGGTAATATACTCTCTGGTTAATGCCTGTCATTTTCCTAATGTGCCTTACTTGAGAAATCTCTGCTTTCTAGAACTTTGGTATCTGATTTTTTAAACCTTATTTTGTTGATTTTTGACAGTAATTTTAATTCTGAGGTTGTATTGAAGGGCATTCACTGGGCCAGCCTACTTGAAACAAGTAACTTCTTTTGTTTGTGGTGGAAATGGACAGTACTGACGATCCTACTGCTGAGGACAGTTGATCTGTCCCTTTAGTCCCAGATCAGTGGGAAATTGCCTTGTGGCTTTTGGATCTAAATAATGTCCTGTCCCCCACCTTCTGTAAACCTATTTAAACAAATAATGAGTGTAAATAGAATGAACTCATCCCTTTAAAAATTAGTTTTTATTCTTGTTACCAAACGATTGGCATAGTTTCAAAGGGTTCTGCAAGTCGTTGCCAGTCCTTATGCCTTGCTTTGCTTTTAATTAAACAAAGAAGAGCCTGCAATTTGAATATGTAACACCTTTTAGATGACAGGATGGTATCCTTAAATATTAGCTCTGTTCTAATTTAATCATAGTTCATCATTAAGATGAAACTGTATTTTTAAAGATAAAAATTTGTAAATACATTTGACACTTGAATTATTTAGGAAAACTATATGTCTTAAGCAGAACTTTCTGTCCTTTCTTGTTTGCAATCATTTCAGTTTATGCCCTTATTCCACGAGGTTATGTAGTTCTAATTTTGAAGGAAAAAGAATACTGCATGTTGAAAATATCCAACTGATATGAAAATCTTGAACATTAGTCTTAAATAGCTTTTAAAAAAAAATCTTGATGAAGTCATGAAATACTGCTATTGCTGCATTGCCTGTCTTTAGTAGAAATGACTTTTTGCATTGAAATGTGTACAGGTAATACTAGTACATATTTGAAAATATGTCTATATCATGGTCTGAGGAAGGCAGACTGCCAGTTATGACCACTCGATCATTTCTGTTCTCCTTCTCCCCTACCCAATTCCCCACCCCCTGACAAACTGAGAGGTGCAATTCTGTAAGGAAATATACCATTTTAGAACTTCAGCTTTTCCTAATGTCTGGTTAATGAAATTCTCGATAACATCGAGCATAAGGAGACAGTGTAGCAAATGTCTAGAAATACTTCAGGGTTTATGAAGCCTTATTAAGCATACTGTATGCCTATTCACAGAAAAAAAAAAAAAAGAGAAAGCTTTCTGACATGCTATTCATTTCTAAAAAAACTTCACAAACATAAGCTGTGCTTCTCCTAAACGCTCAGTGAAGCCTGTGGAAAAAATGCTAAGACAGAGGCTAAAGAAATTTCTGTATCACTTAAACAAAACAAGTGCAACGCAGAAGTGCTATTCTGGGGAAGACATGATGCAGAGGATAAATAATGAAAAGAGAGGAAAATGATGGACTGTGACATGCAGGTCTTGAAACGTGCAAAGAAAGGTTCCTAATTGGCAAGGTCTTTCCACATGGGAAGAGGCATAGTTGATGCTTTGGCAGAGAGATGGGCTTAAAAATAGAAGAGTTTGAAGTAAGGTGGATTAGTGCCCATAAGCAGTCTTGCAAGGGTGAAATTGTATACCCAGGCTAGGAAAATAATGGAGAGATTTTAGAGGGTCGGAGACCCAGTATTGGTTTAGGCAAATTGAAGAGTGCAAGCGGGAAGAAGCAGGTTCATAAAACAGGGAAGGTTTAACAGCTGATCTGAATATGAGCTAAGAGTGAAGTCTGTTATAAAATGGTGGATTTTATAGATAAAAAGAGCAAGAAGCAACAGAAATGTGGGCAAGGCACAGTAAAAAACTTCAGCAGCAACAATTCAACTACTGTGCTGTGTAATAGTTAGGTGCCCAGTCTCAGGAGTGAAATTAAAAACTGAGAGCTGAATGCTGATGCTCCTAACACAGTTCCTGACAAGAATTAAGTGCTTTGAGAAGGCATTCCAAGTGGTTCTGTGTCATCCAAGGAGTTTCCTCTGATTAGTCACTAAGAAATACAAGGATAAGTTTGAGCTCTACTCCTGTTGTCTTAAAATGCCTAATTCTGGGAGAGCTGCTCATAGCATGTGCCTAGGAGTAAAGCTTCAGTCAGACTCGCTCTTCTGGTTTTTGCACCAAGAAATCTCTGTGTACTTTAGTCCTTGAATCACACTTGTAGGCTAGTGCATCCTATCTCCTGCAGTCTGGAATCCATTCCTGAGCACAGTCAGCTGGAACTTTTGTGTGAAGGAACTGTGTGAGGAATTAATTGACTGCATTTCTGTGGTTCTCTTCCTTTTGTGGCCACTCTTCCTTTAGTAGGCTAAAGGCTTCACACTTGTCCAGCTTGGGATCTAGACATACTTGAGCCTTGGCATAGCACAAACCAGTGTCCTGGTTTTGAGGACAATAGCCAAAATATCAGCCTGGAGACTGGTAACACATGGGATCATAACTTACCTATTCCTTAAGCTGTTCAAGAAATGCAAAATTCTTGGTGGTAAGAAGCAACTCCATGGGACTGAATTAAACTGTAGCCTGTAGAGTACTTCCCTTGACTGAGGGACTCTCAGTCCTGTCTATACTTGGCAGAGACAAATGTACTGAAAAATTAGGCACTACACTATCTGTTTACTGTGTATGTATTTGGCTGTTAGACAAAATATAATAGCTAATGTCTTCAAAATGTTCAAACTGAACAGTAAAGTTGCTTGTTGAAAGTCATGTCCTTGGGAAAGTGTTGTTCGTAAATACAGAACTACCTCTTTTCAGCTCCTCCCTGAGTACACACATTCATTTCTACATGTAAAAAGGGAACAAAAAAGAGAGAGAGAAAAGAAAAGAAAGATAAATACAGGGAATTGAATTCAAGGTAATGTCACTTAAGGAAATAGTATTGTAGTTATAAAATGATATGCACAGAAGGAAAGAATGGTGATCAAAACCAAATTTAAGAACTGAATTTCAACTGTCTGGAAATCCAACAAAACTGCTTAGAGACATTGTTAGAACATGAGGTTCAAAAGTTTAAATAATAAGTACAAAATAATACTATTAATGGAAACGTTTTCTTAGTGCTTTTCCATGTCAAAGAATTAATAAAATAAAAAAGTATTGGTATTACCTCTTCTAAATATACTATGTTGAAAATTGGAATATGTGCCCAGGAACTAACAGTTGTTTCTGATCCACCCTGAGAGCTTCCCACACATAAATTTAGAGACCTAATGCAGCTGCTCTGACTCCTGAATAATCCCACTTGTTCAGAAGTAAAGCCACATCTTAGGAAAATAGGATTTTGCACTTAGTCTGTCTCTTTTTGTGTCTTTTTTATATATTCTGTTGGAAGTATTTTATTAGTGATGGAATAAATACCATACCTTTAAAATTCTTGTTGAAGTTTTATGAAACTGAGATAAAACTCTAAATTGCGAAAATTAACGTAACTAAGCGTTCATACTGCATCTGTAACATTTGTGAAAATGAATGTATTTGATAAAAGAAGCTCAGCCCAGTTCAAAACTGTAACCCCACAAATATCTTTGTGCACTGTTAATGACTCTGGTAAACATTACAGAAGTTCTCCAAGCAACCAGTCTTCATCCAGTGACCCAGGACCCAGTGGGAGCAGCCACTGGAGACAGCAAGTGGGATATGACGGGTATTGATGATTTTTTAAAATTTTTAAGTAAATCTTGCATCTTCTTTCTTAAGCAAAATTTATGTGGCTCTTCAGTATCATAGATTTATTTTCAAACACTGTTAGTATCTTCTAAAATGCACACGTTTACTGAGCTTTGATGTAAGATGCATGCAAATACAATTTTAAAGTCATCCTAGTTTATCTCTTCAGGGCCAAATTTTTATTTTGCAATTCAAGTAAATTACAAATGGTTCTTAGGTTTGCTTTCCCAGAAATAGGCTAGAAATCAGCTAGTAACTCAGAACTGGAATGAAATAATAATAATACTTCCTCATTTTGCTTCAGTAGAAAAGTGTTTGATTAAAAACAAAAAAAATCTTTGTGGTCTTCAAAATGTATGTTTCAGTGGCATCCATTCCCTTACATCTCTTCTCAAAAAAGTAGCAATTTCAGAGGTCTCTTAATCGCTAAAAGGCTATTGCAATATATCGATGCTCCTTTAGTCCCTTGTTAATACCTTGGTGCTGAAGTTTCAGAAGCTAGCTATCTGTATATAAAAGACCACCCCAGTATAACTCGTTGTAAGAATATTATGTGAGACATCTGTTCTAAACTGCTTTGAATTTATGACTTTGTTGTATATATACAGCTGCCAAAAACACTCCTATTATAAAATGTTGAGCAATGGCAGTATCTACGTAGGGTAATGTAAAAGCATTCCAGATTTGTCAAGTGCCTTTCAGAAGCTTCTTTTCAGAAAAAAATGTGAATATTTAAAACATCAGCTTGACTCCTTGTCTGGAAGCTTATTAATGCTTTGACATGATTATTTGTGGGTAAGATATTCCATGTAGCAGATATATATGCAATATCTTGGAGACTCTTTGAGGAATCTCAGATAACTCAGTGAAACCTTTGGCAGCCAAAGAGATGCTAATAATTCAATTAAAATGGTAGCTGCTTTATTTTATTTTTTTTTTGACAGTAAGCACATTAAAATGCATCTTGTGTACAGTTTTCCAACACAGTTATTTCTAACAGCAACCTAGATTTTAGTGTGTTGCTTTGTGAAATGCTTTAATTTTTGCAACATAACACAAAGCGATGGATCTAGTACTAGCTTACATATTCTGAGTGTGAAAACCTGCAGAACTGCAGTCACTTTCTGTGGGGCTTAAATAATAAAGCTGTTAAGCATGTATTGTCATGGTTCTTCATTGCAAAAGCTTTCTGGGTATCTAGTCCCAAGAATGGATTTCTTCTTAAAGTTCAGTGTCTTCTTGGCCTATTCACACTTAAGATATAACAGTGTGCTCTTGAAAAGTTTGCATGTAAATATTTCTATGCAGAGTTTGGAAATGCTTGAGGCTGATGATTGTTTTAAAAAATCACTTACAAAGTATTTGGTTTTAAGAGTAAAAAGTGTTGTTGTTCATCATGTAACTAGTCTTCAAGATCAAATCGCTAACAGCCTAATTTTCTGCTTACGTTAAAAGATGCCAGTCCCCTTTACTCCATGAACATCACCAAGGTTCAGGCTCACTGGAGTGTGAAGGAGGCAGAGAACGAGAGGAAACTTTGGAAGGAACAAGACATTCTGGTAATAAAAACCACTGTATCTTAAAAATAAATGTTCTCTGCAATGCAGTGCCTGTTGAAATGCAGCTGCCTTCCAATGCAGAGGTTTGGTGCACAAAGAGCATGTAATGTGAGAGTGAAAGTGGGGACTGTTACACACAGTCCAACAGAGTATGGTATGGAATATTTGGATAATAACCGAAACAAACCACTCCTGAACTTCAAAAAGCCTCATGAATGATGAAAACAGGTTGAATTTCATTTTATTAAAATTGAAAACCTAGATCTTAGGAAATTCTACAAAGATACATGTCTGTGATTCCAAAGTGTGTTCAGGTTTGAAACTTGATGCTGAGTTGTGCACCTTTTTTCTTTGTACAGTATACTCATCTTTTTAGCATTCAGAAATTAAAACTCAATTATTTATGGCAGAAACCAAGTGGCATACACCATCGACCAAAGTCCTGAGCTCATACAAAGACCGAGCTTTACAGAAAGAAGGCAGTGGCAAGGAGTCACCAAACAAGCTTTCACATGTAAGTCTTTTACTGCTATGTAATTCAAAATTCTAAAACCAAACCAATCCCAAAACAACAGGAACAGCAAAAAAACACCCCACTCTGGACTTAAAGAAACCCATCTTAAAAATACATTTTAGTATTTTATGAGGACCACTGTATGTTTTGGGAGGTAAAGAGTATGCTTGCCTAGATGTGCGTTGAGTTGAGTATGCTTAATCTGTGTTTATAAACTCAGAATTACAAGAGGGCTGGTGTCTGAGGCATTAAGGAGATAAAACTAATGCATTCTATACTCAACTGTGTATTTACAGCTTCTTTTATATTGGCTTGCTTAACCTGTGGATTATTTAATTACCCTTTAAAAGACAATAAAATTGTATTCACCACACTGCTTATCATCCTGTGTGAAATACCCATGTAGTGTAATTATCAATAAGCACTGTAAAAATGTAGATTGGGAATGCTGAACAGATTTCTAGTCTACCTAGTTTGGTGGCTTGTCTTCAGTAGTGGCAAAATCCTCAACAACCTAGTGATGGAAAATACACTAATAGTAGCGTTTGTTACATGGGAAATCGTGCTCTGTGTAGTAGGAATCTGTATGCTATTTGTAAAATGATACTGGTGAGTATACAAGGCCAGTTTCCTATCTTAGATACACTGATAACTTACGAGAACCTAGCTTGGTACTTCTTGGTAACGAAGTATTATCCTAAATGAATCATGCTGTCCAATTATGCACATGAAGACAAAAATACATTCTTTTACCCTAAGCCAAAGTTGACAGGAAGCTAGGATCAGTATATGTAACAATCAGTATTAAACAGCACAAATACCAAAGTCCCTCTCCTTGGAAAAACTGCTTATTGTATTTTAATCAATTGTTCCATCATTTCTAAGAAAACAACCATCTTGTAAACATTAGAGTAAGTGCAATTGTGACCCCTAAAGTAATTGTCTCAGATTTTGAGGCCTGCTAATTTCTGTAATTTCTATTCTGGAATAGAAGCACTATTTCTGGAAAGATTGCCTTGTCTAACTGCTTTTATGTGTGAGCAACAGCATCTCTTAGAATCTGCTAGGAGAGGCATCTAATAAAAAAGTTAGTCATCCTTCTCAGTTACATTCTACCTAATACAAGTACATCTGCCCTAGTAGAAGTCCATCTGCCTTTATTCTGGCTACTCTGTCACAGAGATAAGTTAATCCAACTCTCTATAAAATTTATTTAAAAAAAATCAATAACAGAACCCCTCACCTTTATTGACACAAATGCCTGACATAATTATTCCACTTCAATAGCCATGCTTAGTTTAGGGCCCTATGACTTAAGTTACTTTCATCTGGTACACATACATCACAATTGGCTTCAATTTAACTAGCCACACATCCAACTGGATTTGATCCAATGAGCTGGATATTTCACCCACACTGAGAAAAAGCCAACAATAATTCAGTATTTGGCATTTTTCAGATTTGCAGTAGAGCTCATTTAAACAAATACTTACCACGGCTTCCAGCTTTAACAAAATGCTTATTTTAACTGTTCAGAAATGCAATTTTATGGATGTTAAGCAGGTCGTATAATCAGAAAATTCATGTCTGATCTTAAGATTTGTGATAGAAGATGGAACTAGAGCCTTTTTATTTGCAGTGACATCAACCCTTAATGTGTCTAGCCAGCTGTGCAATTCATTTCACAGAAACTGGTGGTATAATTGGCTCTTTTCATACTTTGCAGTTATATTGTAGCATACTGTAAAAAATAATAAAATGGTCTTTGAATGGCACAAATTCAGTAATTTATATGAAAATAAATCTCTCACTATTTAACTTGAGGGGTGTCTTCTTTGGTTTGTTTTCTTGTTAAGATTGGGGACAAAAGCTGTTCAAGCCACTCAAGCAGCAACACCCTATCCAGTAATACATCCAGCAACAGCGATGAAAAACACTTTGGTTCTGGAGATCTGATGGATCCTGAGCTGCTTGGATTAACATATATAAAGGGGGCTTCTACTGACAGTGGAATTGATACAGCTCCCTGCATGCCTACTCCTCTGCTGGCCCCTTTGCACCTCGCTGGCAGCAGGTCTGGAGTACACTGTCGTACCGAGCAGTGGACCGAGTCTTCCGAAACTCCCGGGCCAGATGATGATGCAGCTAAAATCTATGCTGTTCATAGCTATGCCTCTGCTATTTCGACCAGTCATACAGCTGAAGGCAGTATGGGAGACCTAAGTGAAATCTCCTCTCATTCCAGGTATGCATTTCTTACAAATTAGGGATTAAGATTATAGATTAACACAGAGATAACTCTTTTTCATTTTTTTTTATTGTTCTGTCTACCATTTTTTAAAAGTGTACTTCCTTGATTTTGATATTTTTATTGTATTCAAATGCCTATGTGATCAATTTTCAGGCAACATGCCTGAAAAGCATAGCCAGACCTCTTTCCAGATCTGATGGAGGCTTTATGTGTCACCTTGTGCATGTTACTTAGGGTTTTGAAGTTGGGAAACATTCCCGAGTAAAAGAGAAGTTTGCACCTAGAACTTACTTCATATACTTTTAGTTTTTTTAGTACAGTGCGAGAAATTACCTTGGAGTTGATGCTGAGGGAAATCAGAAAAATTGCCATAGACAATTTTTACGTATAGTGAAACTGCATTGCCTACTATTCCCCCTAATTTACATTACTGTGATGTATGCTTTAAAGATTTGTTTGTTGAATTGAATTTCTGATTGTTTTTTAACTCTTTTTTTTTTTGTTACCAATGTGTACATGGTACATCTGTTGTAAAGCAGGCTTTGAAAGTACACTTTTACAGCTGGTTGCCTTTATCTCCCAGTTCCCATTTTATGGTGACTTTGAAGTTGAATCTTTGGTCTATGTGTTAAGGTTTTTACTCTGTAAAGGATGGAAGGAAATTGTTTGTTCTGATTTTCCTCTGATTTTCCTGTTTTCAATGTCAGTCAACACAGGAAAATAACCAAATACCATCTTGTATCTTCATTTCTTTATATGCTTGACATGAGTAAATTTGTCTTGTATAATTATTCTGAAGAAGTTTATTCATCAAGAAGTGTTTAGTTTATTTTAAATCATTTTGAGAGTTTTCACTTAAAGGTTTTGTTAGTGCCTACTAGTGCTATTATTCAAATAAAATTATCCAGAAGACTGTTTTGTTGAGCTGAAATTTACTTTTGTTAAATCTGTTGGTAATTTAATATTAATGTGTCTGAGTGAAAGACACAGATTAATCTGGCATGAACTAGCAAAATGAATGTGAAATAATAAAGCACATAAGTTTTATAATTAGACATTAGGATAATTTCCTATAGTTCATGATGTAAATGTGTTTGTATATATTTGCTTTAAATTGCACACACAAATTGAATATATAAATCTTGAACTTAGTCTTTTATTTTGATTCACATCAGTTTTCAGTGGCATTTCTGCAAGTTGAATTCTATGCATTATTTGTTCTAGAAACTCATCACAATTCTGTTCTCAAGGAGCTTACTGTGCACACTTGATATGTAGAAATACATTGTGCCAGTATTGCTTCCTTGATTTTAACCTTGAGAGTTATTGCTGTATAGCAGATGAAGTGTGTATTTCTTCTGTATAGCAGATTTAATTTTTGCTTTTGTGTTTTCTTCACTTTTTCAGTGGGTCACATCATTCAGGAAGCCCATCAACACATTGCTCTAAAAAGAGTGGTTCCCTAGATACCTCCAAAGTCTATATAGTGTCTCAGAATAGTAGTCAACAGATGTCTGGGTCGGTTTCAAAACCATACCACAGACAAGGAACAGTCAGTAAATATGTCATTGGATGGAAAAAATCAGAAGGCAGTCCTACACCTGAAGAATCTGAAGTTTCTGAATGCCATGAGTAAGCACTCTGTTCTACTTTGTTGGGGGAAGAAGGGTAGTGAAAATAAATTTTAAAACAGGATAGGAAAATATTGCAAAATCTGTTTTGCATTTAAATGTGTTTGTTTGTTTTTTCTGTACCTTAATGTGTCAAAGGTAGATCTAAAATGAGAACGTAAGTCAATAACTACATAGGATACTGTCTATCCAGCTGCATCTTTCTCCCATGCGTCGAAGCAAACTGTCAGAAATTTCTGATAGTGTATGTAGTCAATAATGTATGGCTATATCAGACATTGAATTTCCATTTTGAATATCTAGGAAACAATTAGGAAAGTACAAGTTTATTGATGTCTTAGAAAGCTTTTATTCAAATTTTCAGGAACCTTATTTATTTGAAAAAAGCTTTGTGTCTCATGATTTTGTATTAAACTTGCTACCTTATTACCTGTGACATCAGCTGATACATTACAAGTGATACATTACAGGTGACTGTAAATGTATTGGTGATCTGTAGTAGGTAATTTTTAAAAAAAACTAGTTCCAGTTGAGGGTATTTTAGTGGTTCCTTGGTATCTTTTTCTGACTTTTGTTTTTAATGAACAAGTATAAAGGGATGGTTAGAATTCCCCAAGAAAAAGATTGTGTAGATATGTGTGATCTCTTCATGAGATTACAGAAAGTGCAGGCATCCATAAAACTACGTATTTTTCTAGCAAGTGACATTTGGGTAAAAATATTCTTGTGCACAGCTTAACACTGGAATAGCTCATGAGAAATGTGTTGTTCCTAGGTGGAAGAAAAAAGCTTGCACTCAAAGGAAAGCAGGCAGTATCTCATGTATAGAGAGATGCTACTTGCACAGTGGTGCATCAGTAATAAGTAATGCTTGAATATGCTGCTTAAAACTAACCTTTAAATTCCTGTTAAGTTCAAAATCATTGTCTTGGATAACCTCCTTGCTTCCTTTTTGTACATATTATTTGGTGCTGTCTCTCAATAAACCATAGTCAGCCCTATGTATCTTGATACATTGACAGGATGACATGCAGTACTTGATTTTCAAATGTTTAATACAGAATTACTCTTTTTAAATGGTAATGAGTTATTTGCATCGGATTTCTCTTACTGCATATGTGTGCATATTTATGGAAAGAGTCATACTTAAACATATATGCTAGAACATATATGCTATGAAATATGAGCCTTATATTAAGCTCTTAAATTCCTAACTTTGAAAAGATGTTATAACCCTCCTGTCTTGGTTATTTCTGTTTCTTTGTGTTATTGTACATGCGATTTCATTCCCCTCCCTGATGTTTTAATTGCTTAAATTGTTCAGTTATAGTAGTATTTAAACTTTAGAAGTGGTAACTTCAGTGATTCCCCCAAGTTTTTGAATTTTGAAGTCGATGAATTCCTGAAACATTCATTCATTTTAGATTGAATGACACCCTTAAAATAAAATTGCATTGTGAATCATGGTATTTAGACTGAAACAACGGCAATTTAGAAAATCATCTTCAAGAGATAGTTCTATTCAAAGACCATTAATTGAATATGACAGCATTTCATACATCAGAAAATATTTTCAGATTTTTCCATGGTGTACAGTATTGCCTCTCCTCTTTCTTTCTAGGAAAGCTCTCTATATATCACAGAGAGGAAATATCTCTCTGAGGATAATTATGTTGAAATAAAATAACATCTCTAATTAGCAATGATGATGAAAATCAGGTCAATTGCTGAATGTTGTGCCACTATAGGATATAATTCACTGAGAATTACACTTTAGCACAGCAAAGCTTGTTTCCTCTTTGCTGAAGACAGAGTCCCTGATTATGCTGCACTTGACAGTAAGCAATGGATTCAAATGTGACTGGAAATCTCTAGTTCCTTCAATTACATTTTCAGAGTAAACCTTTTGAAAGTTTGTCTCTCCTTTCTCACTGGAAGAAAGCTGAAGGATAATAATTCAGTGTGACAATCTATCCTTGACTGTAAATAGATTTTTATGTGCTGATAGTTAAGGAAGACTGTTGTTTTATTTATCTAAAGGGCCTTATGAAGTTACTGATAATCAAATACCCTTAGCACACTGCACAATTGATTACCAATACACTTCAAACACTGCCATTGATGACCATAGTCATTTTTCTAGAGTGTGAAGATGGATACAATATCACACTATCAAATATTGGTATTTTATGTCAAACCTTTGAAAATGTTGACATAAATGCACCTTTTATATTAATAGAGAAGTGTGGTGTATAAAAAAGAGGGGCAGGCTAAAAGAAACAAAGAATATGCTTTTTCAGAGTGTTCTTTAGGATTCCTAAACTTGATTTTTCAGTGGTTTAAGAATTTAATTTTGCACCCACAAACAATTCCATGCATGTAAAGTGACAAAAAAAATGTTTTAAATAGAGTGTGCTGGGTCAGGAGATGATTCTAACAATTTTCACTTCATGACAGAAAATGATTGCAGTCTTTCAAATCCAATATCTTGCTAAAAACACCAATTGTCTCAACAGAGTATATGATGATATTGATGCTGTGTCTGCATCGAGTCCACTCCAAACTTCTGCAAGGAATGCCATTGTTGAAAGCCAGCAAATCTTGTCCAAAGAAGATTTTCTGAAGCTGATGCTGCCAGACAGCCTCTCTATGGAGGAAGGGAGAAGAAAGGTTGGCTACTTTTTTGGCTCTATCTGAGCCACAATTACTTAAAAAGGGATTTCTGGTATTCCCAAAATTGCTATACGGAAGGCAATAACGTTTTGTTCAAGCTGATTTTATTCCATGTTTAAGTGTGCCTTTGTTTAGGCTGAGCAGAGACAGGTGGAAGTTGAGCAACTTAATTGTAATTTGAAAGGATAAAAGTGACATGTTCAATGTAGGATGCCTAAAATTTATACACTTTGTGTTACATTAAGGCACATGAATAAAGGTACCCTGCTTTCCCCTGTCTAATAATAGCTGGTACCATTAATTCTGTTTGAAATCTGAACAACAATTTCATGTAGGTATCAGTGGCAACTGCTCAGAAGGCATAATTGTCAGTGCCAGTGGAGAGCTCATCTAATCTTTATAGTATGAAAGCAATCTGAAATATTTAGTAGTTCACAGAAAGTGGATAGAGAACTTAAAATTTGCTACTCCCCAAAGTATAAATGGTTCTGAATTCTGTGCTTAATGTGTAATAAAGAACAAAGCAATTAAATTACTTGTGATAATTGTCACACTTCCATATTAACTTAATGCTCTCTTAGCCCACTATGTTTATACAATATGCTAAATAGCATAATCATCATGTCTGAACAAAGGTAACACATGGGAATCCTCTAAGTGCATAGCTGGATGTAAAATTCAGATTGTATGTATTTTTTTAACATGTAGTATATTAAGTGTGCATTATACGTGTTTGAATTGTCATGAGTAATGTCCTAGAGGTTTTTATCATTTATGACTGATATAATAATTGGGGGATTTTTGTAATGATCTCAAGAATTGTCAATGTTTCTGGCAACCTAAATGAGAATCAACAAAGAATGAGGAGGAGGTGTGGCCATCCTTAGATAAATTACTGCTATCCCCTTCCCAAGACACATGAACGGAAGTGTAGTAAGAGAGACCATGGGTTGTGTCTCCCAAGGTATCCTAGCCAGGATCCTAGCCATAGGACTTGGCAGTATACAGTCTTTGGTTATGCCTTCATAGAGGGTAGTAATCTTGATATTGATGAGCCAGTTACCTTTGACACTGAAGCCAGAAAGGAATTTTCTCAATATGTGAGATTCTACACAACCAAATCACATTGTTTGTTTTGCCTTTGCCTTCTTAATAGGGAGGGGAATAATGAGCCTTCCAGGGAATGTTTAATTTTTGTTGCACCTGAAAGGACTCTCTGTAAAGCTTCAACTA
The DNA here is from genome assembly GCA_013400415.1 of Scytalopus superciliaris. NCBI lineage: Eukaryota > Metazoa > Chordata > Aves > Passeriformes > Rhinocryptidae > Scytalopus > Scytalopus superciliaris. The sequence continues at coordinate 400,722 of VXBX01007242.1, forward strand.
TCTATTCAACATGTTTGAACAAATTTTTTAGATAGAAGATACAGCATAAGGTTGAGGAGACTTGAATAAGAGCCAGGAATTTCAGCAGGACACTTTTCCAAGTGCAGAAGAGAGCGACAGAGACCCTTCAGTTCAGAGGGTGAAGGCTTTTAATTTAACCCTTTGCCCAGTGTGGTCCCTAATTAAGATCAGGGTCTTTTGCTATCCTTTAGCCACTGCTTATAGAAGAATACCATATATCCATTCATTTAAGAATGCTGCATATGTCCTCTATCCATTCATTTAGGGATGCTGCTTATGCCTGTTGAGATCATGTTACGGGTGTGTTACAATTTCTGATGATGCATATTCCCATGGCCCATAACTGTGTCAGGCACATCTCCAGAACTGATGGAGTATTTCAGTGCTTTCCTAGATTAGAATCTGAATGTCTCCTGCATTTTTCTCAGCAATGTAGAGCATTCTAACAATTGAGCATGTTCTGTATTGTCATCAAGATAGACACTTTCCTCAACTAGCACTATGAAATGTAATTAAGTATTTTGTAGAGACTGTGTCTTGTGGCATGGACAAGGGGAATGGATTAAAAATAAAAGAGAATAGGTATAGATTAGATATTAGAACATTCTTCACTGTGAGGGTGGCGGGACACTGGCAAGGTTGCCCCTAGAAGCTGTGGATGCCCCATCCCTGGCAGTGTTCAAGGCCAGGTTGGATGTGGCTCTGACCATCCTGGTCTAGTGGAAGGTGTCCATGTCCATGGCAGGGAATTTGGACCTAGATGGTATTTAAGATCCCTTCCAACCCAACCCATTCTATGATTCTTTCTGCGTATTCCTTTTAGAAGCATCCATTAGCAAGCAACTCTTACCAGAACTGCAACATTGTAGATATTTTTAACTCTATACTATATTCACTGTTTTCAAAAGCTATTCCTCTTATGCATTTGTTCTGCATAGCTAACATGCAACTCATAATTAATTACAAAGAAAACTAGACATTTAATTGTTATATGCAGGACAAACCAGTTAAAATAATTAAGGCACTAACTGGCCTTTGTAGATGTAAAGAAAACTGGGCTTGCAGTGCTGAAGAATGACTTCTGAAGTGGAATGATCCAGTTTTACAATACAGTAATATCTTGTTTTACTGTAGATATTTGGGTTGTGGTTTAGGGAGCCTTTTGAAATGCATAACCAGCTTTCACTGAACTCTGTTATCCTCTTTTCTAAGCCTCTTTTGTGATATCTGGAGAGAGGCAGTGTCTCAAGTCACTTTTATCATCCAATGAATTATGTGGCAGCATATATCAGTTCAGAATGTTTAACATTAAAGTGTAGTCATTTCAAATTAAAATCAAACTGTTCTATGTATAGTCTTGCATACATGTTGAGTCAGAATCACAGAATATATTGCCAGAGTTGGTAACCCTATATACATTTCTGTTAAACATTGCTGTCATAAGGCTATGGAATTTTCATTTAGCATTTCAAAATTAATAAAACTGCACAGTATCTGATTAATTCATGGTGATATGTTCCAAAATATGAAGAGGAAGTATGAAAATCCAATTCAGTAACTCTTTTGAGGCCCCAGTAGATCTGATAGGGTGGAACAAATCTCTGATCTTCTGTATTAGTTCAAGAATTCCAGAGTGCCTGCCCAGAAAAATACTCCCAAGAACTGATGATAGGATGTTACTGTATGAATTATTTTAACCAGTAATATGTGCTCTTATTTTAATGTTCAGTTTTCGTTTTATGGAAACCTTTCCCCACGGAGGACACTTTATCGCACCCTGTCTGATGAGAGTATATGCAGTAATCGAAGAGGATCTTCCTATGCTAGCTCTCGAAGTTCGATGCTAGACCAGGCCTTGCCAAATGATATCTTGTTCAGCACTACTCCACCATATCACAGCACGCTGCCTCCCAGAATGAGCCTGACTCCTGGAATGGGAAATCTGAGAAGTAAGTCATTGTTGCTGTTACTGCTGAGGCTGGAATATGTGTAATAAACAAATCACCAAGTATTATGTTAGATTTCACTTTTAAGGTGCAATTAAGAAATTTAAGAACGTTATTCTAGGAAAAGAATATTTGGTCAGCAATATGCAAGCTCATGCTTGTCTTTAGTTATCAATTCATATTTATGATGTTTGAATGCAGCATTCATTTCACTTCCCAAAGAATTTTCATGAGACCAGAGATAGGCAACAGACATTTGTCTGAAGATGTTTCTGTTGTTATTATATATTCCAGTCTGACCTAATTAAGCCAAGCTGGCCTGTTTTATTTTAATATTTTTGTTCCTTTTGTGTTTGCGTTCAAATTACTGAAATATTCACAAATACATTTGGAATAACTGCTAAATGGAAGAGCTTGTATTTAGATGATCCTTTAAAAGGAAATGTGCGGTAAATGTTGTCTTTGACTGCAATTTCCAAATTGAATTTGCTGATACTCTTTTTTAACATGGTAGTAAAACCTTTGCAAATGACACTTCATTTATAATGGCAGCAAAAGAATAGTCTGAGGTGCTAAGTTAAAACTGTTCTATGAATGTCTTTTTACTTGTGAGGTTTTCATAAGTGAGACCTTTAATATATGCTTAGGTTGCAATAATTCCAGGGTGAAGTGTGAAATCTGTAGTCATCTTTTTGTGAAAAAAATGGAAGGAAAAGCTCAAATCTACACAGACGGATGCATATATTTAGACTACATATCCATATTTGTTTACTTAATAAGAGTGAATTGTTTTTTCAAAAATGCTGAATGCATACGCTTCTCAATTAGTTTAGGGTGACCTATAGTGGACACTTATAGTGGATACCCAAACTAGGAAAACAAAAAAGCCTTTTTTTTATTTAGCTCCTTTAATATTGCATCACAGCTGACTGCAGTTTAAAAAAATGTGGACTCTGAAGTCCATAGCTAAGAAACTGTGGGTGGATTTCTGGAAATCATTAAGGACTTTTCTCAGTGCATGTTCATATCACTTGAAAGAAGTAGTAATACAAAAGGCTCTGTCATTCACTGTGTCCTTCAGGAACTGGCAGTCATTTGCTACCTTTTAGAAATAAGTTTGGTATACAAAACACTTCTCTAGTGGCCTCAGCTGTGAGACTGAGTTTTAGTCACTAAGCACTGGGTAATTTTAAACTGGAACCTCAAACGAGTGCTAAATTCCTGCCTCAGGTGGGAATGCGTGCATGGTGTACCTTTTGCTATTCTAAAAATATTCTTCTGTCAGAGTGAAACCCTTTACTAGAAATTTATCTGAAAAGATCCTATTCTTTTATGGATAGCGAATGGAGATCCATTTTGTTTCACTGGAGACTAATTTGGTAGATTTTGTAGTCTATGAAGGAGCTATAAAGTTAGACATCTTGATTGTATTTTCTTGTTTCCTTTTTTACTATGTTAGGCCTGGTTTTTTAGAGCCATTTCTTATACAGGTTAATGTGCAATGGGATCAAACTTTCAGCATGCTTTTCTTCTGGAGATTGACACAAGGCAATTAATGGTGTACATTCAGGTGTTATACTGCTCCTCCAGCAGTGATATTTTAGTGGCTTGTTGTATTAGTTCTGTCTTAGACACTTAATTTTTCATTCTTGCTGCTTCTTAGATACAGAAAGTTATATATACACATAGCTGGAGAAAAACCCCCCACAAAATTGGTATCCTGTCAGTCAAAACCTGATTGCTGATATCCAAGGCAGTTCGTGATGTTTTTATATGCCTCTATTTTCTGGTTCTGTATTTTAAAAGTGCTTATCAATAAACTGTATAGGATCTTTTATGATGGCTGTTTCAAGGAAGATTTAATTGGTTATCTGTAATTACACTCTGAAAAAAACCCACATCATGACTTGCCCACCTATGTTTACAAAACATAGAATATGTATAAGAATATAAGAGACTAACTTTGGCTCTTTTTAGGAAGGTTTTTGTAATCATTCTATAGCAGTGAGAGGTTTCTTTTTAGTTTATAATTTTAGCATTAGGTTCTAGTATCACATATCAGGATTCTTAGCTGTCACAGTAATATCTTGTGTATGTGACCTCCAACCAATGTTATTTTACTGATATTTAATGTTTACAGAAATCAGTGAAAATAGTGTGTTTTTCGCTGAAGTTAATTTTAGAAAGATATGTTCTTGCATGTTATTACCCAGCATGAAATACTGTAGCAGCACCAAATCTCGTGAGAACCCTCTAGCAAGGAAAAGAGTGTGATTAATAGGTAAGCAAGGCAGCACCAAAACCAAAGGGTAATAGGCAATCCGAGGGGTTTCAGTTTACTGGAGAGTCAGAATTACCAGACAGAATGACCATTCAAATACAAACCCAGAAGCTTCATCTGTGTGTGATGTTGACTGTGAGAAGATAATGAGAAAAATGAAGCTACAGGATTTTTTATTATTATTATTTTATCACTGGGGCGAGTAAATGAAAAAAGAATTGCTTTCAGTAAAGCCTGAAATGCAAACTGACAGTTGAGTGCTGTTGATTGTACAGATTACACAAATGTAGAAAGATTCATTTAATTTTATCTTATTTTTAACTTAAACCAGAAAGGAGAATTCATGTAGCTGAGAATGCTGGAATTTTACCTTGGGGACACTAAAGATTGCGTAACTGAGACAGTGCTGTTTCACGTTGAGTGATTCTAACATGCAGTTAGATCTGTGGTTGCAGGTACAAATCTATGCCCGTGTTGCGAATTCATAGCAGATGAACACACAGGGAAAGAATGAAAACAGTGAGAACCACCAATACAGAACTAGTGTACTAGCACAAGTTGGAAACTCAGGAAGGCACATGGAGACAATCTGACTGAGATTGCAGGACCTGTGGTCCACTCCTTTTATGAAGCACAAAAGAAACACCCTAAGTGATACACTGGCAGGATGTTCCTGTGCTGTGAGGAGAGGAGCAAGGTGCGGGATAGCTGCAGTGAAGAGGGTCATAAGGAAGGGAATATTTTACAAGGATGCACTGACAAATTCTGAAAGTTCTCAGATTTTACATGCCAAAGGGAAAATGCTGCCAGAAGTGCAGTAGATATGTTAGCAGTTGAAAGCCTATCTTGAAACTGACTTACTAAGCTTCAATCCAAAACTAGCCCCGTTGATAAGAGCATCACAGTGTATCGATGATGTACCATGTTAGCAATTTGGAAAACAGTTTTTCAGTAAGCAAATAAGGGCTGTTCATTAATTCACACAGCCAAAGGAGTATATGTGCTTGCTGTTACATGCTCTCAGTGAATAGTTCACCATACTAGAACATGAGACCGGCTGCAATAACAAAAAGGAAGGAAAAAGTAGTTATTAGGAGCACATGTGCATATAAAAGTCTGCTAGCAGGCTGGCATCTTTGGGGGGAGACTTTCAGCAACTCTTGGCAATACTGAAGAAGGGAAGGATTCAGCAGGCAGAAGCTGTTGTTTAAGAGGACTATAGAGTTACAATTACTGATTGCAGGAAAGAAAAACAGACATCCCACAGACAGTGGGATTTATGTCTGCATATGATTTGATATGTTCCTTCACCTGCAGCATCTTTTGAGATAATCTGCTTGTTAAACGACATATCTAGTTTGAGCACAGTAAGCAGATAGCTTTTTCATTATCTACAATCTCTGCATAAAAGTAGCAGTTCCAACTGAAGCAGGATAATTGCCTTGGAAGTAGAAGAGGTTAAGTCAGGTGAATCTTTTTTCTGTATAACTAGTTACTCTTTGAATACAGTCATATGTGGGACTGATAACCATCCATTTCAGGAGCTGTGTTGGAAATTGACCCGACTGCGTAATTTTGGTGAAAATAAGGACTCCTGAAAATGCTTTATACTTCCATGCATCGAAAATAAAAATAAATAAAATTCCCTAGCGTAGGAAGTGACGTAACTGAAAGGACCAGAAACTACAGGATCAATCATTTTTATGCCAAAAGGAATACAGCAAATAAAATAATCTTTAAAACTGAAAGATAACACTGAAATTACTTCCTCAAAGGAAATAAGGGATAAATCTGTGTTGCCTCAAAGTCAGTCTTGTGTGCAGTGAAGACGGGCCTAGGAGATCAGGCATATCCTCCTGAATATATGGAGGTGGGCATGCTCAAGCATCACCTGCCACCCTTGCACAAATCCAAAAGGGAGGCAAGAGAGAACAGCTGCCAATGTGGCAGTCATACAGGGAAAGAGTGGAGGCAACAGCAAGCTAAGAGGAGCAGGGAAGAAATGCAAACATAGAAGGCTAGAAATAATGTGTCCTAGCCAGAGCATTGCTGTAGTACAAGCAATATTCTCTGAAATTCAAAGGCACTGAGACCTATATAATTAAAAGGGGTTTGGGGTTTTTTCCTTCTCCCCCCTCCCCACCCTTTCCATTGCAGAAGAACACAATTTATATCTTGAAAATGAATTATTCTGTGGTGACATACTCATGCCTGTTCACTTATTCCACTTAAAATTTCAGCCATCAGCAGGAGCACTTGAATTTTCAGAGCTATCAATATTCAAATCTCTACTCTGGCAGGCTTTCTGCAGTTGAGTGTCTCTGTCAGGGTTTATGCAGGGCTGAATAGGATCCACCCTAAGGTGAACTGAGGTTCTCACAAAGACAATGCATAATGAAGGATGACTACTGGTGAATATATCACTCCTACACTTTAATTTGGAAAGCCAGCAGAATCGTGCTGGGAGCAGGCTTACTCCTGACAGGTTTCACAATCAGCCTCTGTAGGCTGATCACACAAAAGCAAAGGCTGTCCCTTAGGGCCTGCCTGCTGGTCTAGCACCAAAAGCTGACTTGCCAGCCTTTCAAATAAGGTACTGTATTTTCCACAACAAGGATGTATAAAACATTTGTACTTGCATAAATAAGGTTCTTATAAAACCCAAGTCATATACAAAAGTTGAGAGACTGCTCTGACTTCCAGCTTCCAATGTATTTGCACCAAGGTAACCTTAGGGAAGACCTTATGTATGTTTGCAAGGAACTGAAAGTAAAATCTTAGTACAGATGCATGAGTAGGATCTATGTCTATATTTCCCATTTCATGTAATGTCCACTTTTGCATACTAATATTAGGTATTTAGAAAGACATTTCTACAGAGTTTTGTCAAGCCACTTCCAAGTATAATGTAACAGTACTGCATCTTTCATATAAGTGTAGAACAAGATAAATTCCACCTCTTCTGCAGGGACTGCTGATTTTTGACAGAGGATTGTAAGCCTTCTTCCCTCTCCTTTTCCTGATATTTTGGGTTTTTTTAAAGCAAGGTTTCTGCAAAGAATAGAGCGTATCATATGCTCTAATCATTGCTCTGTGCACTAGAATGCTCTGTAACAACCTACTCTTTTTGGATTTTTAGGTCAGAAATCTTTGATTCCAATTGATGGACAAATGCCAGGACAATGGCAACATGCCATTTTCTTAAACTATAATGTATCTTCCTCTTGTATGCATGCATTTCTTCCTTCATTATTTTTTGTGTTTGTTTTTTTCCTGGAAAAAAATACTGCTCTTAAATGTAGTTTGAATTGCTGGAATAACTAGATAGAAATTTCCTTCTGAAGTATTTGAGGAAAAATTTGCCGTTTTGATCTTTTTTTAAATTAGAAGCAAAATTTCTTTTTTCCTGAAAATACTATGTAATAAAAGTAGTATATTCCATTGCTAGCTTTATGGTTAGGACACAATGTGATTATAAGTAACAGGTTTGGTTTATGTTCAGTTTTAAGAACCTCTGTGTGCCTGTTCAGCAGTACTCTTTTTAATGTGTTCTCACTGATCAGATTGCTATGGACAGATAAGGAAAATGTAAAACTATTTCAGGTAATTACAAAAACTAGCATCTCTTCTACTAAAGTGTATGTTTGTGGTACCTTTCTAGAAGACTGCATAACTGAAAGCTTTGTTTGAACTAACTTTGTACTGTATACATTTCATTTAATACATGCTCTGTGTACAGTATACAGTTTGTTACAGCTCACTCTGGAATCCCACAGAAATGTTACATCCTCAGAGATACAGCTACAAATATTAAACTAACAGGGTAGTATTTTCAATGTGAAAGTGAGTTTCGGATATAGGCTACAATTTACAAATGCATTTAAAAAAACGCACGTGATATTTTTTTATTGCTTCTGGAACTAAAATATTTTAAGTTTCAAAGTAAAAACCTGCATGTAAATATCTTGTATGTTGTTTCACAGCCACTTTAAAAATATAACTTTGCGTATCTAGCAACTTTTCTGCTCAGTGCTCAGGTTTAATATGCTGTGCTTTAAGAATGGATGTTGCCTACTCACACAGTGTTCACATGAAAGTGCTAAGAATACATCATGTGCAAAATGGCACCAAAGAACCCCTGTAGAAACCCTTCCTGTGTTATTCTGCCAACATGCAGAAATTGTTCCACCCATACTGAATATTGAACAGGAAAAGACAGAAATAAGAGAAATGAAGATAAGCATTCTTTGCTTATACATTTTTTGCAGTTCATTATAGTAGCTTCAAAATTAATTGTGCATAATTGTTATAGGAAGACTAATTATTGTGTTTATTGTTTAGATGAATTCTGGTTCTCAGATGGGTCCTTATCTGATAAAGCCAAATTCAATGATCCTGGCCTGATGCCCCTGCCAGACACTGCCACAGGGCTAGACTGGTCTCACCTGGTAGATGCTGCACGAGCGTTTGAAGGTAACAGGAAAATTTGAATAAAGATCAATGTTCAGTACACAAACTTTTTTNGTAGCCCTTTAGTTCTTTTGGCAGTATCATTTCTCAGTGTGGAAGATTGTCACTGTAAATTTGGGGTATTCATGATACTTTCAATACTTATTTTAGATGCAATTCATCCACATTGTTGCCCAAGTTCCTTCTGTAATGAAGTGGAAAAATCAGATTCTTTGAAGGAGAGATTCAAAGCATTTAAGTCAGATGTTTCAAATGAAACCGGGAGTAACTGTTCCCTGAGTTTGTTGTGTTGTGTCTATAAACTGGTATGTGTAGTCCAAATGATGTTGCAGTCCCTCTCAGTTTTCATGAGCCCTTGAAGACCAGCAAAAAATGTCTTCAGGTGCAGGGTATAGACCAGTTTGCTTTATTAAATTATTAAACCAGAGTAACTAAGAAAAAAACTTTGTCCACCTCTGGGAGCTAAACCTACACATAATGTATAAATGCAGAAAAGTGGATGTTGGTTTGAGTATATAATATGAATATATACAGTTGAGTGTTTGTGTTTTGTTGCTTCTGAGGGGTGTTTTGTTTAGATTGCTGTGCTGTCCTGAAATTTCTGACATTTCTTATCTGGTGTTACTTGCATTAGTGAATGTATGGCAAGTCAAGAGTATCTGTGAATAAGGATGATGTTACCACAGTCATCATTGTTTAAGATACTGGTCCTAACTTCATGAGAAGAATTGGTTGAGAAGTTAGTGATTTGGGTTTTTTAACTAAAAGCAACCGCAGGAATCAGGTTTTTGGTACCTGATTCCTTCCCAAAGTATGAAGTGATTCAAAATTTCACTTTGACCAAAAGCCCTTCAGAACTACTTGCTATATTTAAATGGCATTGTGAAAGCCTGAACCAACAGTGATGATTAGGAATTTGAAGAACTGTATTGTTTCTTACCCTGATTAACTGTACGTGCATTCGGTACTGCTCCAACATGGCTGTGGTAGCTGGCAGGAAATGTGGTGACGTTGAGAGTCTTGACAGCTGTTCCCATGCATTTCTATGTTTGATTGCTCAGGAAACACCCTGCTATTTGTTACTGACATCTTAAGCTACTGAAAAAAAGATTTGGATCAGTAAATGATAGCTCTGTAACTTTGTACTTGAAGAGTATTTTTAAATGCTAATAAAATCTTTGAGTTCAGCTGACTGAAAGATCATACTGTAGCAGTTATGCTCCTGTATTCTTAGCTTTCTTTGAAAATTAATAGATTTTCATTCTTTTTACTACTTAGTATTGTGATGAAAATAATTTCACTTTGGAAAGTGCTATGTGAGTGTAATTACATTTGAATTTGAAGGAGAGAGAGGTAGAACAACACAGCTGCCCTACAGTGCTCTCTCTACAGATATATCTGTAGATAATGCTGAAGAACTAAAGGTCTGAGTTGTAAGATAGAAACTGTTTATCAGAGGTTTTTTTAAGTATTGTAAGAATTTGTATAGTAAGTAATCATCTATTTTTGTATGAAGGAATGTAATTCTATTCTGTTTAGGACTGCGGTAAAGACATCTGTGTATATGTTAGATGATTTATACAATGTTTTGACTAAATTCATAGTGCTGCAATTAGAAACTTTTGCAAGGAATGGAATTTTTAAACCTTTGTTCAGTTTTCTTTAACCTATATCTTGCAATTTGGAAGTTATTTAGAAAAAAGTAACTGATAGGTATGTCATAAAAAACTCACTAGAAGGGAATGTGTTGGATATGAATTAGCAGATGCAGTTTCTGTATGTATTTTAATGTTGTTGACTTAGAAGTTGCCTCAACTTACTATTTAAAAATAGCTTGGGACTGCTGTTCTGCATTCTACCAATGTGGAAAAGAGAGTGGATGATTCTAAAGTTTATCCACTTCTGAAAATAAAACTGCTTAGATCTTTATATTAAACTGGTTGCAAATGGGATCTGTCTGGAGGTTCTTCTCCTGTGATCTCACCAGACTGTGTGTTGACAGCTTACATAATTTGATCAGTTCCATATTTCTAATGTGACCATCACAGTCCTTCACCTGTCTTAAAAAGCAATTGTATCTCAATTAATGTTAGATACAGACTTTTTTAGGTGCTTACGGTGTTGGCATCAACTGGATTAAGAATTAAATACAGTAGCAGGACTTTTGCTATCATCGTCTGTACTCAAGAGTCTACTCATGAGTGTAACATGAGCAATGGTCTCATTTTTCGCTTTCCTCTTTCCCCTCAAGTGAACAGTGGACAGGGTTGTTTACTAGTGTTAGCTTTTAATGAACTGAATCCTTGGTCCTAAGTAGAACAGCAAGTTTTAAACTGTGGTCCAGGAGGGTGGGAGAAACCATTCCTTTTCTTTTTTTATTGAGAGTATGATGATAATGCTTTTCACTTTGTGAGGATTTAATTTTCACTGCTTTTGCTTGGCAAGAGCTTTTGTGGGAAGCCAAATACTTACCTCAAACTTTTCTTGAGAATCTTCTGTTATTCCTAAGACAGGTCTCCACAGTGCAATGGAGAGCTGTGCTGGCAGTAACTCCACAGGCTCCAGAAGCTGCAGCAGTGAAGGGTTTTAGCTTGAGCTGCCTCTGTTGAGGGTCAGCGTCCATAAGCCACAGCACTATTTTCACACTGCCTTCCTTTGCAAGAAATAGTTTTTACTCCAATATTATGCAGAGATGATATTTAGCATGCATGCTAAAGTCAATGCAGTCAGTAACAAGGGGTCTTCCATTTCTGTCATACATGGATATGCTACTTCCAGTTCCCTTCTCTTATTTTGTTGAGAGCTGCAGACAGACAGTAACCAGGGAGCAGCTGACATGATAGAAATACTCTGTTGTAATGTTTTTGTATCCATCCCTGAAGCAAACAATAAAAAATCGATAGGACTGGATGTGACTGTACAGCAAAAGAGGTAGGGTTTGGGGAAGGGTAGTTAAGGTGAAAAATGAGAAGTTAAAGAAACAAAGAGACAGCATGGTCAACTGAGTAAAGGTATTGGGATTTATAGAATAAATTGGAAAGCTGAATTTGAAAAAGGAGAGCCAAGAAATCTCAGAAAAGACTAAGGGAAAGTAAGAGAATTAATGTTTTAATTCCCTTTTGCTCTTATCCTTCTAATAGATCTCCAAGTTAGAGAAGAACGACTGGCTTTCAGCATATGTATTATGTTGCTGATGGCTTGTTTTGGATCTTTTCAATGTTTTGGGGAGCTAAAGGAGAAGCTTTTCTGTATGTCCATGCCTTTTACTCTAATTACAGACTAGAACTGACACAAATACAAATATTGAGTGTTGTTAGGAATAGAACTTTATACTATTGATGCTATTTTAGCCTGGGTTTATTATACTTTAAAAATGCTGTTTAGTGTTTGATAAATCATGCTGTGGGCATTAAAAGTCTAAGAAAGTCCTTCTGATGTCTCCGATTTAGTTTATTAAAATAGGTGGTTTGAACTGGTTTTTTTCCAGGTGATTTTTGTGAGCGTCTACCAGTGCCAATCAGAATGCAATGTTTCTTAATGCCAATTTATCTTTGCAGAAACATCTGTGCCACTATAATTAGTTATTTTAATACTTTGATTTAAAATCTTCATAGCTTAATGCAAGTAATGCTGCACATAACATAATGAGAAAGAAGTGAAGCATTCCACATGACAGATTATTATTTTAACCAAAGCAGTGCATTAAACTGCTAGAAAAAGAAAGAAAATGAAAATATTTAGTTAACATTTGGCCATTTCTAGTGCATACATGTGTAGCTCTTTTTGTTTCAGTGTATATATGTGTATGTTTGTGGGTAGACTTTACCTTAACAATGAGAAAGTGGCTTCATACACTATATTCACTTTAGCCTTTTCTGCTTTCCACATCAAAATTGCTTAGTTTTTTCTGACCTCTGCTAGTGGTCTGGAACAATGGAAATCCAGATTGAAATTCTTAGTGGTTACACACATATGACTCTGTAAATTAAGACATTAATTTTTGTCTCAACATTGGTCTTGCCAAGTCAACTGTTGTTTAAACTTTTTATATAAAGACCAGTATATTTTTTGCAAATAGATTTCTATGCATGGATTATGTTTGGAGTTTGTCAGGGACATCCCAGTGAAAAATAAGAACTCTGAGATTTACATGTGTTTTCTTCTCTTAGTATGCACATATTGCTTCATTTGAATAGAATGTGTCCCTGTAGTTTGGAGGAAGCAGAACATAGGTCTACAGCATAATATCCAGAAACAGACTTGATTTTTCATTATAAAAACTAGCTGGTTTTGAAGGTAACTCAGATTTTATTTTCATTAATAAAGGCTCAAGTGAATTCTGTTAAGAACAAATAAGCCAAAAAAATGAATAGGAAGATTTTGCTATTCAAAGCACAAGTTCCATCCTCACCACAATTCAGATTTAAATAGTAAATTGGTGAAGCTATGGCTAAGCATGAATACTTACAGGGACATCAGTAAGTATATACATCAGATTTTATATGGTTACTGAAAATAAAAATGTGACTTTAAAAGTACTTGAGAAGTACTCAAAGGCAAAATATTTTGCTAGTCCAGGAACTAGTTGTTGTACTAATTATTACAGAGATTTATTGTCTTACTGACTTGTTCACAGAATGATTTTGACATTAACTTGGCATTGGAAAATTAGGGAGCTAATTTTGAAGAGCAACACAGGAGTTTATATAGTATGTTATGTAATTGGAGACTTGGGTTATTCGTGGCCATGTAGTGACTTTTTTCCCCACCTTGTGAATGTGAGAATGTGGTTTCATATTTTATAAAGATGTGACTATTGGAAAATATGTTTAAGTTATACTAGAAAAACAGAAAAGCTTTAACAATTAATTTGCTACTCTCAGTATTAATATTATCTTTAAATTATATGAAGTTGAACTTCATTAGAGATTAGACATGGAAGGAAAAGTTAGTCCACACATTGCAAGCATATGTTTTTATATTTTTGTTGTGTTTGGAATAATACAAAAATATTTTAAAATATTGTGTTTTAAGTGGTATTATGTGATTTCATTAACAGCTGCTTGTATCTCCTTTTATCTGTCAATAATAAGATGCTCTAAAATACTGCTGAGGAGATCAAGCTGACAAAACACTTCCTCAGCTGACAAAGTAAACCAGACAAGTGACCAGTCTCTTTAATTACACTTAGTCAGCAGAGGGGAAAAAAGGTGGATTTTTTTTATATTGCAGTAGAATTTCCTCTGAGACGCAATGTCGTATGCTCATTTTGTTGGCCATAATAACAATAGCAACAGCATAACATTTGTTGATGGCTTTGTTTCTATCAAGTGTTAACGAAAATGTGAATAGATGTAAAGGTGAAATCAGTAACTAGCTATGTACTTGAAACTGCTTGTTTACACTGTCTTGTTTCTGGCCTGTATACTGTGTTTGATCTGGGAAACTAATTTTAGTTTATTTGTACTAAGTAAATCTGTTTAATTTAGTAGATTTCAAATCTGTAAATGATGTCATTGATTATGTGTTTAAAGTCATATTCTTACCTTATTGTCAACAGATATGGAAAAGTCATGTTCATATTTGCTGAGAACCATCACTAGTCAGAAATAAGGATAAAAGCAGGACAAATGAGTTGCAGTATTTAAAATTTGACAAAATAGGACATGCAATTTTTCTTCATTGTATTATAGAATGAATTGACAATCTCTGCTATTCCTTAAAACTGAAGGGATGTTTTTAAAATCAATAAGGAGCTTTACAGTGATTTCCTACTTTTGTTTAGTAAAAGTTTTACACTAAAATGTTCCTTCCTAGTTGAAAAGATCTGGCCTGTATTCACTGTTTGTGTCCTTAGAGTCTGAAGGATCGTCCTCTTACGTATCATGCCAAGCTGTCATGCTGTGTCACAACACTGGGTATTACTGTCAGAGACGTGGGCCACGACACCTCGTGCTTTGCTGTAATGTTGGTGTTGTGTAAACTGGCCTGGCAAGGCTGAGAGCGAGCGCCAGCATGAGCTGCACAGGGAACATCCCACTGCGTGCGCTGTCCGCAAGGGCCACAGCTGCTCCAGTGGAGATGGACTGTCTTGTTTATAGGAACGTTCTAAATCTTATTCCAGGTTTTGACTCAGATGAAGAATTTGGGCCGTTCTGTCATCACACGCCGTTTCTAGGTGATGGTCTGAGATTGATGACTTTTGCCTTTTGTAAACTTTCTTTAATATTTCCTATGTTTGCACGTTTGCATGACAATGCAAGCTTTGGGCCTCGTGGGGTGGTAGAGCAAGGGGAGAAAGGGCAAGGCAGGCATGTTGTCGCCAGTATTCATACAAGCCTACAGACATGGATTTTGTTTGGCAGAAATAAGCTAAATCAATCTCCACAGAATATGGATTTTGTTTTTTTAAAGAAGACAAATTAAATCCTTATGAATGCATCATTTACTCCTGTTCTGTGCAATGATGATCTGCATGGCATACTTCTATTATGTGGTGACTGATATATTTTGGCAACCACACTGTATATCCATAGGTAATTACATCTGTGCTTGTTAGATTAT
Source organism: Scytalopus superciliaris (assembly GCA_013400415.1). NCBI lineage: Eukaryota > Metazoa > Chordata > Aves > Passeriformes > Rhinocryptidae > Scytalopus > Scytalopus superciliaris. The sequence continues at coordinate 416,004 of VXBX01007242.1, forward strand.
GTTCTCATCAAATTCAGTGCAGATAATAGTGTGCCTTAGTGATATATGTAATAAAAACTCAATTGATAAAAATAGTGTGAATTTATTGTTTTCCAAGTATGCAGATTACCGTGAGGTTCTGCAAATGCTTGAGACAGTAACGCAGTATGAAATGAACAATGCAGATTTCTGAGGAATCTGAGGGCTTTAAGTCCATGGAAAAATGCAAACCTGTTTGCTGCATTATTACTGTCATTGGTTGTGGCCTTGAATTCTGAAATAGTTTTCTGCAGATTTCATCAAGACCAATTTACTGTTCACATCAGCATGAACTGGTCCAGACAAAACTGTCATACTGCTGATAGACATAAAAAATTGCTTTGGGGTTGCCTTTGGATGCAGGTGTGGAGAAGCCAGCTAGTTGGAACATACATCTGCTGATTATCTTCAAAGCTGAGATGTAGAAACCTACATCCATTTTGCTAACTGAACCGGGATAATGGCTGTAAATAAAGCCCTTTATTTTTTCCAGTTTCAGATGTATCCTTATGTTGCTTTTTTACAGATCAGGGAGTAGCATCTTTTTGCACCTTGAATGATATGCAGCAAGCACAGGTCTTGGAAGGAGCACAGGAGTTACCTTTGGATGAGAGTCCCCCAGATGGAAAAGATTTCCTTGAGGCTGCTGGGTATGTCAGAATTAAGCATGTTTCTTACAAAAGTATTTTGAGGAAAGATTTTCTCTTAATGTTGCATGTCAAATTTCCTGTATGCGTGTTTCATGGCTGTTTACCTTGATTGATCATGTCTCTAATTTTGAAAAATGTTGTTTCTTGGAATCAACTTATGAGCAGTCCTGTCTAGAAAATTTGTAGTATAGTCAGATAAAGCTCTCTCACTGTGATAGACCTCTAATGCAGAGCAGGGTTAGATGCAGAATTTCGGATCACCAAATTTTTCCCTGTATTTCTCCTCTACAAGAATAATTTGTGCTATGCTGATTTCTATTTTTGTTTGAATAGAACCAATAACAGGAGCTCAACTCTGTAGCATGCAAGAACTTAATCTGCAGCAAATGTCTCAGATCTTGAAACAGGTGTTCCTACATATCTTTGCTAACTATTTGCTACTTGCAAACCCATACTTTTTCATTTATACAGAGGTAAATTAATCAAGAGAACCTGTAACTGAGAACTGCAGGAAACTTTTATGTCAAATTACCTAACCCTTCAAATTCTTTCTAGTGTTCTGTGAGAAATTATTCTTTTCTTTTCTTCCCCTCCCTCCCCCTGCCAAGTCTTTCCTGCTCTGAGGAGTATACTTGTTAAAGCACAGATTCAGCAGTATAATCTGTCTAGTAGCATGCTTTAAAAGAAAAACACATCTGTGATTAGTTTTGCTCTTCAGCTGCAGGAGTGGAAGAACAGGAAATGGAGGGAAAAGTCTTCTTGCTTGTTAGATTATCACATTTTAATTTGAACCAATTTTACACAAATTAGCTTGCCTACATGGTAAAGCGCATTTATGGTAATGACTTCTAAGTCCATATCTTTCCCCAGCCTAATGATCAGTAAGGACTGCAAAAGCCTTTCAGCATCGGCAAATCTGTCGGATTGATGCAGTTGCATGAAGCAGCTGATTCAGCTTTGTATGTAAAGCTTCTCTCTTCACCTGCTCTCTTTTAGACACAATTATTCACGTGATGGATAATTGCATCTATAATGTACATGAAACTATCTCCCACAGTGCTCATTGGCATTCAGAAAGCAGAAGCTATTCTCAGTATTTTCCTTCAGTCATGCATTTGATTAACCTGTGGTGGTATTTCATATGTTTTGACCTTTAAACAAAATATTTGTCTCCATAAAGCCATAGGTTTATCCTTTACTAAAAATGACACTACTGCACACCAGACAAAAGAACTCTTAACAGCTCTTTTGGTTTGCAGTAATTGCTGCTGCATCTTGGTTCAGATTAGCACAGTAATTATCAGAAAGCAGCTTGTTAACTAACGTACCTGCACACCATTGAGCAGTGAGTGTGACTTACACTGTGAGGGTATGTGCAAATAATTCTCAAAACATTCCTTCTTAAAATCATTTTAATGTCTTGCTTGATTTGCATGAGAGGCAATCTCATATTTCAGATACTGCAGGATCTCTCCTGCAGTAGTAGTAGTGGTCTGTAATAGTAACAGTCTGATCCTGGTTTCATCTCTGTTTTTCTAACTGATTGGTTTCCTTTGCTATTACTGAAAGCATTACTCGCAAAAGCTGGGAAGAAAATGTTTTTAACTGACTCAGAGTGAAGGTAGTGGTTTACTTTACAGGGAACATGCTCCAAGTACCCTGACTGGAAAAGTAAACCAGCTAGAAGTCATCCTCCGACAACTACAAACCGATCTGAGAAAGGTAAGAGACCCTTAGCAAAATAACTGCTCCCCAGTTTTAATAGTCTTATTTTCATACAGAGTTTGGGAAGGACTTGAAAATTAAACTGCATAGTGCAGTTGCTGAATGGTAGAGCTCAGTGGTTGATCAGAACACTGAGGTGCAGAAGGTCCTGTGGGAGTGGTTTTGAGAACAAAGTAGCAAGGCTAACTAGTTGGTGGGTCTTTATTTCAGAATAACTGTCCTACATATAGTCATACCTTAGAAAGAATGAGGCATTTTTGTCTTTGTTTATGGTACTTTGGATCTAACAAAGGATAAGGATGTGGTTAGCACCCCAAATTTGTCCCTGTTGCCTTGTGGTGCCTTGGTCATGTAGCAATGGCTTGCTATGTGCTTCATTTGCTGTCTAATTTCTGAGCTGGATACAATGCCAGGACTGATAGAAATGAGACTGCTTTTGGGAAGAAAATAATCATGTAAGGGAAAATTTTGAAATTAAGTATGTTTCTTCCTTAACACATGCTTGAAATCAATTCCTTACAACTTGGGCTCTCGCATGTGATTTATTACAGCTAAATCCTTCTTATGCTTTTAGTGCTTGATTTTATTTTTTGTTAAATGGAGTAAACTCCTGTAATTTTTCTATTAAAATAACATCTAGTTTTCTTTTTACCTTGCCATATTTTCTCAGAATGAAAGAGGTAGTTGGGGCATGTTTGGGGAATTAACTTGCAGTTAGTAGTTGTCATAATGGTTTAGGGAGCTTCATAAAATGTCTGTATGACTTGCATAGAATTATTGAGAGCAAGAATAAATGTTGTCATCATGACTACTCACTTTACTCAACTTGTATCTTTGTTAACCAGGAAAAACAGGACAAGGCAGTTCTCCAAGCAGAGGTACAGCACCTGAGACAAGATAACATGAGACTTCAGGAGGAGTCTCAAACAGCAGCTGCTCAACTGAGGAAATTTACAGAATGGTTTTTCAATACGATAGACAAAAAATCCTAATTGGTGGGCCCCTGGAAAATACTTATTTGAACAATGTAACAGCTGTATTTTTTGAATTATCGGGGTAATAATTTCACTGTGTTCACAATCCATTTTAGGTGTTTCTGCTACATTCTCTGTTCAGCTTTATTCATTTGAAAAGGAGAGAGAACTGTGGTAGTCTGTCTTTAAATCCGTATGAAGAAAGCAGAGAGTAGCAGATATTTGTTTGTGTGCAGATGAATGTAAAAAATCCTTAGTGTCATTTTAGACATTTTTAGAAGTTGCTCTGGCTGGGGCTTGCCTGAAGAGGAATATTTGGGGTTTTAGTTCCTGCATTTCAGGTGCGCTGGTGAAGATGTTAAAGCAATTTACATTAGCTTGGGCTTCAGTATTGTAAGATAAAAAGAATAACCAGACATATACTTTAATGTTTAAAAGGTGCTCTATTTTTTTGTATGTACAGTAGTTTTATTTCCACAGTCCACATTGTCATAGCAATAAGAATGGAGGTATAGTGAATAGTCACAGAGCTGTGTTTATAAAATGTTAGCACTGATGTGTTTAACACTAGTTTGGATGCAGATACATTAGAGATTATTTATTTGCAGGAACAAATGGTGCCTGAATATAAACAGTGTTCTGATTTTCTAAAAATACACATGCCTTGTAAATGGCTCACCGGGGTTAGCCCTCTCCCAACTTCAGTTACTTTTGTATAGTTGATGTTCAGCTAAACAGTTATACTGCTTAACTATTGAAATCATGTACGGTGTGAGCCAGCCAATCAATTGTACAATGCCAAATTTGTTTATCTTTGTACAGAAGCTTTGATCAAGTGTCTTGTATTTAACACCTTTATTTAAGCTTATTTAACCTTAAATTGTTGTTTTTATAAAGTTTGTTTTATCTGCACTATGGTGAGGTCAGTTGGTTGCAAGTTGTAATATTTTTAGCTTGCCAAGACCGTACTAAGGAGTTCTAGAAAATTCTAACAATTGGATGCTGCTAGTACACAATTGATTTGTTTGTATGCTTTAACATTTTTAACTGTTTAATTTGAAATGAACATACATCCTGCTTTTTTAATAAATGTTAAAAATTTAAACCTGAATTATTTTATTTTGTATTATCTGTAATCACTGTTATCAGTAATAGCATCTGTAATCACTGTTATCAGTAATAGCTTGGGTTTCTGCTCAGTCCAATCTCTAGGCTCATCATCCAGAGACAGTCCAAACCCCCAGAGCTCTCATGATCCCTTGTTAACTAGGGAGGGGTTGTCGGTATTACTGCAGTTAATTTCCTTGGTGTGTCCTGTCCTGGAACTGAGAAGGTGGCTTCACCAGTCAATGAACAACAGCTGTTTTGGCTGTTCACAGGCATTGATTAGTGGCCTAGGTGAAAAAATAACTGTTTACCAAAAAATACACCCTAGGGAAAATTTTCAAAAGGGGTCTAGTTTTCTCATAATACCTTATGTTAGTTGTAGCAGGAAATAGCTTGCCATCTCCTTGTGCCAGCAACTGAGGATCTGAGGATTTGACTGCAGTGTTAGTATATGGGAGATGCTTTGTGTACAGTACTGAGCCTAAAGGTTACACCAAAAAAGGACACTTTTGCAAAATGAAATGAAGGTAATGAGCACACGTGACTTAACCTGAGAGAAAAAAGATCATACCTGTATGCCCGTTTCCCTTCAGCCACTGATTGCATTCAGGCAAACCTACAGAAAATCACTGAATAATTAAAAAATGTATTCAACTTATTCAGGTAAAATTCTGTGTCTGTTGTCAGTGCACATGGGCTGAGAAATGTTTTGTAAGTTGAACAAATGTCTGCCAGTGCTGTCATTGTTCTGAGAGGCTCCTCTTAGAAAAGTTTATACTTGGGCAGATAATCAAGGCTTTGGTATCCTTACATTGAAATTAAAAAGACCATTTTGTCTTTGTATTTTTCATCAAAAACTCTGACTTTTGCATACCAAACAATATCCACTAAGCTGTATTAACAGGGTAATTAAACATGACAGTCATGTGTTACCCTAGCTTCCGATTCAAGCACCTTACAGAAGTCATTAGCAAACCCATCTGGCTGGAGACCTTGCCAAATAACTGTGCTGAACAACCTGGGCAATTTGTCTGTGAACATGTTTCTTTGAGGATTGGTCTGTCCCTTTTGAAATGCTGTGCTAACTGAAATGAACTCAAGGATAAGCTTATTCTGAAGGGACACTATTAGGTTTGTATAAGAGTTTATAATCTAATATTAAATTTAATTCTTTATCTCAGTTATTGAAACCCAGTGGTTATAATTAACCATGTGCACAGAAAGGACTTTCAATAGTTAAGTTTCCTATTTTCCCATCCAATTGAAACTGCTTGATTTCCAAAAGTGACAAAAAACTTTGTCTACAAATCTCCTATTTCTTTTGCCTGACAAAAGCACTTGTGTCAGCAGCACATGGTTCTTCCTTAATTAACCCTCATCATGGGGAAAAGGTTTTAGTCTTGCTGTTACTATTTTAATGACGTGGGAATACACTGTTTATCAGAGACCGTAATTCAGTTTTGGCATAGGTAAAGGACATTTAATTGAACACTTTAATTAACTGTGCTTTTTAAGAAGGATCCTTTGGGAAGCATTTTGCTTACAAAAGTTTCTGTTTTATACATATGAAGGCAAAGTCTAAGTTCACATAAACAACTGGTGTGGAGTGCTAGGAAAATTTAGTGTTGCTATCTCAGGTTTTGGGGGTGGGAGAAGATCCTTCAGGCTCTTCCTTGTCCACTTCCATGACCAGTCCAGCCTTTTAGTGGCTTTTTGTGTTAGGTGGGCTCTGGCTTAGCTTCATCTGAAAGCTTTGTGCTTTAAGACCATTCTGTAAGATCCAAAGCCAAGGAAGTGTCAGTGATTGGGAAATTAACGTCAATGATCTGTTTGTGATCTGAATTAAAACAGTAATATGAAAGTGTTATAAATGTCAACAAAGTCCTCCCAGGACAGCAGGCCATGCTGTCAAAGTACTGAGATGCAGAAATCAAATATGAGCCAATGCAGATGTTTACTTCTGTAAAATGAACAAAATTAGAAAATGTTCTGCTTCTGCCCCAGAAGTGACATATCAAGATTTATATGCAGGTCTCTATTGAGGGGGTCCTTACTGAGACATTTATCACAGTGTGGACTGTATTATGTACAGTTTTTTTCTGGCCACTGTTACAAACATAAGGGATAATGTCTAGTATTTTTTTCTGTTCCTGAGAGGGTAATCATACTTGGTTTAGGCATGTGATAGTTTTATGCAGAAGATATTTATGTTCTCTCTGTATTATCCAATATAAATTCTCAAAATAGTTCATCTTTGTCTTAAAATCCAGGTATGTGAGAAAATGTTCAGAATATTTGTAATACAAACTAGCTAATTGTAGAGCAGTTGTTTAGGAAAATGATTTTCAGTACAGAGAAAAAGAGAATTGCTATGTGCATTATGTTGTTGCAGCACTTCTTGAGCTCTGTGCTGACTGGTTCTAATACACAGGGAAATCTGTGAAACACAGGAATTTGTGTTGTACAATTTGAAAACCATCAGAACCATTAATTATTGCCAAAACAAGTTATTCTTCATCCCATCTTCTTTCTTCCACAGCAAAGACTAGAAGAAAAATGATGTCTTTCGACTCAAAAGCAAATATAAATCTTGATCTCAGCTCTTTTCTCTATGCACACAGGTTGTACTTTTCATTTGATTCCTTGCCCTTCCTCACCATGTTCCATTGGTTTTCTCTCAAGGAAAATCCAGTGGCAGGAGGAAAAGTTCTGCAGTAGGTGCCTGGTCTGGCCAGCCAGGGAGAGGTTGGGTGGTTTTATGCAAAGCCATAGAGCGGCAGGGACTAAACATTTTGCTGTGTTTTTTCCTGCACTGTTTGCTCCAGTGGCTACAAAACAGAAAGCAAGGCCGGCACAAATTCATCCAGCCTTGCCAATGTAAATCTTTGCTATTTTGCAGACTCTGAAGTCACTCACTGGCTTACACAACGCTAGCTTTCTGAAGACGTTTTTGATTCATGGGTAAAGCAACCAGGCAAGAATATGTATTTCCAAAATAACTGTGTCTAGCAGGTTTCCAAAGCCTTCACCAGGGAAGCAATTAAAATAAGAAAAAAGGGGTGCAGAATAGAGAATATATGTTTTTTGTTTTATTTTGATTCTCCTTTCAGACAGACAACCAAGTGATGAAAGTGTGTGACTATTCAAGTCACAAGGGCTGTTAATTAAACAATAAATAAGTGACCCTAGGGCTGTCCAGTAGTAAATAGCAGTCTGGCCATCTGAAATTCATGTTACCACTAACACTGTAGTCTTGCTTTCATCTCAGGCATAAATTTGATAGATAATATTTTCTGAAGGATTTTTTGTGTGCATGTATAAACCTGAGCTAGCTACTTTCTCATCAGTGCTGTGTTTTTCCCTCTACATGGACATTTTATTCAAGATGATGGATATTCCTTTCCCAAACCCAAGACATGGTGTTTCTTTCCAACACAAAATGTATCTCTCCTGTGTGTAAGAGCAGTGCTCCAGGAAATACATTCCAGCACCAGTGCAGCTTTAAGTTGTTTGTGCTCAAGGTTGACTGTCCGTCTTCTGCCACACAGCTCCTGGATCCTTGGTCTTCCTTTCATTTGTTAAGAGCTCAGTTTCTCAGTATGAGTTTCAGTAAAAGCAAGCACAAACCAAAAAGCATCTTCAGCCTTGCAATGTCTTTGTTTTTTAGGAAATACATGAAGTTTTGTAAAGGTGCAAGTATTTTGTTCTTTTCTGTGCCTTCTCCTGTCAGGAAGCTTAAAAAGGAACTTCAGCGTGGCTCATACTTGAACAATTCAAAGCCTGTTTGCTGAAATGGTAGTGTATGAGTAGGTGATCCTAAATATAAGCTCTAATTAATATATAAATATGTTCAGCATGCTTTCAGCCTGTATATAGACCATAGGCAACCTTGTTTCTGATGAGGGAAATGCCATTCCATCAGTTGCAGTCTACTGGCTTGGCCAATGAGGAATGAGTAATCTGCCATTCAAAATGGAAAGCAAACAATGGGCTCATTCCTACATGTTTTACTGTCACATAGCCAACAGAAGCTGTATATCATGTAGGCAGAAGTCTAAATGACACCATTAAATTGGACTGTGCTTTGTGAGCTAGGTGGCTGATTTCTTTAAAAATAGCAGACAATGTATTCAGTTCCTCTGGTGTAAATCAGATTTAATATAATAGAAATTACTGAAGAGAGTAAGACTGGGGAAAAAATCAGTCTCTTTGTGTGGAATGGTGAATTATATCCAGACCATGTTTTAAAATGAGGTCAAGTGATTAGACCAAAAACAGGATATGAAAATAAAATTGAAGTTGTTTTTTATTAACCGTGACCTCCGTAGTCCACAGTGGTTTGGCTCATTGATTTCTAATGTTAATGTGGTTTAAACTTCTTGCTAAGCTCTGAAGAATGTTCTTTCAACAGAACCATATCTATTAAATGAGTCATTTGCTCTTTAAAACTAGATACCTTTACAGCACAGCACGCCATAAGCCTCCTAATGTCTTGCCAATTGTCCAGCAGGATTGTTGATATTTATACAGAAAAACTTTAAAGGGATGCTGACAGGAGAGTTTCATCATCTGTAAATAGCCTTATTAAGGTTCATGCATAAAATCCTCTTGGATTCTTTCAGTGTAAATTCTTGCTGAGCCTGTGTGTCAGTACCTTCCTTCCCAGTCTGTTCTGGTTTGTTAGTGCAGAACAATTCAGAGTTGTTCAGCTGCTGATTTTTTTTATTTTTTTTTTTTTAATTTTTAATTTTTTAATAAATCAAACATGAAATAGAAGAGAGTCTGAAAGAAACCAAAGGAGAAGGAGAGAAATAAATCTAGCACATAGGAGCATCCTTTCTGAGTGTTTTCATAATGCCATAGAGATGCTTTAATAATCCTCTTAGAATGAAAGAGAGAAATGACTAGGCTTGCATATGTAACAGGCCAGTGTATGATTCCTGAATGCACCACAGGTTCTCTGTCAAGCCATGCAGGCGGCAAACCCCATTGCAGTGAATGGCTAACAATATGGTAAAATGACTTGTCCACATGTTTTACAAGAAATGCTACAATTTCCCTCCATAAAAACTATAATTTTTCATCTCTAGGAAAGTTCTCAGAAATACCCAAGCTGCAGATTTAAGGTGATGTAGAAATGCTCTCTTCTTGTTAGTGGCGTGAACCCCTTAGTGTTGTGACTGAGAGTGAGAATTCTAAGCTCGTTCTAAGCTGTGCTGACAAGAAATGCAGATGCTCAGAGGCATCAGAGGTGCAGACACACCTGCACTTTCTCCTTGAAGAGAATATGCCTGAAATACCAAAACGCCATCTAGTCTCTAGTACTTGATTTGATTAGAATACAGATGAGAGCAAGGTAACTGCTGACAGAGATACTCTAATCTTCTGATGGAGACAGGTTTTTTTACACAATGTTCATAACCAAATCTTTCCTCCCTGCCCATGCAGTCTGTTTTTTATCTCTTGCTTCTATTGTGGAGCTTTGAGCAGCTTCCCAGATTGCATAGTCCCTTCTGGCACTTGAGGATAGTGTCATTTTCCCTAGCAACCTGCCAGTTATTTTGTGAGTCCTACAGACAAGCCTCCCATTCTTTTGTGGGTCCCCAGCCAGCCTGCAGGCTCCCTGCTCTCTATTGCTCCCCTCCTGACTTGCATGCTGGAGTAAAGCAGCCAGCCTCTCTGCTGTGCTCCTATAGCCTTTTAAAATGTCCATAACACACAGCACACATGCAGTAAACACTGAACAAACACTGGGTGCCACGTCATCTTGTATAGACCGTGCTTTTGCCAAGAAATGTTGGACCAGATGATCCTTGAGGTTTCCTTTCAAACTGGTATTCTGTGAACATACTGTCCTTCCCACTTACCTCTGTGTTTTTTGAAACATTTCCTTATGGCCATATAATGATAACTCTGGACAATCTGATGTTACCAGTACTGAGCACGAACTGTGGATCACAGCTGGAAATGCAGGAAGTAGAGTGGGTTTGAAAAAATGTAAACATGACTTATTAAAACCATCTACAGGGAGAAATGGCACAAGAAATTTCAGATATTTTAAGGAAAAGCTGTATTTCTTGGCCAGCTAAATAGGATCCTTTTTCTTTCTTTCTTTTTTCTTTTTTTTTTTTTAATATATGGTTTTAATTTTAAACAAACTTTCTCACAAGGCCTGAGATGATTCAAACTTGATTGTAGACAAATTGTAGTGGTAGACAAATAAATTCAGGGTTCCTAGATTATTTTGGAAGTAACCAGATGAGTTATATTCCAAATGAATGAAGTATCTTTTCTGATGTCCAAAGCAGTTGCCTGTACAGATGAAAACCTATCCCTTTGAAAGTATACTTAACCCCCAGTATGTGTTAGGTATTGCACTGTCTAAAAAAGCCCTTCACTATGAACCTTGTACAACTGGGTCTTTACATTCCATCTCTGAGCAGGAAATATGGAAAGCTCAATTTTTTAATGAGGCTGGTTTTGTACTCTTAAAATTATCTGATGACCTTAAACTTCCTAAGGCAATGTTGCCAGAAAACTAAACGCTCTCTTTCATCTCTAAGTGCATTTTCTTCATTTAGCCTGTATGGATTTGGAGGTTCTAGAGTACCTTTTTCATAATTGCAGAGACACTTTTTTCCTCCCCTGTGAGCAGTCACATTTCCTTTTGAAGCTGCTTCAGTTACTGTCAATTAACAGAACTTATAGTTTGTGACAGAAGTGTTGTCTGGAAGGAATATCTGGAGGTCATCCTGTCCAACCTCCTGGACCAGCACCGCCACTTACCAGGTCAGGTATGGCTTTGTCTTGCCGAGTCTTACAAACCTCCAAGGACAGCAGTTCCACAACCTCCCTGGCTACTCTGTATTATTCCATGGTAAGGCTGGGCTTTGTTTCTAATGTCCATCCAAGCCACCAAGTCTGTGGTGTTGCCCCTTGGTTCACCTGACAGGACCAAGGTTTTGGCTTGTTTTGTGTGTGTAAATAAAAAAATTTAATTAAATAAATAAATATAGTTGTAGTCTACTATTAAATCACCCGTTCGACTTTTTTTTATCAGACGAAACAGTTCGATTCTGCCACTTTTTGCCCATATGCTTAAGACCCCTAACCATCTATGCTGCTCTCTCTCCAGTTTATTATGATCTATCTTGTACTGGGAGCCCAAAACTTAACACAATATTTCAGTTGAAGCCTTACCAGTACAGTTAATTACCCCACATATCCAGGGACGTGCAGCATGACTGTAGTTGCTGCCCCTTTCCTTGTCTCTCATCAACCCTAATGCTCTCTGGAGATGCACTAATGTTTTTTTCTTTTTGTTTCATCTGAGATTTTGTCTGGCTATGATTTGAGGACAGGAGATGCTTTGTTATTGATGTCATCCATGGAGGTGGTGACAAGGGTAAAGATATTCACAGATGCACACGTAGCCCTGATAGACACAGTCAAGAATGCTGGTGTTGGGCAGAAGCTGAAGTAAAAAACACATACGTACACCTTCTGTGAGGTGCACATTAGCAGAAACCCCCTAGAGAAATGTGGTTACCGAAAGGAAAATAAAATTCTTCAGTTTAAAGCTGTTTTCAAACATGCTGTTGCTCTTTGTTGCAAATCCAAGAAGGGTGCTGGATAACAATCCTCTCACTTATGTTGTTGCTACAGATTCTCAAGGAAGATCTGTCCAGATGAAACCTCTTACATCTGAACTCATCACGTACATTTTCTTAATAGCTGGAGAAGGAAAACAAGGGTTTGCAGAACATGGTTCAGCTGGATGGTATCACAGCTCCTCTGAAGTGAGTCACCCACTGACAGGCCCTCTTTCTCTCTCCTTTACGTGAGAGCAGAACCAAAAAAGGAGCACAGGTGTGAAGTTCACCACTACAGTGTGTTTTCTGGAGTTTTTCATTGTTTGTTACTTTTGTTGCCTTTAATGTTTAAATGAATGTTTATTAAGATCTTGAACAAAATGCAAAACACCCTGCCTTGCTTTACCTGGAAAGCAAGAGTCAGTGTTCAGATTATTTCAAGTCTGCCTTGTTTTGTGTTCAACACAAGGTATTATCCCTCAAGGGTGATTTTGATTTTGAATAAATGAGAACAGGAGATGTGAGATGCACTCACCTAGCTTATCTTCGCTGAGACAAGTTTGAAGCAATATTGGATGCCTCAGTAAATTATATATGATCATTTGGGAAGAGATTTTTATAAACCGGGTTTTCTATCCTTTTCAGACAGGTTATTATGAGGAACAGAGTTCATCTAGATTCAAGCTGGTGTTAAAGTAAAATCTAGTAGAGGCTTTAGTAGAGTATATAATAAACAAAGTGACTTTGAGCCTGATCTACCAGTGTGCTACTCTAGTTTACTTCTGGAGAAACTCTATTCACTTAATCTTACTGTACTTTATATTAGCTTCAAAATACAGCTGTTCACTGTTGAATCAAGTCCTGTGTTTTGATAAAGATACAGAGAACTGTTTTTTAAAGTGCTGAAACCTTTGTTTGTTTTGGAAGATGTTAAAACATGTTAAAGAAAATTAGTTCTAGGCTGAGTATTTGTATGACAAGTTCTGCCTACAGCAAATCTCTATGACTGAGATGCAACTCTCTAAAAATAAGATTTCAAATTGGAATGTTTATGCAAGTCTTAACACTTGTGATGCCAGAGAATGTTACCATAATAATAAGTGGAATAACAGAGTTTTGTCACGCTGCATTGAATTTTTGACCTCTGTTTCATCTTGTGAGACAAATTGATCCTTGAACATTAAGGCCATAAAGGATTATCTGAATAGAAATGTTTTCTGAATGCTTACAATGAAATTCAATATGCTACATGACTCAGGTAACCAGTAAATGAATTCATTATTACTATCAGTTTGTAAATGACAGTGCAAAAGCAAAGTGCAAAGCAGAAGCATCACCAAACAAAACTATAGGCAAAACCCATGAATTTTTACCTATGCCTTTGTCTTACACTCCACAGATGATGGTTTCTAAAAAGCAAAAATATACAAAACCCAGTAAATGTATGTAGCAATTAAATCCTCCAGTTCCAGATGATGTTATTTCTAACACACAGCAGTGTGAAACTGGAGCATTTCTGGCTTGTTCTCTCTAAAGGGAGCTACCAGTGGCCAAAACCACAGTTACAGAAAGTATGTTAAGGTGAGATGTGCTGTCTCTGTTACTGCAAGGTGGGCTGGTGCTCAGAGTCCCTCCGGCCATGCAGGAACGGGAGGGAACAGGAACTATTGAGATGCATTTATGCCTCCATGACACCAACATACTGAATCACCTCTAGAGCTTTTTCTTACTCTGTTGATCATGTTTGGATCATTCTTCAAGGTAATGGAAATTATGTTGGGGAACAGAGCCAGGATCACAAGAGTCAGGGTAGCTGAAACAGCAGCAGCTCTGCTTGCCTCTCCCTCTTCATGCCCTGGGCTTCCTTGCTGGAACCTGGGATGTATGCCATAGATTTGAATCCCAGGAGGCTCAAGTGACTCACCCAGTGACCTGCAGAGAGGTTTCAGACTCACCCTCCCTCACATTTATGGAAGAGCTGGTCTGGGAACGTAGTTATTTTGACTTACTATCATGTGTCTGTGCTTGGGACAGGCCAAGCTGCTGCACTGGCTGAGTTTAGACTTTCTCCAGAGCCTGGAGAGAACTACATGCATGCCTTATACAGAAACAGGCATTGAAAGGCACTGCCTCCAATCTGTCAGGAGACACCATCATGCCTTTAATGTAAACTCATGCTGCAGCAGGAAAAGCAGCCCAGCTCTGGGGAGCCTGAGTTCTGTCACTCTCTCCAGAAAACAGAGGGCAGGGCATTGTTTTTGCTGATAGAGCCCATTACCCCAGAAGTGAAGGTACTGGTGCCAGGCACTGGCTTGAGGGGTACAAATCATCCATAATCCAACAGCAATTATGAAACTAGGGTGTGTGATACCCCTTGTGAAGACATGGTATTTGTTTCTCTGAAATGTACTTTTTGCAAGACTACCCTTAGACTGTAAGTCTTTTACGAGTATTTCTTCAACAGCTTACCCACAGCAGAGTTTACAACAGAATGCAGTAATTTATATGTCAAACCTCACAGGAGAATCTCCTTTTGGAGCTGCCGTGTATTTCAGATCATTTGACCTTCCTTCTGTGTGCTCCACAGATTCAGAGATGAAGGCCCTTTTAGACTTTCAGGTTTCAGCACCTAAATCTGATAACCAATGTAGGGAAGGTAACATTGTATGAGATGAATTTCCTGAAGGGAAAACTTCCATAATTTTGAGCAACAACTCAACGAGCTGCTAAAATAACTGTTGCTGTCTGTTTTCTCTAATAATGTCCAAGGCAGAGCTGAGAGTTTCAAAACTGGAGAAGTCCTTCTTTGCTTTTTCTGCTCAACACTCAACAGAAAAACTTTCACCTTTTGTCCTTACTCCTCAAATGAAATCCCAGCACTCCCAGTCAGGTGATCTACTTTGATTCACTTGCAAAGTGAAATCAATAAACTCATTTAAAAAACTTGCTGAAGGCAGGGAATTGCCCTCATATTGGACATGCTATCAGAGAAGCATCTTCCATTCTGGGTGCAACCTGACCTCCATCCTGTAAGGATAACTAGCTTGAGAAAGCATGAGGGATTTAGTGGCAAAATCAAATGCGTGAAGAGATTGTGATAAGAGCTATGTACGGTTACCCAGGAGCTATTAGGATTATACCACATTTCAGTTATTCAGTCACACACTTTTTCCACAGATTTTTTATATAATTGTGTTTGAGCCAATATACACAGGATCGTATAAGGTACAGATAGGTAAATATGTTGACACACTGAAAGCATAAGTAGCAAAAGACATGGTGTTTCTATTGTTTGCTTTATTTTACACAGATAACAGACAAAGTCATAGTGTCTCAGTGAAATTGTAGGTTTCTTTGATTATCACTGAGAAAATGTCCACTTCCCTTTTTCAGAAGGCTGTTTCAGGAACTGCTGCAGAAGAAAATCAAACCAGGTGAAGCCTGAATGCTGTATTTTGGGTTCCTAGTGCAGAAACCCATCTTGCCCTCCCACTCCACCCCCCTCACCCTTCCCACCNCCCTCACCCTTCCCACCTCCCCAGTTTTGTTGATAAGTATGAATACACACTGCTAGTATCATGGCAGAGGAGACCTGTTTTCACAATGGGAAACCACACTGTACCTGGCTTCCAGTCTGTGTCTTGTTCTCATCCTTTAGGGAAGAAATAAAAGAGTTTTCCAAAGCTAGATTTGGGACCAGGCATGTATATTTTATAATAATCCCTAGCAATGTATCAGGTGTCCTTTTAGATTTAAAGAGTGTAGGATTTCATAGAGTGACTTCATCTTCTGAGGCCTTAAGGAGTGCTCATTGATAGAGTAAGGGGCACCACCACTGAGGGAAATACAACACTCAAAGATAAAGGAGAGTGCTATGGACGTGCAATCTCCAGCTCTCCAATTACTATCCCGTGGGAGGATGCAGGGTCCCATGCACTTCCCATGCTGCAATTAAAGCCACACAGCCCAAGTGGCCCCAGAGGAGTAGCTTCGCCGCATTTGGCAGCTACTAGATCTGATGAGCCCCCTGCTGATTCTGAGGAGTCATGTGAAGCCTCATAGCACATGATACAGCAAGAGCGTTTGAACTGTGGTCCTCATTGCCTAACTCCCCTGAGTGTAGTGGAGTTTGTTACCTCCCTGTTTGCTGTGACTTTGAGGTCCTTCATACACCACTTCATTTCTTGAGACAGGCTGTCAAGCTGGCAGCTGATGTAAACCAGTAGAGCCACTGATAGGCAATGGGACAGATTCCTCAGCATAGAGTCATAGTTGCATGTTCTCTGGATGTTCTGCAATGCAAACACTCTGCCTCCACTTTGCCTGTTTGTAGAGCATTCACCTGTTTTTTTACTGAGCTGATGTTGACTTCATCATTTCAGGCAACAGGAAGAGTTATGCACACATGGGAAGGTCATGGGAGCTTCAAAGGCAGCTTTTTTAAAAATAAAAGGTAAGGGCTAGGGAGATGTGAGTGCAGCTAGAACAATGGAGAGCATGGGAGCAACGGGGTCTGTTCAGTTTTTCCTCCTAGAGCTCTGGTCTGATGTGTTTTTACATCTGCTGGGGATCCCATATGGCTTACCATCCCAGGTGGAGCAGGCTGTGGCCCAAAATGCAGATTGCAGAGGCGCCCAAAATGCAGATTTCCAGATGTGACTCAAGCACCTCACTGCACATAAAGGCTTACCAATTTCTGTTTTAGGAATGAAAAAGCAATGGCACAACTCATTAATGTCAGACTTCTGACATGTTCCCAGAGGTATACCTCTTTTCTCAACAGCTGATTTCTGCTGCGTGAAGCTGCACACATCTGGGGTGGCAGTGGTCTTAAAATGAGTCTTGTCTCTGCTTGTGCCAGAGCCCTGCACAGCCAGACCTGGGAGGGGAAATTAGATTACATTGAGCAGAAAGTGGACAGACCATCCTGGAGGCCAGAGCCACTGCCATCCCCACTATATTCTGTTGACAGCATACTCCAAGCGTGGGTCTTAGGGCTGTCTCTTGACCCTGGAGAAGCCTTGAGTCAGATTTGGGTGGTTCCATTGGTCTAAGTATGTAATTCAGTTGCAACCTTTTAGCAGGTGCGATGGCACTTTGATATGAATGGGAGCCAGGGAAGTGTTAAACTGGAATCTGTTTATTTCTTTTCTATGATGATAAAAGATGAACAGTGCATAAAACTTTGTTCCCTCTCTAGTGCAGGAGGTGAACAAATTCAATTTCACTCGAGAGCAGCCAAGAAAAAGGAGCTGATTTTGTCTTTGAAGCCTAAGCATTGATCATAAAATATATGAGACTATTACAGTGTGTGCTTTCTTCAGGTGCATGGAGGGAGTCTTTGTAGCCACAAAGTAAGAGACATCCTGTTGTTGCTTGGTTATTTCTTGTTGTACAAGGCAACTACTCCTATTTATAACGCATGAAATGTTCAGCCACTGGAGTTTTCTGCCTGGCTGATTCTGCATTAATTTAAAGTGAACATTAGTCTTGTGATTTACGGACTGCCAGATTCCCTGAGTAGGATAACTGCCTCGAAGAAAGCTTCTCACCCACAGAAGGGCTCAGACAGAGAGTTTCACTTGTCTCTGCCAGCTTCGGCCTGGGATCTTGAAAGAAGAAAAGGGCAGGCAGGTAGAATGCGGCAGGCAAAGCATCAGTTTTGGCACTGCAGGCAGCATTTGCTTTGGATGAAAGATCTAACATGGGCTCACTCCTCTCTCTTCTTAGTACCAGGTGACTCCCTTGAACACGTGAGTTCTGTCCAGCCCCAAACGAAAACTGAAACTTGTATAAGAGAAGTCATCAAATGGTTTGCATTTTTATAGCTCAAGGTCTTGTGCCTGCTCCTCTTAGGACCTGAATTAGAATGTCTCTATTTGGGAGCCCAGATCTAAGGCCACTCAGGCATTACTGTTGATTTACACAGGGATAAAAAAGCAGTCAGATCCCACAGCCTTCAAACCCTTGGGAACTAGTTCTCTTATTTGGTTACCTGGTGTGGTGTCAGCATTGTGCTTTGAGGAGACAATGGCTCCAGAACAGCATCACCCAAAGGAACTCCATCTTCAGTGAGTAATTTGGCAGGCACACCTTTGATGATTTAACTTTGTGCTCAGAAAGACAATAACTACTTCTGGCTTGAGAATAAAGTAAAAGACAGGGAAAGAGGAGGACTTGGGTTTTATCATACCTCATATGCTTAGAGCAATAGTCCTCCCTCCTCCTCCCTGTCCCACTCCCTGCACTCCTCCCTGAGCTGCAGGAAGCAAGTAAAGCAGCAGGTTTTCCAGTAGCCTACACATGGTGAGGCAATATGTTCTCATACTTGAACTAGATACTTAGAAATGCCTCTACAAGGTGTCAATATCACAACTGATGCTAGTGGGCACTTACGCTGTCAGTCGTGGAAGAGGGACAAAAGGCTGAGTTACAGACAGAAGACCTAACCCAAATGTGCTTGTCCAGTTCAGATGTGAAATGTGATCATTGCATGGAGTGAGGGAATTCCCATAGCACTGGGAACTGGAGGCTCTGATCAGATGTTTATGATAGTTCATTGGAAGTGCATGTAAACAGGTAAACATCACATATGACAAGAGAGATTGTGTGGGATAGCTTCTCTTACTAATACAGCTGGGTGCAATCAGCTCATGGGAATTTCTTCCAAAACAAATTGCCAGGGCTATGGCAGATACCCAGAATTCACAGGACTACTTTGCGGATGAAAAGACCTTGCCATTTAAACACTTCAGGAAATGATCTCCCTTCCTCCTGGAAAATTTCAAGATTGAAGGACAGTCAAAGTTTTTTGGTCAACTTACATGTCTTCCATTTCCAGGTGTTTGAGCATTTCATGAGACTCAGCAGCATGGCCTGCCCAGCTCCCTCTTGGGAAAAAGTTGTTCATAATAGTCTTTTGCAGGTTCCTAAGAGCTTGAAGTCTAAGAAAACATGGCTATAGGCCTGGATGCTGAGGATATGAGGGGTTAAAAGGCAGAAAAACTGAGAATATTCTCACTGCTTTGTTATTTAAATGAGGCAAAAAATGCTGTGAGTCTTGGAGGAAACTTTATTTAGAGCACTTTTTCTAAATGAAGGTGGTGGGCATACGTTGAAAGAATTTAGTGGCCAACCTTTAGAAATTTCACCCATTGCTTTAGCTTGTGCTTTAACTATGTTTTAAATGTCTGAGCAAGTTTTCATATCACAGAAACTAGGACTTTAATTAGAGTAACTGGCTAATCCAGATGAATAATCTTTTGTCACTGGACGAGGCTTTGATAAATATATGAAATATACTATTTCCTAGGAGGAGCCTAAAGACACTTCTTGCATTGACTATTGCTAGGAATTTTTCTTCTCCAACTGCCAGTTATGAATTTATTTTCATTGGTGTAAGACTGTCTTGGTTAAAAAACAGTTTTCAGCCAGGGTTCTTGTCCTGTCTGAGGTAGCATCAAATGAACAGACCTGTGCAAAGTGTCATCTTTCTAGCCTGTATATATAATACAGTGGTTTGAAACAAAGCAATCAGTTGCACACATAAGCCTGTTTTGGTAGATTTCAGCCAGGACATTAACATAAGAAAGAAAATATGTGCTTATTCAGATTCTATTCATGGACCTTATTTCTTAACTTCTAAAGAGGGAATTGCTTGGATAATGACAGTAATAATATATTAGTAAAGTTACTTGCTGTAATCTTCAATACGATCTGACAACAGAAGACTACAGCACTGTCCATGTCTTGCAGTGTGTGTATGTATGTGTTGGGGGCAGAAAGGTGTATCTGCCACAGACATCATAGGAACCCTGGCTAAAAATGCTGTTTGGTGCTCAGTGATGTACAGTTCAGATGAATATTTTCACTTTTT
The DNA here is from genome assembly GCA_013400415.1 of Scytalopus superciliaris. Lineage (NCBI taxonomy): Eukaryota > Metazoa > Chordata > Aves > Passeriformes > Rhinocryptidae > Scytalopus > Scytalopus superciliaris. Next base: position 435,946 of record VXBX01007242.1, read on the forward strand.
TTTCTTCTTTTGCTTCTCTTTTCTTTTCTTGGCCTTCTTCACTGCCAGCCTGAAAAGTTCCTCTCCAGTTTTCTAGCTCTGTGGTCTCTGCCCTGAGGCATCTTTGCAACAGTGAAAGCCCTGTAGAACACATGATGGTTTTGCCATCACTTCCATAGGAATGCTGCCTACATAGGATTTGTGGGGATTGTTGCCTAGCACTTAGTGCATAGCCATGGAGGTAACTCAAAAAAAGGCTATCAAAAAAAGCCAGCGGGCTGCAATAAAAAAGATTCAAATCTACATGACAATGCCTGGGAATAATGTCTGTATGCCAGCAAAGACAATACATTCACTAGCCTGACTTGCATTTCTTTAAAAATAAATATCCGAGTAACTTTTTAGTGACAGGTTTTCATATCATTCTTCTGCCTAGTACTGGAAACACAGGAACTCAAATAAAGCAAGAGCTCTTTGAAGTGCTTTCTTCTTCAGTTTCCTAAGTTTTGTTTAAGTAGTACAGCTTGGGGTTTGCTGATATCTACCTATATAGTTCAGCTGCTGTTATGTTTTCCTGTACAAGAGATTACTCTTTTTTGTAAGGATTTTTTTTCTGTCATTGCCTATAGCAGATTACTAGAATTTGACATCTGGAAAGATGTTGATCTACAGCTATTCCTTGTCTTCACTCACAACACTCTGTTTTAGAATTAGCTTCTTTATAAACTGCCACAGATGTTATTTTCCTTCATTAACCTTCTCCAAAGTTGGCAGCATCCCAAAAAAATAAGTGAACATGGTCCTTTTGAGGTGCAGGTTTCAGCACCTGCAGGTACAAGGGGTGGTTAAGGTTGGAGAGAGAGCTAAGCCTGTCCACATCTCTCAAACCTTCCAGGCAGATGGGTTGTGGTTTGGGCGTGTGGGCTGATTTTCAAAGGCAGCAGCCTTTGCTGCGGTGGGGCATTGCAGTCCTGTCAACGTGCTGGTCTGGAGAGCACCACGCTGCCTTCAACAACAGCAGCCCATCCCCACAGAGGAAGATGGGGGGCACAGGAGAGGAGACTCACTGCCATTCACTTAAGAGTTGGACTCGGTGATCCCTGTGGGCTCCTTCCAACTCACTGTTCTGTTATTCTGTGAATATAATCGCTGTGAGTACCTTACATGTACAAGTCATCATGCACCTCAATAAATGTAAAGGCCGCCTTTTTGTTCTTTCACTTGTTCAGAACATTGTTTTCTTAATCTATGAAAGGTTATTCACCTTTGCACACTGTGCTACTTCTCAGATTGGTCAGGTCCCTGGGACTAGTTTTTTGCCATATTAGGAAAACTCAATTGTTCCTTTGTTAGAGAGGGAAGGGCAGAGTGTAGGATTTGGGGTGACATTTGAAACAGGGGTCAAAGTAGGGATGAAGACTTAAAGTAACTTAAAAATACCACCTTAGAAACTGAAACATCCCAAAATAAAAAGCAAGAGACTGTTTTCAGGGCATTGGTGGCCATGCCTTTTTTGCCACCTGATTTAATGGACACATAAAAATGGGCATGTGGGGAAAAGTCTGTCTGGCTAAAGGATTCTTGCTTTATTTTAAGAATGGAAGTGCTGAACTCAACATAAACATGTACCAAGATTAGGTGTGCCAGACTTAGGCTCTGATTCAATCCTACCCTGGATTACAGAAGCAGAAGACAATGTAGATATAGTGGCACTGTATGATCTCGTGTTTCTCCCTAGGAGCATCCAGACTATGACCTTTGGTGAACTTAGGGCTTTCTTCAGGATTGCATTCTCAGCAGGAGTGAATCATCTCTTGAGTCACTTGTGTTGCTTTCCCTCTGCACGCTGACCAGGTCTGTCTCTCCTTAGGGAAAAACAGCTGATTCATAAATTGCCAAGCTTAAATGGAGCACAGCAGCTGCCACATTTAACCTCCAGCATCAAACAGGGCCAAAGAGTTTCTCTTGTCTCAGGTCTGATGATATGTCAGTTAAAGCCTCTTCTGTGCTTACAGGTTGAGATGATATGACCATCTCTTTTCCAAATTTTTACAGGCATCTTCAATTTCTGATGTGTGGTATCCCAAAGCATGTTTATGTATGGTGAGGCTTGCAAAGAGGGCAGAAGCACTCGAAGCATTATGCTGGAAGGCATGCCCCATCCATAGCCATTACTTAATTACTGGGGAAATCATGTACCAAGTCCATGTAATACACACCAAGAACTCTGGCTGGATTTAAACCACAAATAACATAATCGACTCCATTTGATGAGACAGAAACAAAGTAATGAAAAAAAAATTGAGTCATTTATCAAAAATGCTACTGTGGGTGTAACAAATTTGTCAGAAAACAGACCACAGATGATAAGCATTGCTGCTCTGGAAAGAGCCAACAAATTCCTATGCACTAGGGGTTTTGATAAAGGGAACTCAAAACTCATAAGACCAAGTTCTGGGCTGGCTATTTTGCAACAAGCCAAGAATTTCTTTTTGGTCCTAGTTGCATTTAATGAAGGACATACTCACAAACACAATTTAGATCACCCTTCCACTACACAGTTTGTATTCGAGTTATACATTGCTGCTATTACTCAGTTCCCTGAATATTGCAGTTGAGTGAGCACATTAGAGCATGAGAAGCATTGCATTCAGGATCATGTTGTTCCTATCCAAATTAATACTGATTAAGGAATATTACAACATTCTTCAAGGCAAAGATAATGGGAAGGATTAAAATGTTTAGTTATTGCAGTTGTGAGGCACCAGGACATAAAAGCAGCAAGTTTTTTCTATCTTCTAAGAAGCTCCCAGGGTCATCAGTTGTGGAATTGATATCCCTGTTCAAGTGGGAAAGGGAGCATTGGGCAGGTGAGTGATCCACTCACATTTGCTAAACACCTGGTGATGGAAAACGAAGAAGATCTGCCATCCCTTTGCCAACATAACAAGAAATAAAGGGTCTGGGCACTACTTTTCCTGAGAAAAACAGGTCCATATCTAAACAAAGTATCTCCCCAAAGCAAGTCTGTATTTATTTGACCATTCCCAAAAGGCAGAGCAGCTGGCCACACAGGTATGCAGCACTCCCTAAGCCTTATGCCATCTCTGCTGAGGTTAGCAGTCAATAGGCCGGGGTCAGATCTTTCTGGTCGTATCTTTCTAGTGGTGTTGGCTAAATAGGGCTCTGTATGATGACTAGTGACCAACAAACAATAATCAAAGTATATTTTTATTGACTAATTAATTAGTTACACAGCTGTCATTCAGAGCAGCTCTGAGGCTGAGTATGTGAGCAGGCTGGCATGTGCATTTGAGCTGGCTGAGGTTTGCACTGTGGCAGCTGCAGCAGCATGCTGATGCCTGCATTACTTTCCTCCCATCCTCGCATGTACCCTCTCCTCATCCAAGTGCTTTGACATTCCAGTGTGCTGCCTCAAAGCCAGCCAAAGCTGACGCTGCTGCTGAGATGGTTGTGTTTGACCCCACTGGCTGCAGAACATGCACCATCCCAGGCATGGGGAGGCTTTCATTCCTGTACTCCTGCATTCCTTCTTGCATGCTGAGGGTGAGGGCCTGGGATAAAAAGCCTTTTCTCAATCAAAACTGATTCAGAGCACAGTGTGGACTGAAAATTAGTTATTCTAAGTCTCTGATTTCAGTCCAATATGAAACAGGTGTATTTTTATTGAGAAGAAGACTGTGGAAATATTTGTGCTTAAGACTTGAGTGCTTTGTCCTTCATAAGCACAGACATGGTAACTGTACAAGGTAAAGAGCTGCCATACACAAATATATCAGACTACAGTGGTGTTTTTGCTCTCTGTTAACCCTCTGGATTTACTACTGTGCATCCTTATCACTTTTTGCTATCAGAACGGGTCAGGGCTGTAGTATCACAGCCATCAGCTCAGGCTGTGGTTGTACATCTGACAGCAGGCAGCTCAGATTGCCATCAGCTCTATCAGTGCGTCTGGCAAGACATGCATTGTACAAATGGGTAGAACAAGTCAAAAGTTTAAATAGGCAAGCAGCAATGGAGCTCCAGTCCCTGTAATGGTGAGCAGGAGCTCGTATCTCCCCTTGCACTAATTGGCTCTTCTTGTCTTCTACTCTTTCTTCTCAGTCTGCCCCACATCACCATGATAGAGAAGCACTGATTAATGACCCCAGTGGAAGTGTGGGACCCTGTGTGGCATGGAGATGAATGCTTTAGAGAGCTCTTGGGTGTCAGAGATGGCGCATGCTGGAGGGGATTTTCTGCTGCCCTTAGACCAGTGCTAAACAAAAATGTTCTTTGAGTCTCTTGAGAGGGATCTCTGCACATATGTATGCAAATAAGCTGTTAAGAATTAATAATCAGCCACTTTTTGGCTTTAGCAATAGAGGACAATATGTGCATTGCACATGAGGTTGGTACCTGCTGAGACAACTGTCTTGTTTTTCGTATTTCTTAGGAGTTTTCGATATCTCCTGCTGATAGTGTTAATAAACCAGAAGGGAATTGCACAGGCAGTGCTGCCAGACATACAAATGGAGATGTTACTTTGCAGGAAAAATGTGTGATGCTGGGATACATTTGCACATTCTGTCAGTCACTTTGCCCACCTTCACTTGCAATATTAACCAGGTAAAAGACAACACATAGTAAGAAGAAAATAGAAATTGGAAGAGGTGTGGATGACACCAAATTGTGTGTGTGGTGGGGGGAGATCACCTACTTGGACATTAGGACTGTCATTCAGAGGGGCATCAACAATCCAAGAAAATGCACTGATAAAAACCTTATGATGGCCAACACAGACCTGTATGTAGAACAGAACAAACACACAAAAACACAGGCTGGGGACCAAATGCCTCAGGAGCAGCTCTGTGGAAAAGGAGCGAAGAACTTGTGAGCAACAGGCTGCCCAGGAGCCAGCAGAAGACATAATGCCTTTCTAGATGGCTCTTCTGAGGCCACTTGAGGAGCAGTGGCCAGTTTTGGACAGAGTGGGACAAGGCCAGCAGACAAGTATCAAAACCATTAGGGAGGTGAAAATGTAACAGATGAAGAGCGACTAAGAGAAATGAACTTGTGTAGCCTAGAGAAGAGCAGTTTAAGATGGAGAAATAATTGCAGGATCCCATTAGCTGATGGGAGGTTAAAGAGAAGGGAGAGCCAGACTCTTCAACAAGGTACAGAAAGGACAAGACGCAACCATTGCAAGGTGCAACAAGTGACATTTGTGTTAAGTATGAGGAAAGAAAATTGCAGTGAGAGTGGTTAATCATGGGAACATCTTGCCCCTGGAGGTGGCTAAACCTCCATCTCTGGAGGAGATCATAGAATGGCTTGGGTTGGAAGAGACTTTAATGATCATCTAGTTCTGAGCTCCCTGCCATAGGCAGGGATATCACTCATTAGATCAGGTTGCTCAGAACCCCACCTAACTTGGACTTGAATACTTCCCAGGATGGGTCATTCACAAATTTTCTGGGCAACTTGTTCCAGTGCCTCACCACCCTTACAGTAAGACTTTCTTCCTAACATCTGATCTAAATATTTTAGCTAAAAAACATTCCCCCTTGTCCTATCACTCTCTGCCTACATAAAAAGCAATTCTCTTTCTTTTCTGTAAGCCTCCTTCAGGTACTGAAAGGCTGCTATAAGGTCTCAATGTAGCCTTCTCTTTCCAGGCTGAACAGCCCCAGTTCTGTCATCCTGTCTTCCTAGAAGCAGTGCTCCATTCCTCCCATCATCTTTGTGGCCGTCCTCTGGACCCACTCCAACAGGTCCACATTCTTTTTTGTGCTGAGGACACCAGAGCTGGATGCAGGTGGGGTCTCAAGAGAGTGGAGTAGAGGGTCAGAATCACTTCCCTTCACTGGCTGGCCATGATGCTTTTGTTTCAGCCCGTGATGTGGTTGGCTTTCTGAACTGTGAGCATGCATTGTTGCAGCTCATGTCCAGCTTTTCATCCACATGAACCCAAAATCCTTCTCCACAGGGCTGGTCTGAATGAATTCTACTCTCAGTCTTTATTCATGTCTGGGATTGCTTCTACCCAGGTACAATACCTTGCACTTGAACTGGTTGAGGCTAATTAGCTTCATGTGGGTCTACTTCTCAAGCTTGTTCAGGTCCCCCTGGAAGGCATCCCTTCTGTCTGCTGTGCCAACTCCACATGTGGAACTGAAATGTTCAGAGGTCAGCTTGTCAAAGCCCTAAGCAACCTGCTCTCACTGTGAAGCTGGGCCTACTTTGAGAGGTAGGTGAACTTCAGAGGCCCCTTCCAGGAATAATTACTCCATGGATGTGTTGTTTGGAAAGTCCCTTCCCATTCCACTTGCAGCCTTCAAAACTCAGTCTTTTCTCCTTCCTCTAGCTCACCCTTTATGTGTCAGGAGTACCTAGGCTTTTATGCCCTGACCTTGGGATAAAAAGTTCGTTTTTTTTTTTTTCTAGGTCTGCATCTTCACACTGCTGCATGTCTGGTCAGACATTCGTGAGTAGGGGTCATGTGGCTCTGTCCTTTTGTCACCATTACTGCAAGGATAACTGGAACTGAGGAGCTGCTCCTGACAGCCAGATTGCAGACACTGATGAAAATGTGGTACTGGTGGGACAGTTGGATCTTCAAGTTTCTCAGAGAAACTGCTGTGAGTTATAAAATATGATTGATTTCAATCACTTCATTCCTCAGAAGGTGTCTACAGCTGTTCTCAAAGCCCAGATTCTCATTTCAAGTAGATTAATACGCTTTTCTGTCATCCTCAAGATAACATCAATAAATCAGGACCTGGCCATTCTGTCAGAAAAGATAACAAACATTCCTGCTGTCTTTCCAAACAAAATGTCAGCTACTGTTAAAATTGTTATTGTTTTCATCCAAAATTGCTGTTGCCTATCCTTCTTCAGGAAGAAACTGTGTTTCCTTCTCTCTTAGCATCTATATGAACCCTCACACTCTCTTGGTTGCCAAATGCATCTCAGTGATATCCACTATGGGATGAAGATGTACGTAAGTATACAAATAAAAGCATGCACAATCTGGGGAATATTATCAACCATCCCTCCATAGCTGATTACTCCAGCTGCTGGCAAGCTTTGAGCCTCAGCAGAGCCATGAAACTGCTGGGTTCTGGGGGAAGAAAGTGGTGCCACTTATAGCAGCATTAAGTTTGTCACAGGCCTCCCTTGAATGAGCCTTGGGTCTCTCCCACACAGAAGAGGTCCCAGTGTCAGAGGGTCAGGGATGGCAGCCTGAAATTTTCGGCACTGCTCTGTCATGGTATTACCACGCAGATGCTGCCATCACCTTGGGTCCAAACCACCCCAGGAAGTCAGCACAGCTCTGCTCACCACCATCCTCAGGAACTGCACAGAGCCCACTGGCAAAGTGCATGTTCAGCTGTAGACAAGACCTGCAATAACCAACAGCATGAAGTTCATTAACAGCTTGCAGAGACCTGAATATTTCAAATGCAGTGTTATGGAGGCAGCAACTACTGTTTAAACACTGTCTGAGAAAATGACTGCTTTTCCCAAGCTCTTCTCAAGCCGTTCTCCTCTCTCCTTCCTATTGATGCTGCCCCTGCAAAGGTGCCAGGCACCTTCTAGGTCAGTGCTTCTGCTCTCTACTTGCTGTTTTCTCAGCTATTTTTTTGAAGAGAAATCCAGAGGGACCACCATCCTCAGGCCTGAGGGTGGGACTGTCACTTACACCTTTGCTTTTTTGTCTGCCTCTCCTCTGTGAAACAAGACCCTTGTCCCCTGAGAGCCTTTGTGCATGGCTTATGGCTTTCCCCTGGAAAGCACAGTAACTGTTTATCCTCATAAGTAAACAGAACGTCTAAATTCAGCAAAAGTAGTCCTCAGAAAAGGGAAGATACAGAGTGGTAATTCAGCAGAGTTTGGTTACATGGCTGAGCTCTCTGCTTTAGCCTCTGCAGCAGCAGCATGCAGTGGGTGAGCATCACTGGGTTTCTTTACGGAATTCTGGAAGCATTTGAAGGAATTGCCATCATCCAGAGCTGGAGGTACAGGCCAGCTCCTTGGCAAAGTCAGGCTCTGGATCTGCAATCTGCAGAAAAAGAGTAAAGTTTTTCCCAGTTCCCATCTTTGAAATAATCATTAACTGACTACTCCACCCAAGAAGCTGTTTATGCAGTTTTCCCCACTCATCCCCAGGACGGGGAAGTCCTGATGAGAGTCAGAGGCTGTCTGCTCACACCTGCAGCCTGCTGTGCCTTCCTGCATGAGGCAAGTGGGGAAACACTGCACCTGTTCTCCCAAACACTGCCCCTGTGCCTCCATCCTTCCCCTCTGGGGATATTCCCACAGCCAGCACATAGCCTGAGCTCTGTTGTGGTGAGCTCACGTCTCATTTATGGTGTTAAAAGGTTTCTAAATCTGGGTGGGTTTTTTTTTTTTTCTTGCAGTTTCCCCTAAGGTAAACTGCAGTCAGTCTGAGTCATATCTCTTTACACCACTTGTTCTGACATGCTGTGGTAAGTGGTGTGAAGTACCTGTCTCTGGCTGGATGCTGCAGCCCAGCATCCCACAAGTGTGAGAGCCTTAAAAGTGATGTAACAGCCCAGGACCTGAAGCTATCCAGTAGTTTTAAGACTGAGATGTCAGCAACAACTCATCATTATAGAAGAGAAGTCTCCAGCAAGAACTTACTGTGGCGTTTCAGTACTTAGAAGGGCAGCCTATAAGGGAGATGGGGACAGACTTTTTTTCAAGGCCTGTTGCAATAGGAAAGGGTAATGGTTTTAAACTGAAAGAAGGTTGATATAGAACCAATAAAAGGAGGAAGCTTTTCACAATGAGGGTGATAAAACATTGGAACAGGTTGTCCAGAGATGTTGTGGATGTCTCATATCTGGAAACATTCAAGGTCAGGCTGGAGGGGACTCTGAATAACTTAATCTAGTAGATGTCCCTGCTCATTGCAACAGGGTTGGACTACATGACCTTTAAAGGTCCTTTCCAACCCAAACTATTCTATGTTTAGCACTGCAGTGATGGAGAAATGCCATACTGATTTTCATAATGCCATAGAGCAAGGACGACTCTCCCACCCTTCTCTTTCTGCCTGACAGTGGGGACATCACCTCACAGGGTTTCTTTCTTGTTGTTTTGGGAGGGGGTTTTTGTGGCTTTTTTGTTTGTTTGTTTGGTTGGTTGGTTGGTTTTTTTGTTTTGTTGTTGTTGTTTTGGTTTTGGTTTGTTGTTTTTTTTTTTTTTTCCCCCCGTAATATCTGCTGTAGCTGCTTTATGGGAATATTGGCAGCCCACACTAAGTTATAGTAGCCTTTAGGTAGCTGTGACTTCTGCCAGGGCATCACTTTTGTCTTAGCAGCATGGGATCAAGGGTGCACAAGTTAGGTGGTCTCTGACTGCAGCCTGAACTTTTTTTGCTCATCTCTGTATCACTGGTTTTATCCAACCATCAGCTCTTCCTTCCTTGGTTTCCCTTATTTCAATCTGTCTTTCTTAGTCAAAAGCTGTTTCCTGCAAAGTCACCTTATAAGCGTGACTTTGGGCCCCTCATAGTAAGAGTTTAAGGAGAAGTGCCCAGGACACAGATGCTGCCCTGAGTGAAGCCCCAAAGAGAGCACCTGCTGCTCCTCACATTGGAGGGAAAGCCCAAGCATCCTGCACCAGTGACCCTTTGGAGGGTGCAGAAGAGGGAAACTCCCAGTGAGAGAAGTACAGCAAAGGGGAGAGAAGTTCATGTCACCACCAAGAAAGTCAGGTGGCCTTTTGTGCTTATGTGTCTGCACTCAGCAGTGGCTCAGTGAAATCAAAACTTGATATAGCTAAACAGTGCTATAAAGTGAGTATTAGGAGTCCAAAATCAGAAGATCAGAGCATCTTCTTCTGCCTTGCCACCTTCCAGGTGACAAGAATTTACTCCATCTGTGAACTCAGGGCCTTACTTTTCTCATCTCTGGTTTCTGAGCCAGCTCTTCACAGGAGCGCCTTGGTGGTGCGCAGACCAGGACCTGGTCCATGCTCTGCCTCATGACAGCTGTGGACTCATAGCAGCTATTTTCTAGTCCCATGCACAGCCATCTCTGGCTACAGGCTCTGGAGCAGCAACAGTATTACATTAGATCAATATCATACAGATTAACTCTGTTCCCAGGGTCTTATTTAGAGAAGGATTGAGAAGATTTTCATACTGGCTTGTGTTTCTCACAGCTGATCCCTCACAGTCTGGTGTTTCTCTTGATTTCTTTGCTTTCCTTGTGCAGCTGCCAGGTTTTCTGAGCTACTTCAGAAGCTAATTGGCCTGGATTTTGCCTTTCTCCCCTTAAGTAGACTTAGTCACGACTTTCTTCTCCTGTGCATGCCAGTGTGACTTCAATGGCAAATGCTAAGCCCACACATGTTGCTCTTTTAACTTTGTCTGTTGTTTGATGCCATTTTAGAAAACATTTTGGCTTGTCACTAATGCAACAGGTGTCCCTGAGATTTCTAGTGAGTGGAACAAACAGAAATGTCTTCTTTTTCTTGCTATTTATTTGATTTTTCAGTAATTTAATTTTTCTTTCTCAATTTAGAGGAGGTGAAGAAGAGAGTCCAGTATACAGAGCTCATTTTGTTACTAAATACTCATATTCCCAGGTCACTGCTGGTGGTCAGTGAAAAACTGAGTGGAGGTCTCAGAAATGTAGCCCATGTTTGGTCTTCTTTTATCTACAGAGGCCCTTTAGCTTCTTGGATTTATTTTCTGAAGCTTATTCTTGCATCAGCAGACCCAGGGTTATCTTCATAAAATAGGTTGTCCAAATAAGTGCCATATATTGACTTTTACAAGTCATTGCCTGTTGTTCTCCCATTACTTTTAAGAGCACCCATGCAGACTGAACCTTAAACCCCTAAAACGAGAGAGATAAATTTCAAGCTCAGGTGCTGAAACCTGACTATTACTCCTTGCCCAAGAAGAGGTGACTGTTCTACCTCCAAGACATCAAGGGAAATACAGAGACAGGTAGAGCTGGTGGGGGACTGGTGTTTTCCCCACCTCTCACCCTTTTGTCCCCATTTGGTGAACCTACCACTCCTCCCTTTGCTGTACCACTGAATATGTAGCCTCATGGGAGCTGTAGCCTAGAAGCCAGATCCCTGGAAACCTTTCAGGCCCAGGGGCCTGTTTTCCTGTCAGGAGTCACATGGCAGAAATCCTTCCTAAATAACTCCTACTTCAAAGAGTTATGGGCTACAGTACTGTGTCCTTCCAGCCCTCCAGCAGTCTTGGGTCTTTCTGTAGCTGGGCACTAGAAAAACTAGATAGTAATTTGATTCTATGAGGTTTCAGTGGTGTTTTGTCTGAGACCGTAAGGAAGAACATCATTATCCAAACAGCAGATTTACTGCCTGTTTATTGGGTTATGCACATCAGGTTCTTGCTGTGCCAGTATTTTGCCTATTAAACTCTTGTCCTTGGTCTTGTCCTGGGCCCCTACTTGACTCAGCTCTCACACTCCCATGGGAAATTGGTGGCCCCATGGGGTTCTCAGTGGCTAGCAGTATATCCCAGGAACGCTGTGTATGTATGGGGCCATGGAAGCAGGTCTGTGAGTGCTGGAAGCCCGGTGCTGGGGCCACACAGAGGGTGTAAAACACAAACAAAACCTGGCTAGTGAAAAGTAAATAAGAAAAATTAAACAAAAGGCTCATCCTTGGGGGATGCCATAAGAGAGCACTGATTTTACTCAGAATTTTTTCTCTTACGCTTTTCTGTGAAACAATTCAGTTCCTTTGTCTTTACCCTGCCAGGACTGGAAGAGATGCATTTTCCATGCAGAGGCTCCCATGGGGTTTGGAAACATACCCTGTTTCTCTGCTCCCTTCCTGCCTTAACACTTCCTGCAGGCCTGATGTTGTTCCATGCTGTGCATCTGGGGGTGAAAGACAGGGTCCCTGCCTGAATAGCAGCAAGACAATGCAGGAACATTGATGTGTACCTTTAATGAAAGGTGAGACAGAAGTAGCATTTGCTAGGAATAGCCTTGTGCCACAGATTTCTGGTGTATATTTGGCTCATATTCACTACAATAGTTTAATAGATATTTACTTATTAATAGATATTTATTTATTAATGTACTTCTGTTAACAAAAACCCCCAACAAAACAAAAAAAAAAAAAAAAAAAAAACCCAAACCAACCAACCAACGAAAAAAAAAAAAAGAAAGAAAGGAAAAGGGAATAAAAGAAGATCACTCTTGGGAGAAAATCTTACCATTTTCTACACTTTTCCACCAGCCACTTTATTTTGAACCCACTGAGACAGTGATCTCACTGAAGCTGTGGTGTTGCCCCACTCATGAGACCATCTACAACTGCAGCTTCCCAGAACAAACATCTTGAGGGGGTGGGTGAAAATGAGCTTGCCCAACCCTTGGCACCACCATCAAGCTGTGAGTGGGGCAAGAGCCAGGCAATGCAACACTGGAGAGCCCATCATATAGGGCAGTGGTGGGACCTGGAAGCAGAAGGGCTGCAGCAGGACCCTCAAGGACACTGTGACCTGGATATATTTTCCCAGCAAACCCAGTATCTTTATTAACAGTCCCACAGTGTGCCAAGCCTGTAGCTCTTTTCAAGAAGCAGAGATGTGATCATTTAGTGAACTCACAGAATAGTCCAGACCCTTGCAGTGGCCTCACTGTCCCTGAAAATCATTGATGGCAGTGTGCAGGTGTTAGCCTCACACAGGTGAAGCAATGGATCATCAGTTTCACTGCACACCCTAGCTGCATGAGGGTCTGTGTAATGGATGTTCCTGTAAGCATCTCTTAAGTGCTGTCTGGATCCTGCCATTTCCCTAGAAAAATGAAAAGAGAAAGAAAAGAGGGGCAGAATACCTTTACATTGCACTGCAATGTAAGGCCAACCTTTCTGCAGAGACAAGGGGAAGCAAAACACCCTTTCTACCTTCACACTGGTGTTAAGGGATCTCACTTGCCCTGCCTGACTTCTGTGTCTGCCTGCCTTTCTGTTGGGTTAAAGGCATCTAGTTTTCCTGGTTAAAAACTGTGCTCTAATAGAACCTCTTGAAGGATCAGTAAGCACAGCTGGATCCTGCCAGTTTTATGCACAGGCATATATACACATGCACACTCACATTTGTCTGGCTGTGTTTGGGGATATGGTCTCTTCTTGAGACTTTTTTTGCCATGTTCCTCTCCTCCTCCCCACCCTCTCACATGATACTTGTGGCATGTGAGAGGACCCGTCCTTCACATCAGCTCCCCTTCTCCTGTTTTAACTTAAAAGCTCTTAAGATACTTAGTTTGGGGGGATGGGGTGGGGGGGGGGGAGCGGAATGTTCTTTCTGTATGAGAGACACAAATTTCAGCCTGTAACTAAAAGAGCGATCACACATGTGCCATTTGCACATGACCTAATCCAGAGTTTGTCTATGTTGCCAAAACAGGCTTTGCTGTGACTGATGTTCTCAGCTGCTGTTTTGTTTCCTTAAAAATCTGAGTCCAGGCAACATATTTCAGTCCATTTGGGAGCTGCCAAGGATTACTTTGAGAAACGCCTGGAAGCTAGTTAGGGCAGCAGGGGGTTTGCTGCTGCTGTTTAAACATCTCTGGGCCAGTATCTCCAAAAGCATTTAGAGACCTAAGAGTTTAGAGCAGGTAGGTGCCTAGTGGATTTTCACGAAAACCCACACATCTTTATCTGCAAATTGCAATCTTTAACTATTTCTGAAAATCAATGCCTAAGTCGTGAGCTGGATAAAAGCAGCACTGTCATGACAGGCCTTGTCAGAGTTCTCAGTGATGCCTGGGTGCAGCACCATGAGGCACGCCAGCAGAGTATTTTCCCTGTGGAGTTGCACAGCTGATTGTGCTTTGGCTTGCCGGGATGAAGGCAGGCAGAGTGAGGAACTGTGAGGGAAGGGCTTTTTGTTGATAATTTGGAAGGGCAAAAGTATTTTGGGTCAGGTCAGAGCTGTTGTGTTCCTTGACATAAGGCTGCACAGGAAGGGCAACAGTGTATTTTTAAAGATAAACAGCCAGGACACCAATTAAGCTGGTGCCTTAGCAGAGCAAGCACAGCTGTCAGGAGGTGGTTGCTTGAGAGAAGCATTGAGATCCCTGCAAGGGGAGGGGGAACCCTGTCTCCCACTGCTGTTTTTGTGGTCTCACTGTGAAGGGAAGGCAGGTCTCTGCCTGGCAGTCTTACTTCTCCCAAATCCACGGTACAGTCACGGTATTCAACCCAAAAACTACAGGAACCTCTCTGGTTTCTGGATCCATGCATTGTTACTGAAGCTGTGACGCTTGGCAATTTCTCTCCCCTTCCGCTAAGTGCCCTCGCCTGCATTGCAGTATTCCCAAATCCAATCCCACCTTCTGTGTCCAACTGGCGTGTAGCTCCTGGTGGTATCTTTTCTTTGGGGGGAGGGACCTGCAGCCCCTGTGTGCCTCAACTTACTGTTCTCTCCAGTGCAATAGCTCTCATTCCATGAACCTCTGGGAACTGCAGACAAAATGTAGTTTCCACTTCAGAGCATGCTCAGGCTCACGAAAAGCCTCCCTTGCTGGTTGTCTGGGTCTGTTTTTGGAGGATGGTCTTGGGAGGACGAGGAGCATGGAAGAAAATTATGGCCCCAAGTATTATGTGAGGAGCCCCTTGCTGGGCTGCACACTCAGGATGTGCTCCACGAAATGGAAAATTATTTGGATATTGTTATCATTCCCAAAGGCCAAAATCCTGTACTCGGCACCTGACTCGAGTCAAGCCGTGCATAGAGGGGAAGGAGTCTTGCTACTGAGTCGAAGAGAAATTGCTTCACCCCCGGTAGGGCAGCCTGGGGACCAGAGAGAAAAACAGGTGCCCTGTTTGAGCACTGCCAGCAAGTGGAAGGGAAAACAGTGATTCAGATCACAACACTGTTATCCAAGCCTGGGCCCTGAGACCACTTCCAGGCTAGCAGGTATCCAGCTGCTTTCTGCCAAGGGATGAGTTGCCTCTGACATCCCTCAGCCATGGGATTTTTCCTTGGTCTGAAGCACAAAGCTGCTATGAGACACATCCTGCTCTTTTTCATAATGAAAAGCAAAGTTTCTGTGTGAGCTACGTGAGAGCAGAGTTTATCCTGCCTGTGCTGTCTTGTGCTGGATATGTGGGCAGGGAAAGACACAGCTCTCTTTCCCATTAAACTGCTCAGTGCAAAGCAAACAGTGCACAACATCCTACACTGCTTGAGTGAGCATCCTAGGGAGAGTGTGTCAGGGAACAACTCTGCTACATGGCATCTTTTTCAGCAAAAAAAGCTAATCCTTGTGCCACCTGCAGCTCTTCCAGAAGAGTACTGGTAAGAGAGACGGATGGGATGAGCACTTGTGGCACTTGGAAGGAGTGGGCAGAAGGGCACCCTGCATGCAGGGAGAAGGGAAACCCTGAAGACTGGGAAGGGAAATGGGCTTGTAGAAACATGCTCACACAGGCAGTAGGGAGACATGGGAGTGGGGGAAGTGGGGGCAGGAAGTAGCTTATTGAACGTGACAGGAGTCAACTCAGCAAACAGCAAGGAGCACAGGACTGAAAAATCCAAAGTCAAGCCTCTCATCTCCTTCCCTCCCCTCCCATCTCCTCTTCTCTCCTTGGTGTATGAGCAAGCTGGAGGAGCTGCAAAGCACTTGTTGCCCTGTCTTGGATCTGCCTGACATGAGTATGTTCCCATTGCCAGTATCCCGTTGGCTGAACAAGGGGAGGGAGGTGTTAACACAGCTCCTGTGAAGAGCATGGGCCCTTTTGTGTCATTGGCCACTGCCTGCAACAGCCCAATCAGTGCATGAAGGCAGACAGGCCGCAGGAAACTGGGAGAAACAATGAGGTTCTGCTTTGCTGGTGCAACAGCTTGAGGAGTGGTGGAGAGGAAATGCTTTGATAACAAGGGCAGGGTGAGACAGAGGCCAGAGGGCACGTTTTTCACGTTTTTCATGCTGTGAGGGCTTTTGGTGTCAGCACTGCTCTCACATAATAAAGCTCAGCACGGGGCAGTGCTTGGTAGGGATGTCAGTGACTCTTAGTGTGGTGGGTAGTCAAGGGGGTTCCCAGTTTGAGAACTGGGAAAGACCGGAGGAAAAAAAAGCCTTAGGAGTTGTCCCTGAGAAGCGACAAGCAGACTCTGTGAGAGGTGGCAATGCTGCCTCCTTGTGCAAATCTGAGCTGGAGACAATTAGTCCCAGAAATCATCTTTCAGCAGAGAGAAGGAGGCACTGCTGAAGCCCTGCGGCAGGTCTGCAACTGCATTCATCACCCATCTCAAAATTTGACTTGTGGTGGGGCATTTCAGAGGGAAATAAATGCTTTAGTAACTCAAACATCAATTACAAGTACCAAACTCCTTCAGCTTGGCCCTTACAAAGCCTTTAACTTCCTCAGCCTGCTTGAGGTGGTATTATGAGGGTGAAAGGGTTGACATTTATGAAGGACTTTGAAGATAAAAAGAGATGTTAAGTTTTACTAGGCCAAGATCTGAGGGTCTCATTTAATCTTTCTCAAGCTCTCAGGAGTTTACTTTCTTTCTCAGTCTCACTCCAGGAGTTTGCTGCCTGCCGCTTGTAAGCTGCCCTGATTCCCATGCCTGCTCTGCCCTGCTGCAGTGCTGTGCCCTGCCAGCTCTCCCATCATAACACTTTCCCAGGCTGGCTGTAAGCCAGAGTGCTAAGTTGATCTGAGCTACAACATTACAGGACTACAAGCTCGCTAAAACAAAGAGTGAAAACTGGAGGCAAAGAGGAAATTACACAAGAGGGAGAAGACTGGCATGAGATTTGCATGCATGTTTATATTGTCCCAGTCATTTAGGACACACATAGAATCATAGAATATCCTGGGATGGAAGGAACCCACAAAGATCATTGAAGTCTGAATCCCAGCCCTGTACAGGACAGACCCAAGAACCACACCAGAAATAGTCTTTGAAACTAGCTTTTGGCTGGGGCTCCCATTGTGCTCAGAGTTGTATCAACACAGACCATCCTCTGCCCCAAAAGTGGTAGACAAGGCAAACAATGGATATGAATATGAGAGGGAGAGGAAGAGGAGGAAAGCTCAGCAAGCAAGCCAGGAGCCTAGAGCACAAGCCTCCTTATCGCTGTCAAATTTCCTGCAGGCACTGCGAAGAAGAGAAATTTTAAATTGCTTTTACACACCCCTGCCTGCTTGAGTGCACAGGAAAGACAGAAGTAGTCTCAGAAAGAACTAGCTGCTATTTTGTGCAGTACATGGCCCCCTGCCTTATTTGCAGTTTGCTGTGTAAGCACTGTTGTCAAACGGGAGCTATTTGCTTCCTCCAGGCTTTTCTATGGGACTCCTCAGTATGACATGGGAGGACTTCTGACATCAATTAAATTCTTTCCAGAACAGCTCTGTGAGACTGAGGAAGGGGAAACAAAAGGAAAAGCTTTGTGGCTCTGAAGGTTCATCTCTGCTGCAAACCAGTCCCAAATTTAAAGTTAGGTACACAGAAAACAATAAAGCATGAGACCTTTGCTTTGTGTAGGAATCTTGTGGCAAAGGCAGACTAACACCTAGTGCTCCTGGGCAATATTCAGAGCAGTTAAACCCCATTAAATTGCTCTTTCTCCACCTGAAGTCCCTTTCCTCACTCATTCACTGCACAACTTCACCAAAACAGACTCCCTCTCTACTCAGCTATGATGCATCCACAAGGTGTCTGTGCTACAGGGGCTGAATAAATGGTTCTAAAGAGTCTGTGTTATTAATAAGCAAACAAACTGGGAAAACTGGGTTCATACAGGCATCTTCTAGGCTTTGAGTACCTGGAAATTATGCTCCAAATCCCCTTTTCTGCACTGAGAGATGTATGTGGGATGTGTGGTGGGGAACAAGTGTGGCAGATTGGGCCTGCCTTGCCTGCTGCTTCTCCCAGGAAACTTTCCTTCCCCATTTTACCTGGAATTGGGAAGAACCCTTGCATTGCCTACACCTACCAGTGACATCACTCAAGTTTCAGCTGTGCAACCTGAGGTCATTTCCATGTGCCTGAGTCTGAGAGATACAGCACAGCTTGCATGGTCCACCAAAGCTTTCTTCTGCCACCAGGAAGGTTTGCAGGTGGGGAGCCATCCCTGGCACATGCCATGAATATGCCCAGACTGTTAACTGTGGACCAATATTTGAACCCATACCCTGGCTTTGTTTCATACACTACCATGAAAGTAGCTGGAGAGGCCAGGAGAGACAGGCTTCTCATTTCTAGTGACCGTGACCCAAAGAAGTGGGAAGACAGGGCTTGTAGAAGGTGAGGGCCATGTGCCACAGCCCAGCCATCTGTTTCACCCTTGCAGCACCAAGGATGTGTGTTGAGGTCTGTGAGGCACCACAGGGTCTTGCAAGCTCTTCCAGAGTCCCAGAGATGCAGAGATTCCACACCAAAACCTGCTGTGCGGGAGCTCTGCCCCATCAGCCCTCTCAGGCCACATGGAGCAAGGCAGGAGACTCAGCATGGGGCACAACACTGGCATAAGGCAGCCAGATGTGCTGGGGGAGGACAGGGCTCATCGCTGCTTGCCAAAACAGCTGTAAGTGCAGACCCACCACCGTGGGAATGTCACACTCTCCCCTGGCCAAACCCTCCCACAGCTAACCAAGATCTAGTAGTCTTTAATAAACTTCATCAAACTGACATTATGGTCAAATTGAGGCAGCTTTTGATGGAAATGATAAAATGAAAATTGTCCTTGACAAAAGGCAACTCCTGCTGCAGGTTTAAGGCTTTGACTTTCATGCTGTGGGTTCTTTAAACCAAACCAAAACCAGGTACCTTTTTAGCGGAATGTATTTGCTTGGCTGTGCTCTTTTGGGTTTTGGTTTTTTTTGAAAAACAGAGAGGATTTTTTGGCTGAATCTCTCCTTCACTGCAGAAAGGACACAGGGGCATGGAAAATTTCAGGACCTAAAGTGTTTGTCAAAGTTCTAATCAGCAGACAAAAAGAACTTATACCATGAAGCATGAGGTGGTGTCAACAATAAATGATGCTACCAAAATAAATTTAAAATATATTTTATAAGGCCTCATATACTCTGCTAGATTGAGTTGCTACAGTACTAATGTACTTCAACTCTGAGAGAAGTGTGTGGGCTTCTGGCAGGAGAGAAAGCAAGAGTTAGGAGGAGATAATGTGAAAGAAGAGTTAGATGCCTTCTCACTTTTCAGTCAGTCAGCTCTTACTGATCCCTGGAGCTGCCAAGAACTTTTGTATGACAATAGCAGTAACACAAAAACCTGTTAAATATAGATTCAGCTGAATTTAAATTGAGAAGAAGCATCTATAGTAATCAAGATTTGGTGGATGTGTCTTGAATATGGTGTTACTTTTAATTATTGACCTGTGCACACCTGCAGCAAATATATTAAATGAAAATTTTTCCAGCCTGCTGCTGCTTGCTAAGTGAAATGAAGGCATGACAGCTCTGTGTGGTTTTGCTATTACAAACTGAAGACAGTGACACTTTACCAGTTCTTTCTCTAGCCTTTTACTTTCCAAGTGCACAGGTCTCAAACATATTCCAGACTCTCTTGTACTCTGTCTTTAAAAAGCCTATATGAGAAGGGGAACCATGGCTTATCATGCTCATGAGGTGGGACCATATAGACTGAAAACTTGAGCTGAATAGGTCTGAGAAAAGCCAGACTCTTCATGTGATTTGACAAACTAATTACAAACAATACTCAGGGCAGAGTTGTGTGCATACTTGAAACCCTTTCCTGGGGTTTTGCAAAGACCCTGACGATATGCTGAGGAACTCCAGCAGAGGTGTTGGGTCTCCACACAAGAAGCAGCTCATGGATATGCTGGAGGATAGAGGGATGGAAATCTGCAAGATGGTGTGCCTCTTCCACTCATCTGACAGTTGCATTCCCCCTCAGGGAGGGGACAAGGTGACCACACTTGGCCATCTTGGCCACATCTACTAGAGAGAACCCTGCTCTCACCTTTGGTTTCAGGAGTCTGGTGTGGGGATGTTCCCTGTGCACTTCTGCAATGCCCAGCTGGGGCAGGCAGCACAGTTTAGTGTGCAAAGTCCTGAGCCAGGTCTAGTTTAAGTAGTTTTAGCAGTAGTAATGGTGTAGCTGCAGCAGCACAGTGCTTGGTCCTGATCAGATCAGACCAAAAGGAAGCCTGTTGACAGCAATGCAGATACACTCTTTGGGGGTAACCCATAAATACATTTCAGGAAAAAACCAAGAAGTAAAATGTGCTAAGAAGAAAATATTTACAGCAAGGTGTTCTCTCCAGGAAGTCCCTGGAACAGCTCAAGATAGCATGACAGGAACATGAACTTGTCACTCCTTCCATTGCAAGGGTTACTGTGCCAAAATGGAGAAGTGCATTAAATAAAAAACTGCTCTGAGAATATCAAGGCCTGAACCTATATTTGAATGCATGGCTTGCTTCACTGGATGGTGCTGGGCATGGAAAGGCTTGGCTTTACTTCCTCTCCCACCTCCCTCTCACTCTTATTTTCTTCTAGTCTTTGTGGCTGACAGTAGCCACGTTGTCTGAGCAGTTATAGACGCATACACATACCTTGGTACACTTCACTTAGGAAAGAGTTCTCTTGCCCTAGACCATGAGGGGCATGAATCTGGTTTCAGCCACCATTCAAACTGACAGGCACCTTGGTTACTTCTGCAGCTCTGTCATGTGATGATGGGACAGGGGCATGAGCCTTTACCATGTTGCCATGTAGGAGAAAATAAGTCCTGGAGGGTGACTGTGCTGGAGGTGCTTGCCTTTGTGATTCCTGACTCCTGAGCCTCCCACACAGGTGGTTCAGGAGAGCAGAGGAGAGAGGGTGGGGGTGTCTTGTAATGTGTTGACACTGCCTACAGCAGCCAGCATTGCTGAACTTGGGAGCAGAGCTGACAGAGGGGAAAGCCCTCACCACCTGTCAAGTGTCAAGGACAGCTGTAGAGTGGGTCCTCCAGGGGTTAGAGGCAACTCGGGACCAGGCTATGCCCTGAGGCACTTCCTCATTCTGAATAGCACCACAGCCCAGGTGGAATCAGAATTGATGCTTGTGCCTTGCAGCAGGAATGAAGAATAGGCAAGGACAATGCCATCAGTGACTGCTTTCAGCCCAGCATCCTATTTCTCCTTTATCCATAGAGCAGACTTTTCACCTGCAATTGCCTCTTTTATTTCTGTCTGTATGCCAGATCATTTTTTTTATTTTATATCCATATAGTGCTAACAATGTGGGATTCATGAGGAGAGCTGATGGGCAATGCAGAGGTACAATAACCGCATACAAATATATCATAGTGGCAGTGTGAGGAACTGCAAAGGTCTGTTCTGCCAAGTGAGGAATGAGTACAGTAGAACAATTTGGTAATTCCACGTTATTTACAGGTAGTGCTGAAAAGCTGTATTGTTAACCTGTTTGGATGCACTTATGGAGAAGAAATATGAAGGCAGAGGCTGGCACAGCCTGATTTTTGTGTGTTGTTCCTGGAAACAGAGGAACCTAAACTTGTGTTTATGAGTACCTGGTTTATGGCACCTGTGCACCTTCAGTAGTGCAAAGGTTTATATATTTATTTTAATCATGGGCACTTAAGGACAATGAAGTGTGCAAGAACTTTTTTACAAATTTAAAGGAAAGGTGGCGACCACTCTGCTCTTCTTCATGATGAGTCTGTTCCCTGAGTCCCACAGAAAAAAGGTACATGGAAGAAGAAATTATTTGCAGTGCCCATCACTGAACACACAGTGAAGCTCTGGAAGACAGTGGGCCAGACAAAAGTAACCCAAGACAAAATGCTGTTACAATCATCAGTGATGGAGCTGAACACTCACCTTTTGTTTCTTGCCCTGAAGTCAGGAATGAAACCATCTAAAGGAAGCTCCCAGTGTGCCTCTCAGCAGATAGATCCTCTGAAGTGCAAACCATTCAATGACATCATCAAACTTGCCCATGGTCCATTTCAGAGTGGGCTAAATGCTGGAAAAGGTGTGGCAGGTTCAGATCCTTTTAAACTGTGACCCCTTGGTGCCTCCCTTGTCCTCCTTCCTGTTCTCTCCTCTCCATCCACTCACATTTCCTGCAGGACACTGTGAGGGCACACACATCGTGGAGGGGAGTGTCGTTCATCTTGAAACTTGGCTGCCAAAGGCTGTGATTAATCCACAGCCTTGTCCTAGTGAAACATTTGACCTTGTTGATTATTAACAGCATGTTATGCAAAGCATAAAATCCTGCCTGCCAGGATAAAGATCCTACGCCTGTAAAAGAGCACAGACAGTGGGGGTGTCTCCCTCTGTATGAGAGTGTTTTGGCTCACCTATGGATATTTCTGACATGTAGCTGGATGTCAAGCCAGCCAAACAGTGAGAGTTACTGACCTTTTGTTTTACTTCATTTCAGAAAAGAAAGATTAGCAAAGACATACAAAGAAGTTGGAGCCACTGTTGCACTGACATTTTATTCCATGAAGCACCACAAAATGAAGGGCTTGTCCCTAGTGCCAGGCCTTCAAAAGCTTTGTGATCAGAAATTTATGTGACTCCTAACCCCTCATGTTGTTACAAACTGTGACCCCGGATAGTTTAATAAGGCTTTGAAACAGTGGCTCCCTTCTCTGCTCCATCAGAAGGCTGCTCAAGGGAGATAGGGAGGCAGGATTCAGTCCCAAGCCTCTTATTTGCTGTCAATAGCAGAGGCAGGCAGCTGGGGCAACTACCCTCAGGCTGCCAAGTAGGCAGTGCTCAGCTTTGCTCAGCACTTGCCTCTCCCAGCTCAGCACTGGCTAGCACATCCATTGGTGCCCTTGAAACTGTGCTTGGCAGCAGCTGAGCCTCCAAGGCTTGTTTCTGCCCTCACAATGACTCCAGAACTGCTGGAAGCTCTCTGCTCTTGGCTCAGGGGATGCAGCTGGATCATGCTGGGCATCAGTAGAGGGAGGAAAGAGGGTGATTCCATCCATTTTTCTGCTTCTAGCAGCTTTCTTCTGGGCCTCATCAAAGCAGCAACCACTGGGTATCAGCATCTTTGCCTGTGGTCAGAGGCAGACACCAGGTCTCAGGAGCTGACAATTGTTAAGCAGCACCAGCATGTCCCATACACCAGGGCCACTCATGCCACCATGAACTGCTGCACCATCAACCATCCCATGCTGCAGGGTAGAACAAGGGGGTACACATCAGGCTTTGCAGCATAAACACAGTGCAAGTGGGACTGCCTCCTGCTGTGTGTGGGCTGGTTTTTGAAACCCAGTTATTGTTGCAAAACCAATTTTGATTATTTTTTTTTTTTGCCTTTTTGTCAAATAAATCTGGTGCCTGGTTTGAATTTTGAGGTCACTGTAAATTGCAGAGCCCTGGAAAGAAACATGGTGGTTCAGCTTGGAAGCAGTAAACAGCTGGCTTGCCTGGTCGACCTAGACAAGACTCCAGATCCCCAGGCTCAGACACTTATGTCAACTGTTGTCCATGGGGCTCCTTATTTCGTGGCCAAGCCCCAGGCCTGCAGTGCAGGAGTCAGTCTACTGTGAGGCAAATTTGAAGATGTTGCTTTGGGAAACCTCAGACTTGCAGTGAGCCGCTAAGTGAGCTGGCCCACATCTAAACCAATTCTTCCAGAGATTACATGGGTTTGTCATCCTCCAGCAGAACACTGTTTTACAGTTTAGCACCTTTTTTGTGGTGCTACATGATTGTTTAAGTCTATCAAGCCTCTCAAAGCTATCATTGCAGGGAAGAGGATTAGAAATGTAACTTTTTGTCTTGTGTATACTTTTCAGTGGAAGTCACACGCCTTTTTCCCCTAGAATTTCCTATTAAACACATTTAACAAGGTGTTGCCCTTCTCTGTCCCACATGATGCTCATTGCAGCATAGCCCTTTCACCATCCCGACAGCTCACAAGCTGACAGCAGCAAGGACGACACCACCTAAATGGCACAGGAGGAGAAATTGAGCTGTTAACCATGCTCATGATTCTCATTGCAAAGCCTGGACTTTTGGTATTATTGTTTCTTTCCCCTGCTCTTGGTCTGAACATTTCCCTCCCTCCCCAGCCTCAGTGCAAATTGCCATTGCTTCCCATGGTGCAAATCAGCCTCACTTAAATCACAGTCACCTTGCACAACCATTCCAAGGCACAATGCTGAGCTCTGTGGGAAGTAAAGGTCTGAGTGTGTTGCTGTAGCAGAAGAATACCAAATACAGTGATTTAAGGAGAAAAGATGGGTTCTGACAGGTGATCTGAGCTCAGACTCTCCTGTCACTGGACCATATGACCAAATCAATGTTCTGAACTTTCTGATACAGTTATTTGGATTACTAAGATGACTGTATTTGCCCATTGGAGTGTACAGGATGAAACATATGGTACTAAACAAGCCAGCAAAGCAGTCGAGGGGCTGCTACATGAAGGGATTTGTACATAAGCATAACGGAGCAAGGAAAAAGCCCTGCTCCTGTAAGTTAATTTAGCTGTGTTTGCTGTAATGACAATGTAATTATAGGAGTGCAATTCAGAAGATTTATCTTTTTAATTAGTAAACTCCTATGTCCTTCAAAAATCTCCTTTCACAGCTATGGAGCCACCTGCGTCAAAGTGCAGCAGGGAACCCTTGCTTACTCACGACTCCCGTGCTCTGGCTCGCCCCACGCGGCAGAACTGCCACAGCTCCGAGCAGATGGTCCCGCATCAAATGTTTCCTTCCCATGTCACTTACCATTAATAAATTGGATCAATGTTAGTGTGCATCATAATTTCCCTGGACATTTTCCTCATGTCAGTATATTTATGTTCAGTAGTACCTTACATATGAATACATATAAACCTGTGTAGCCTGGCAGTAGAAGTTTCCAAATAGTAATTTCAGCTGAAAAGACCTTTTTCCCTGAAAACCTCAGTGCATTAGCAGTGCTCCTTGAGCTTGCTATGCAGAAGCAAGCCAGACTCGAGGAACTTTGCCAAGAGCCAGAGCCCACCCCTATAAAAGGGGGATTGTGCCCAAGCAATACATACCTGCTCTTACAGGGAAGTGGATGCTCTCAGATCAGCACCATCACACAGATATGGGGGAAGTCAAGAGACACGTTGTCTATATGAACCCTATCCTGGTCATTTATTATGACCCTAGATGTGCTTCCTGGCTTCACTGCTGTGGGTTTAATTACATTGTGTGGGACCTGCTGGAAGAAAAGCCTAACAAGCCCCTCAGAGGTAGCATCTTTTATAATTTTATTTTCAAATAGTGGTTACAAACTTTTCTTATCCTGGAGTTACAAAAGAGTAAAGACTTGTGACTCTACCCTTGCTGTGTTTCTGGTAGCACCCATATCCAAGGCACCAGCCAGGGCCTCAGTGAAGCCAACATGGACTCTGTGTGCTTGCAGTGAAGGATCCAGCTCTGTGGCTCTATCATAAGAAGCTAACAACAGGGATGATGGTAAAAACTTGGTACCTACAAGAATTACCTTTGTTAAAAACATGATATTGTTATTATCCTTATTTTTAAGTGCTGGGAAGGAGAGAGGAGCTCTGCCACACAAAGAAGTCCAAAGAAACTCTGTGCCAGGGCAAAGCATCACTCATCTACCTGCCCTTGGGTAGCTGGGGACCTGAACACCTTGCATAAGGCACGTCCTGTCCTCATACCTCAGCCTCCCTGGGAGACCTCAGGACTCACCAAAAGCATGGATTTGGGTTCTCTGTGTCCCAGCTGGCAGCTGCAGGATTGCTGGTAAGATAGATAGCCACTGGCATCCCACAGTTCCCTGCATTACAACTGAACCCCCATTTCCCATTGGAATGAAAAACATGTGGTCTGGAAGGCAGGGAAAGGTGCATAAGCAGGAGTAACTGAAGTGGGTACTTCGCCTGACTTCACCAGTTGCCAGTGTGCCTGTGTTCCTACCACGAACCAGAGCCAAAAAACAAACATGTGCAAATGCTTCCTGACAATAAGACTTTCTCTGGGACATTGCTGGAGGTGTCCGACTGCTGCCAACCTGCTGACAGCACCGAGCCCTCTGAGGCTGTTAGAGTGAAAGCATTGCTTAGGTGTTGATGGCACTTGGGCAGTCCCTGGGCTGGCAGTGGGAGAGCAGAGCAAGCTGAAAAGATAAAGACATAGCAGGAAAAAGGATACTCCTCAGGCCAAATCAACTGTCAGGGAAAACCTCTACGCCTCAACACACACGGAATGCAATAGTAAAAATGCAGATGACAGATCAGTCCAGAAAGGTCTTTTGTTTTCCTTCTTGCAATGTTTTTACTTACAGCTGAGATCTCAAGGCAAGCAGAAGTAATAACACAAGTGCTTATGAGGAATGAGCATACTGTGTATGCCAAAAGAGAAATACTTCTTTTTAGGTGATATAATATTTTTCACTTCTCTTGAGTTTAGAATGGGTTTGAGCATAATATCTCCTTTAAAATTTGATCACATAGAGCTACACCATAACAAAGGGTGTGTGAGCTAACCTGACCTTGCACACACCTGCTACTTTCCTACCCTTCAGGAATCTCAAAGCCATTTAGAAGAGGAGTAAGCAGATGAATGGGTGGATTAAATCTTGCAAAACCTTTGGGAAGGGGAGACAGGCAACAGTATTTTCCCATTTTGAAGGTGGCAATTAAAGCAGTAGCCTGTCACCAATGGTTTGTTTCAAAGGGGTCAACATGCAGAAGCAGTGGAAGCTTAGCTAACCTAACATGGATCTTTCTTTCCCTGAGCCATAAAGTGAGTTGAGGGCAACTAGCTCAGACGTATCTAACTCCACCAATTTTTTTAGTTGATTTTGTATCATGGCCCAAAACAGCAGCAAGATGAGAAAAGGCTGATTTCATAAGTGTCCCTTTCAGTTTTGATTAGAAAAGATGCGCTTCCATGCCTGGCTGGGTAATGACAGCTACGTATGAAACAAACCACAGGCACGTGGTGCCTGTAATTAAATAGATCTGCTCCTTAGGTGAAACCAGCTTACCAGTCAGGTGGGAGCTGTGGGCCCAGGTGTGTCTGTGGCCCATTCACCTCATTGCTTGTAGCTCTCAAGCTGTGTGCTCCACTGCTCTCTCATGCTTCATCAACACCAGCACAAAATCTCTTTTCTGAATCAAACAGAAGCACAAGCTGAAGGTAGAAGTGCTAGAGCCAGCCAGCATCTTCAAACCAGATGATGCTTAAATTTAGTCTGCATTTGATTTGGACAGGAATCCAAATTTTTTCTCTTTTTTTTTTTTTTTTCTTTTCTTCTTTTTAATCTATTTAAATTGGACTGGCATTAGCAAAGTGCTTTTTTGGGGCTGTACTTTGCCTTATGGCTAACTCTAAGCAAGACTCAGTCAGCAAATATTTAGTTTAGATGTGAAATTCCTGAGGTCTGTGCACCTTTAGTAACTAGAATGATTTGCAGTATACTGGATCACTGCATGACACTGAGAAAGGCCTTATTCATTACTTCCAAAAAGCTATTAAAAATATCCAGTAAGAAGATAAGTTGCTTAGAAGGTGTCTGTGTAGCAGAAGATTAAACCTACCTCAGTCAGACAATGTTTCATGGTTAGACCACCAGGCAATACTCTTCTCTTCATAAACCCTATTCCACTATATCATTTCTTCTTTAATGTACTCTACCTGGCTTCCTGCTGAGGATGATCTATGTGCTTTGTGGAAGCAGAAACTAATATTATTCTAGGGAAGGGAATAGGAAATAGAACTTAAACTGATTATTTAATTTTTGTCCAGGAAATGCTGAAGACTGAGCAGCCTTTTTTTTTTTTTTTTCCCCTGAAGAAATTGTGGCTTTTTCTCCTTACTTTTACTGAGAACAAGATAAATACACATTTTCTAGGCTATATTTTGCATAAGGGGATATATCAAAGGATAAAATCCAATGAACCAAATTTCCTTCTGGGAAGGTCATGTGTAACTCCAGGAAGGTATGTGGAGATAAAATACACCTGTGGTTAAATTATCTGTGAAGAGGATTGAAGTGCTTACTGAAATGAATGAAGCAGCCTTTTACAGCAGAAAAGGCTGTGGTCTGCAGGCTGCTAAGTGAATCATATAGCTGTTTCTAAGCAGTGAAGCAGAGGAGCTATTTTGCCAGGGTATTGAGGTTACTTTTACCTTGGCACCATAGTAGGTGTGAACAAGAGAAATGTGGTGGTCAGTCTGTCCTCTGTGGCCTGTACCATCCTGCCACCAGCTGCAAGCAGATGAGGTTCAATAAAACCCCAAAAGCAGTAAGGAGGAGCACAAAACGCATTTCAGTCACCTGGCCAAGGTGACACAGGGGAACAGCGTCATCTGCCACTTAACCACAAGTCCACCTTACCATCACCAGTGTCTGCAGCTCATGACAGGCAGATTATAGGACTGAGATTCAGGCCTGCAGACCTCCCTACAAGGAGTTAAAGTTCTTAGTGGCTTTAATCGCACAAGGTCAACAGCCCAACTCTTCCCTCAGATTTTTTTAATTCATGTTATTTGAAAAAACACAGACAAAACCAACCAACAACCCCCCCAAAGAAACCCAAACCCCTCCTCACAAACAAACAAATAAAAAAATCCCAACAAACAAACAAAACCCCACCAAATGAAAAAGACATATACTGAAAATAATCCATGTATCTGAAAAAGAAGTTTAGGCATGTGGAAGAGAAGAAAAAGGAAGGAAGAGTAAATGCTCTCAATGCTTTTATTTGTTTAGCAGGGCTAGATGTTTGTTCCTAGACTCTTTCTATGGTCAGAGAGTTGAGAGGATTTTTTCAAAACAAAGATCCAAAGCCCTTCTACCAGCTGCCTGCAGCTAGGGAGTGTGATCATCCTGCAGCAGGTCAGCTCTCATCTCTGTGCCATGTCCATGGACCACATCCATGGTACCTACTGCATCTTTCTGAAAAGGCCAGGGCCTGACGTTGCCTTACCTTTCCTTTCCTTCCCTTCCTTTTCCTTCCCTTCCCCTCTCCTGGCATGCAGAGTGCTCTTTGGGACTTTCAGGATCCAGGTTTAAGTAGGACACATCAGAGCTCTCTGGTCTATCAATTGTTGTTATTCCTGTGTATAACATCACCAAAATAATAGTCTTCCCAGGCTACCTGTGTCCTTACTAGGCTGTAAAGAAGAGCGTTATTGTTTTGGCCACTGTGATTAAGCACCTACATGAGCAAAGGCACATGGTTTTGCCAGCCTCCCCAGTTCTTCACAAGATAGTCCTGCTGCATATCTGTTGGACTTCTATACACGCTCCATTTTAGATGCTGTCTAACTTACCTACCTATTCACTGACACGGGCCAAGCAGGTCCTGTTTGTAACAAGTATTTCCACCCAGGGTCAAAAAGTTATCACACTAAGATTATTTTTCAACTGAAAATCGATTTTTTTCTTTTTGTGGGAGGAGGGGCAAGGAGCAAGGAAAAAGAGAAGATGCCGAAGAGACAGAGAATGATGGGCAGCTGGTAGATAAGGGAAGCAGTGAAGTGGAAATGAAAGCTTCCATATCATTCCAAACAGATAAATTCATGCACTGCACTAGGATGTCACAGGCTGTAATCATAAAAAGAATCAAAGATACATAATAGCACCATTACTGGAAAATATGAGAAAGACTTGAAAGATAAGGTATCATCAAAACTCTCTTACACTGAATATTTTCCCTCTGTTTTGTGCAAAAATAGGCAGGGAAATTGTTCTTTCTGCCCCCTATTATAGACAAGTTATTGCCCTTCCTCCAGTTTAAAGCACAAATAAAGGCAGTACCTAAGAAAAAACTATATGACAAATGAAGTCATAAAACACCATACCAAAAGTCCAATATTAGAAGCACATTTTGATTTTCAAGGCTGTGAAGCCAGCTGCAGGGAAATGACTGTGATAAAGTTGCCCTTGGAGTTTTCACACCAGTAACCCTGTCCATGCTTTTGCCTGTGTGTGTACCCATAACAAATACAAACTTTCACTGTGCCCTCACATAATTGTTTTGTCAGAACCTTTACCCCTTCCTTTGGAAGCATGGACACTGTGCAGCTGTGCAGTGAACAGTATACCTGTTCTGGTTTTCTTTCTAGTCTTATCAGAAAATGCATAGCCTGGTGTTTCATGCAGAGAATAATGAAATGCCTGTGTCAATCATCAGGAACTTCTGTGTAACCTTCAACATGTCAGAGGTCATGTCCTCTATTTTTATCCTGGGAGTTTCCGTCCTCCTTCTAGCACCTGAGGCACCTTGAAGAGCTGTATATATGGATCTGTTTTCCCCATTTTCCAGCCACAGAGCTGAGGAAGAGAGATAAAGCAACCTGCTCAGATCTGCCACAATTCAGTCAGAAACTTTAATGACTGAGAAACTTTACAGTGAGTAATATTATTTTTTTCTTTTAATGGAAATGCCTGGGCAGCACTTTCAGCAAAGTAGAAATCTCTATGTGTAGGTATACATATTTGTGTAGCTCTCTGCGTGTAGGTGTCTCTGTAATTATACATATGTTACAAAATCCTGGAAAATGGGAAGAGACAGACATTTGGAATAGAGGATGGCTAATAAACAATATAAACCAGCTGCAAAAGTAAGAGATTATCTGTGTCCATAATCCTCCCACATTTAGCAAAATACGTGCTTGCACTGAGTGCATCTACTTTTCCACAGCAATAAAGCTTTTCTGTATTGACAGATTTAGTGAATTAGGCTTTAGCTGAGAGTTATTAAAACACCTTTGACAGATTTACTAACTCCTGGGCTTCATGGGGATGGACAGAAATGTTGAACAGGAATGCTGCAATATGAATCTTTCGCTTCATTCCTTTTCAAAATTCAGATCTTTAAAGTAACTTTGGTCTCTGAATGGTCTGGATTTTAACCCTCTGCAAAGATTTGTGGTATTCTTGGGGCCACATGAAGCTGAAATCAGAAACACTTGGCCAGCAGCCCCTTCCTTTCCTCACCAGTGATCCAGGGTCGCTTCCTGACCTTAAAGACTCCTCTGTGAAACAGTGCTAACAACCTGATGGAGAAGCCAGATGGCTAGCTGGGTCTTCTCAGCATTTCCTGGTTTAGGTAAGGATGAACCATGTCCTTGACTCTTCTTGCAGCTCAAGGTCTGTGTTTCCTCCCTGAAGAGAGGGAGTCAACTGGGGAAAGAAGCAGGATGGCTCCCATAGACCATCTGCATTCAAGTCCATGGGGCAGGAGCTCCAGCAGAGCTGGTGATGCGTGGCATGGAGTTGGAGGTCAGAGGCTTAGGCAGCCAATGGGATTATAACCCCCAGGCATGGGAAAGGGCATTTCCATTCAGGCTTTGACCGCTTCATGACTTCCCAGAGATGTGAAACCTACTGACATGGCAAACATCGCCTGAGTTCCAGACATACCCTCAAGGCTGCGCTTTGCTTTCTGTGAAATGTGAGCGCAAAAGATGAATGTTTCCCCACAGCAAACGTCCTGTAAGAGATAAATAAGGAGGAAACAGTTAACAGTGAAGAGAATGAAAGCTAGTGTTTTAGGAACTGGAGGCTAAACGACAGGTAAAGAGGATACTTGATTTCTTCTTTCTAGATTACAAATCTAGTAAGAGGGCCAGCACCCACATCATGAAAACTAGTGTGGGTTTGGCAGTGGATAATTGTAATTTAAGGAATCTCAGCTCTTTATTCAGACCCACACATTTCCAAAAAGAATAAGGCCTGGGAACAATACCCCTGGATGATTATGGTGAGTTAGTCTGACAGCAGTCCCTCGTGTGGCATTAAAGGGAATGTGCTTAATGCCATGTGTTTGCTTTGCATGAGGACACTTCACAAACAAACAGGTGCCAGTGGAACATGACCATGATGATTCATGCCAAAGTATTAAACCAATGAGCCCAGGGGCTGTAGTGGTCCTTGTGTGGCTGGTGTTGCTCTTTTTGAGTGGAACTGTAGGGCAGTGGTCTGGGAACCATCACTGGTAGTACTCCTCACACATTGCAACAGTATAATGCTTTGTCATGGAGACCCAATTGGACTCTCCAAAGATCTCACTGTAAAATCTTGTAAGATTGCTTCTGTGTTGCTGCCACTCATCTTGATTTCCTGCCCCTCTCCCTGCCTTGAGGGCTGTAAAAGGTTAGCCAAATACATCATAAGAGAGCTGCTGTGGATTTCCGGGGAGGTGACATTAAACATCTTAGAGGTGCCCCCAAGAAAAGAGCATGAGAAGTGCCAACCATTGCTATATTAGTCTTTGAAGGCACCAAAAAAATGCCTATCTGTGCTAACCTGGACTACCCTCCCCTAATACTGAGAAAAAAAAAATCCGTAAATCTGTGTCCTCATTCACTTTTCTGTTTCTCACTGGATTTGGGTTTTGGCATGGAATACTTACTTGGATTTTTTCCACTGACCAAAGGAAGAGGAGCCAGGACTACCCCTAGTGTCTCCTAGAATAACTTGTCATACAACAAGATGCATGGGGACTGTATGGCCCAATTGAACAAGAGACCAGCTGGCTGGAAAACCTCTACTATGCTGGAAGAAGAGGAGCTGTTTTGTCTATGACTTGTCTCTCCTCCTCAATACGCGTATCTGCAGCTTTTATGGTCCTCCTCATTACATTCAGTAATTTGGGCTTTGCTATATAACTCTATATAATAATACTCTGTTCAGAACTTCTCACTCAAAAAAATTGTCTGGAAAAAAAAAAGGGCTAAGGAGATCTTGGTCAGAGAGATCATGAATTGAAGTTACACATCCCCCTAACTGCAGCCTGCCCATGGTAAGACGGAAAGTAATGCCTTTGAAAGCAAACTGCCTTCAATTTTTTTTGCCACTTCTCAAACTAAAAGACCTTGCACACATGGTAAGAACTGCCAGCCTCTGCACTGAAGCACTTGTGTTAAAAAGCCTTGTTTTCCCCACGAGCCTACAGCTCAGCTGTGAAATTTCCTCCAGGCTTAAGCTTCCTTTCAAAGTGCTAGCTAGGAAGTGATTTTATTTTCATTAGTTTTGACTATTTTTACAATGTAAACAGAAAGGTAATTGCATGTAAATCATACTGGAAAACAAAAAAACAATTTAAAAAAAGAAAGGCACACTTTTATTCAATCCATCTTGTTTTTCTCACTTTATCATATGTTGTAAGATCTGCATTTAAAATAATATTCCACAGCAGTTGATCACATGTAATGAGGTCTTGTCTTTAATCACTGTGTGAAAAAAAGATAAAAATCTGAAAGGCTATGTCCAATTTTGATCTCATAGATCTCACTCTGTATATTTAGCTTAGTGGGGGTTCTCTTGGTAAATGAAATCAGAACCAGACTTTTGTGTCTTGCAGAAAACAGCGGCTCTCTTTTACGTAGCATATTTAACCTGCAGCCCCTAATTGGTCTAATGATTAAGTACCACATTATTTTTCAGACACACAAGCTCTTACAGATAAATCTCAAAGAGACATTATTTGATTTAAAATAAGTATTAGTGACTTGATGGCTAATGACTTGCTATTAAGTTCCACTGGCACAGAGACAATACAACCTACCTCGGTACCAAAGCATTGTATATGAATGTCTCATAGACTTTTAATTATGATTATCAATCTTCCTTCCTGTCTCATTCTTTTTCTCTTGAGTCCCTGTGTTGCTTTCCAAACAATTGGGCCAAGTCAGATCCTGTCCTAAGGAAGCTGCTGTGATTTTCCACAAGGCTAAGGATCTGTAAAGCCTACTCACTTTTGAACAGAGGATGGGTGCTCCTTTGAATGTTGTGCCCAGGCTGCACGGCATCTCAGCCATGCTGTAGGAAGCAGGGCACAAAGACAGAAGTGAAGGTAGGCCCTGTTTCCCTCTAACCCTTCACTGCTTTGCTCCAGCTCCAAGACCTTGCAGCTGTTTTCTTTCTGTTTTCTTTCTTTCTTTTCTTAAGTGGGCAGCCCTGCGTCCTGCAGGGTGTGTGGGCATGTCAGGCTCCACCTGTCAAGGAAGCCTTGTAAACACACCTATCCTTTGCAGATGTTGCTTTACACCACACCCTTGAACCTCCTGAGGGGTCCTCACTCTGTGATACTCTGATTTACTAGCACAGTGTTGATGAAGCTTAGTGAGTCTTTCTGGTCCTCCTGAAATAGCTTAGAAGTCCTGCAAAGCAGAATATCTTCCAGTGAGTCCTGGTTATTAAAAGACAAGACAGGTGAAGTAGGACATTTCCTGCTTGTTCTCTGGATTTCATTTACCGTCTTCACCTTTCATTCTTTTCTGCTGGCCAATAGCTTTCTCCTCAGTTGCACTCACAGGTACTTCATGCAGAGAGGGAATAACCACAGATGTTTAAAGATTCCTTGGTAAAACGTATGTGCATTAGAATAGCATTAATTTGCAGTTAATCACTAGATGCTGCAAATTAGGAAGTGACTAAATGCAATATAAGAGCAAAAATCATGCATTATAAAACATATTTTTTTCATTTATTTGGACACTTGTAGTTCAGGTTTTAATTATTGATGGTAACACTCCTTAATGTGCTAGCAAATGTGCTGGTTTATATTTAGCAAGAAATGAAGCCTTAGTAAAGCATAAAGTCATTACAGCACTCAGCTGTTAATTATTGCTTTGGGATAGAGGGAAGACTACAAATTTTGTGCAGGTTAATGAAGCATGAATCAGCTGGCTCCTACTGCAAGGAATAGCTGAATATCTTACATGCTGCTGCAGACACACTCATTCCACAGGCTTTGTTTTTACACTGGCTTGAACATCAGCACCTGAAATCAAGCCTTTAGAGATGCATTTCAGAACTATGAAAGGCTGTTGATAGCAGGGAAAAAATCAAAATTGACCCAGCTCCTACTGAATTCAATGAGACTTTGATGGAGATTTTGCAATGTCCAAGTTGGGGTAATGTAAGAATCACTGACACTTCTCTTGCGCTGTTTGAAGAAGTAAAACGTAGATTGTTGTCATTGAATCCAGTCAGTTTTGCCAGGAGGACTGTCAAAGCAGTATGCAATTGTCTCCTTCACATTTGTGTGCATGTATGGGGGAGTGCGCCCAACCACCAAGAGCACTAGGAGGTGAAGCAACAATGTTTGAATCCTCTCTGTTGTTGACTCATTCATTCCTCAAGTAGTGGACAGAAATTTCCGAGGGACATTCACTTTGCAATTCTATCTAAAGTTATAACAAAAGATTTTGAATACATTCCTAAATTGGCCATCTGCTTGGACAGGTTTTTCATACAGCCTCTTTGATGGTATTTCCTCTACCATACAACTTGCCGTCTTTTGTTTAGTTGGAAAGAGAGACCCTTTGGTTAATACAATAAATGAGTATTCACAAATGCCTGTAAAAATAGAAGCTGCTGACTCATCACTGGTGCCTCTAGTCCCTTTTATTACCTTTTGCAGGCATGAAACTGTTCTGACTTGCAGAATTACTTGTAGGAACAAAAACATCATAAATACCAACAGCCAAAAAAAGCTGTGCCCACATAACACCCTGGGTCTATTTTTAAAAACCTCTAAAAATCATGGTAGATTTATGCAGCATTTGTAAAAGGGAGAGAATGTAAGTCCTAGTTGCAATTCTTTGTCCCAACCAAAGAAATACTTGGATGGCAGCTTTGGTCACAGGTTGCACAGCAAATGACTGCTAATGCTCAGAGCTATTAGCTCTAAAACAAATCATGAACTAATGCAAACTCTTGTAAGAAAGCACATACTTGTACAAGGCACTTCCTCTTTGTGGAGACTTCACAAATAGGAACAAAAAGTTGCATTCATTATATAAATTAGTAACAGTAAATAATTCAAGGCACTCTAGTCCTGAGTGTTCATGTTAAAGGGAATAAATTTTGACCCTGCAGGAAGCTACACAGGAACCTTAACTGGTAGCCTGGGTCTGGGGGCAAAAAGAAGGTGAGATCCCTCTCCTCCTCCTTGTGCACAAAGAGGTAGGCTAGGGCAGGTAGAAAGACCACCCAAAGGTTTTGTGGGAACAGTTGTCTGCTTACCTACATACAGTAGGATTCTGTTATTAACAGGCACATTTCAGCTCTTTGTTATTCTATCAGACCAGGCAGTTCATTGAAGATTAAATGTTTCTTTGTGTACTTACTTAGCAGGCATAGAAAGAAAACTTACCACAGGAAGTTTTGCCACAGGGAGATTTACCCCTCTTCAATTCACCGTGTCTCTACTGAAATGAGCCAGTCTCTTCACCCGAGCTGCTGGTAGTGAGGTTTGCACAGAAAGACAAACTGCTTTTCATTATTGTCATTGTTAGCTGACAATATCACCACTAGACCTTGGTCTGAATAGAAATCATATAATTTTTTTCAAATTTTCTGCTTTTTTTTTCCATGTACAGTTTAAGCAATTTAGGAGGGGCAGTACCTCTGAGGAGATGATATTGTGTGAAATCAAGCAGTCATTGTTAAATATGTTAATTGCTCATATCAGCTGGCATTCTCCTAATATTTTTCTGCTCTGTGAATGTGTTGTTAATGACATTTCGTATAGGCAAAGGGATGATATGAAGAAACCTGAACTGCAATGACTGAAGCCCCTCAGGCCAGTCTGAACACGTAGCTGTGTTGTGCCCCTCATGCATGGTAGGACCCTCACAAGCTGGCAGTACCTTCATCACATCACCTGAACATGCCTTGACTGCCAAGGAGAGATTTAGCCCCTGAGGGCAGCATCTGCCCCAGCAGTGAGTTTCATTTTGATTCCTGTAAAGGGTTTTGTTGGGGTTTGTGTGCCGCAAAGACTCAGCTCCTATCAGGATGGGAATACTCTGGCTTCCCTCTTCCCTCTGCTTTTCTGCTTTTGGGTATGGAAAATAAACAGCCCTTGTGATCTGGGACAGAGCTTAGAAAGTGCCAATGGTGCAAGCCAAAATGAGACTTTCCTGAGCTTCTTCTGGCCTCTCCAGAGACACTGCCTCTTGCATACCGTGTGCCTGGCCTCTCCTGAGAATCAAGGGGTCACGTTAGACAAAAACATGTTAAAATAGTACCCTTTTCTGCCCTCTCCCAAGCTGCCATCTGGCAGCCATCAGTCATGGAGATGCGACACATCTGGAACACGCTCTTGAGTAATCAAATGGGGTCACACTGCAGAGCTTTCCTCATCATATCCATCTATCAGATAAAAGTCAGGCATCACTTTCCACGTGAAAGGCAAAGTAAAACCTGAGTAAGTGCACCTGTGTTGACCATGACTGTGGCTATTAACCAAACTACACCTTTATGAATTCCTTGTGCCACAGTAAAGAGATGCTTAACGCATAGGTGAGACAGACTATGAGAAAAAAGTATTGACTCTGCTTTTAAGCTGTTTATGTACCTAAAGTAGGGCACATTACAGAGCCTAGTTAGGTCTTGCAGGATCTTAAAGACCACTGTACAAAAGCTGGCACTGCTAGCAGTGAATTTGCTGTGAGAGTCATTGCAGAGACTGAGTTCACAAATGAGAAGAGGTAGGGAAACATTTGTCTGGAACGTGTTCAGGAAGAGACACAATGACAA
This sequence comes from Scytalopus superciliaris, assembly GCA_013400415.1. Classification (NCBI taxonomy): domain Eukaryota; kingdom Metazoa; phylum Chordata; class Aves; order Passeriformes; family Rhinocryptidae; genus Scytalopus; species Scytalopus superciliaris. Next base: position 473,433 of record VXBX01007242.1, read on the forward strand.
AACAAGGTTTCTTCCCCCATCATTACCTCTGCCTCAGCTGAGTAGGCAGGATGTTGTCTGTGCCGCCTGCCACTGGTGTGCAGAATCTAATTCATCAGCTTCACTGCAGATGGTGCCATCCCCTGGGAACTCACTGGGCTCCTGATCAGTGCCAGCAAACTCACAGGGAGAGGGGCGGGGAGTGGGGAGGCTGGGGGAAAGCATGCAAGTGCTCCTGACTGGCGATGCCATGTTGTGCTGCCATCCCTCTTTGCCTTTTCTCCACAGAGCTGAAAATGGCAAAGGCAATGATGCCATTCCCAAAGACTCTGAAGGCAGCAGAACTTTAAAATTAAAGTGAACTTTTAAACAGCTGTTGCTGCATCTTTCTCAGAGTAAGGAAGTGCTCTGATCAAGCCTAAGTGTTGTATCTGCTTCTCGTTTGCTAAAACCTTTATTCTTTCTCACAGCCCAGGCAGCCACTGCAACAGCACCTGGCTATGAGACAGCAAAAAACTCCACACCATTGAGAATTAAGCTGTAAGATCTAGGACAACAATGCCCGTGCTGCCTATTGATGGTCTGGGCTTGATGAATCAGGCATTTACCCTTCATGCTCACTCTGTATTAGGGAAAGGATTATCTTTTATAGGCCATTAAAAGCAGGACTGGGAGTCAATGAATGTATTAGAAATAAATACAAAAACAAACAGTGAAAGTGGACAGTGAAGACTGTTAGGCAGATTACCATCTGGGTCTAATACATGGTCTAATGTAACTGGCAGATTTCTGGGTGTTGCAGAAGTCTGGGGGCACTGTGGGGGATCGCTTCCTACCAGGGCTCTGCCATCCTGTCAGAGCTACACTCTTCCTCAGATACACACCATTCATACTGTATACAAATTTAATATATGTATGAACAAAGAGCTAGTCCCAAGTTTGCTTCCCTCATAAGCTCCCATGGGGAAAAAGCACTGTGAAAAGAAAAAGAAGAAAGTTTCAAATAAGTTGTCATATTTATGGAGAAAAAATGCATGCCTCATCCTTGTAAAGAAATATTTTCTCCACCCCTTCCTTGCCTGTGAAAGGAAGCAAATAGCTATTAAAAACTACCTTCCTTTTTAAAAGGACAATGAACATTTTGATTAAAAGGAGCTTTTAAGTATTTATATGATTACCTCTTTTGTCCCTCTGGCAGCATCTGTCTTGTTGACTGCTCAGCATCTGGCGTGTGCTGCCTCATGTCAAGAAGGCCCTGATTTCTCATTCAGACAGGGGGTGGGTGAGAGAACAGGCATATGTATACATGGAGAGGCTTTTGCCAAAAGAATAAGGCCATTTCCCTGACTGCTACTGCTGCTGGTTGTTTGGCCATGGTACTGCTGGAACACAACACCCCTTTCTTCCACTGCAGCACACTGCGTGTACCAGATGGCTGGCTCGTCAGGGTCAGCTCTCCATCAGTGCTTCTGTGTACTGTGTGCCCAGGAGGGGCATTTTAGGTCAGTATTCCAAAAATTTTCTCTGCTTATGGAGGAGATGCCTTTTTTACTCTTCCAGGTTTTCTTGTTTTTCCACAGGTCATGGCGGGACATCCAAAGCACTCAGCTTGGACTTGCCAGTCGGCATTTTCCCTGTTGGGGCAGCAGGCTGGAGCAGGCTGTCATGGAGTACTTGGGAAAATCCCAGCACTCTGTTTGATGTGCCCACATCCACCACACACAGAGCAGGAGATCTTTGAAATTTGCAGGATCAGCCTCATTTTGTGCATATTCATTTCTCCGAAACTATCTCTAGTAACACGATCGATGACTCACACAAACATTAGTCATACTTTGCGCTGCGTATAATTCCTTGCCTTGCAGAATTTCAAAGAGCGTTTCAAAGATGATTTAAAATATCCACGATCCATGAAAGACTGAGTGGAATAGGTCCATTTCAAATGTAGCTACTTAATGAAGGCTGAGGGAGCAGTGCCTTGCTCAAGTTAGACAGAAGGCAACTGTCAAGGCATGAGTTCTGAATTTCCAACTGCTAGGCAATATATGCACTCCTTCTGCATTGAGTGTCTTCCTAATTTCATTTTAAAATACGAAATGTACTAGCAACCCTACTTAGAAGCCAGAAAAATAGTAAGAGAAACCTTTTGGACTCCTTCTCCATCATACCCCCACTTATGCAGTATTGCTTCCAAACTGAGTACTGCACTTCTATGTGTTTTCCCTGTGGCAGGTCTCCAGGCAAAGAAGCTGCTCGTTATGGGGATAGTTGTGCCTTCTTGAATCACCCTTCAATATCTGAAGTACACTGTTTATTTAATTCTAATTATTAAAGCCTTACTTCTACTGGCTTCCCCAAGATTTGGAAAGAAACCTGTCACATGCTCAAGTACAATAGATTTTCTTGTTCTGGGTGGGACAAAGGCTTTGACCTGCAGTTGATTGTAGGAGCCTTGCGGCCTGAAAGAGTTGACATTTAATGAGGTGACAAGTTAAAGCAGAAATATCTTGTCTGACCCACTACTGTGTGACTCTTCCACGTGACTGGGGACCCACATAACCTTGTCTGCATCTGTTGCAGCTCAGGGAAACACAACAGAGTAAGGAACCTTTTTGAACTCTTCTATTTTCACACAACAGCCCAATTAACAAGAAACAGCCAGAGACAGTCTGTGAGCTTTCTGTCTGTGAAAAAAAAAAATAGAAGGAAACTCCTGGAGGGTCCAGCTGATGAAGGAGCAGGTGGTAAATCTAATGTTTTGATGTCATTTGCTGACCATGCTGTAATGGATACTTCAGCTGGAGACTGGGGTTTTTTTAGCTGTAAGTTTGCAAGAAAGCTTAGGGTTCATTCTCTTCTATTATACAGCAAGATTACTGAAAGCAAAAAGATAAAATCTTGGGTCAAATTTGAAAAACAGGTTAAAATGAGGGACAGTTGTTACTTTTTAGTATATCCTGGGTACTTTTTATTTGTGTATTTGCCCTTTTTTCTTTGTATAGCACACTCAGATCATGCTTTTTCACTCTTGTTTTCTGCATGACTAGAAGCATAAACCTCTGGTTTATATTAAAAAAGGAAGGTGATATTCTCATTTGTTTTCAATGCCCAAGGCTTCAAGAAACAGAACATACTGTGAGACACCAGCAATAAGATACAAGCAATTGGCAATATTGCATCAGTGATTTAGATGTCTTTTCTCATTTTACCTGCTGTATTAGAGAGCAGTGATCCACCCATCAGAACAAATAGCACAGCTGGAAAACAAATAACAGAGGGATTTTATTTTACTGAGGTGAAAAATAATCTCTCTCTTCAAATAATGTGCAATCATTAGCCTTCTCCACTACAGTGCAGCACAGGGAGGGATTACTTTAACCTAATTTTATTCACTTGGAAATTAAGCCTCTGACCTAAGTTAGTTTCTTAATTCTTTCTTCAGTCAATGGAGGTGGTGCCAGACAATGATTCATCCCCCACCTACCTGTATACCTGCCTTAAAAGAGGATGAATCAGCCAGAGTTCCCTCCTTCCATTGCTGCTGGTTACAGAAGTGGTGCAGACACCAGTTCAGCTGAGAGAATTCACTGCTGGGTGGGTACAATTGAGTGAGGTGAAGCTCTTTGTGTGCTGGCTGAGGGGCCAGACTTCCCCCAGTTCATGGGAACACCTTCGTGAGATCCTTGAGCTTGCGTGTCTCCTCTGACTAAAGCAGAAGTAGAGGGAGCTGAGCCAACCCATTTGGCCACGTAAGGCATAGGCTGACATGTCTCCCTGTGACACACTGGCCAATTCCCTCTATGTCTGGGAAAGAGAGCTGGATCCTGATATGAAAAGTAAAACAGGCTTAAGAGTGTTTCCCAGGGGGAGCACAAGCGACATTAGCGCAAAAGTCACATGAGGCTGCAAGGAGAGAAATACAGCGCTGCGGATTAATACAGGGAAGCAGTCCCTAAACCATCAAAGACTGGAGGTCCTTGATGGTGAAAAATACTGTCATCCTTGCCCTCTTGGATTCAGTTACAGTGGGGGCAGTACTTGTGCTCTATGATTGAACTGTAACTTCGTAATAGAACTTATCCACACTTCTGTAAAGCTGTGCATTACTGCTTTAAAAACTCCAAACTTAATTAACTGTGGTTTTATTGTCTATACACATCTAGATTCTTTTTCTGTAAAAATGAAGGTCTCAATGGTATCATTGTGACTACATCTCTATCAGGTTATTATGCATACTGCAAAACTAATGCTTTATTCACCAGCTTCAGATGTCCTATTCATTCCATATCCTGGAAAGCTAAAGAGAAGCCCCAAGTTTGCCTTCTGGTTACCCTTAATTATTACCTAGATTGTATTTCTACCAAATCTGTAGCCTGAGGATGATATTTACCACATTTTATGACTCTTTGAGTAACTGTAATGGGATATCTATGAAAACAGATACTTTTCTGGAGCAAGAACATGTAACGGAATTGGTACTAACTCTTCCTGCCTCTTTGTGTAGGAATCTGTTCCCCAGTTGTACATTCTGGCTATCAATAGACCTCGTTGTCTTCTTTCTTCCTGTGATTTCAGAGTGGTTTGCATTACCAGTAGTTTGCTCCATTTTACTAATGCATCTGGTAGCTGCATCTCTAGAGACTTCTTAGCCAAACACATGGTAGACATTTTTCAATTTCCATAACTCTTTACTTTGGAAGCAAGTTTCTGAGTGAAGAGAACAGCAGCAGGTAGGAGACAGAAGATAAAACAGATCTTCAAAATATGCAGAGGAAATAATGGAGAACTCAAATAAGGTGGTTGCAGAGATCAGGAGATGTGAATCCAAGGACTGGGATAAGAGTACTGGAAGAGACCAGTGCTGCAGAAGTACCCAGTACAGTAAATACATGAAAACTCGGCAAACTAATGGACATCCAGGGGAAAAATCAGACATACAAACATATGATAGAGTGACAATGGACATATGGACATACATGCAGATACATAAGAAGCTCAGTTCATGAAGAAAAAAGGTGTAAGTAGAAACGAAGGGTAATACTGCCATGCGTCCTGGTTGGTGAGAAGGTTCTAGGATGAAGAAAATGGAAGAAACCTCTTTTGTTGGTGATAAACCTCAGTCTAGGCAGTACTGTTTGTAATTAGGTCTCAGAAAGAAATTTACTACCAGCAATTAAGAAAAAAACTGTAATGATATTCTGAACAGGCCAAACCAAAGCAAGTTTGGAAGGGGGTTATTAGATTAAAAGGAAATAGTTATGATGATTACCCAGTTTGACCCTTACTGAGTGGAACACAAATGAGTAACTGACTTGTTTTTGGGACAGCGCCTCCTCCAGAAAGACATGAGGTAACTGACTGGATCCTTTGGGGTGTAGCACTGAATTCCCTTTGGTGACCATTACCCTGTTGCTGACATTCAGCTAATGAAGAGGAGCTTTTTAATATGTTTTCATGGGCTATTTTAATTCACACTCATAATAGTTTCCAGTGTGATTCATGTACTGGCACAGGAAGCTGGAATCCCAGAGCAGCAAGTTTTGCCTGTCTCTTGTCAGGGGTGACCTGGTGAAGAGACCAGAGCTCGGACAGCAGGGAACAGCTGGCCTTTTACTTGCATAATGCCAGAGTGAGGATGAGGCAGAGGAGTGCGTGACACAAGAATGTATTTCTATTTAAAAGAATAAATCAGCATTATGGACAGGTAAGGGATATAAAGTGTCTCAGCTTTCCATGTGCTGAAGGGAAAGAACAACGGAGAAAAGAGCAATGCTCCCGTCCCAGGCTCCCACCCACAGCTGCTGGCTGCAGCCCAGCCCTAGTGACCACATCCTTGGAGTGAGCACAAGGCAGCCTAAGTGGTAATACAGGGAAACACTGGCACTGGGTTCTAGCAAGCTAATTCACTCTGTGGCTTGATTATTCACAACTTAGAAACAAGTGCAACTAAGAAATCATGAGCAACTAGTGTATGCTCCCCTTAGGAATCTGCGGAAACGTTAAGTGAAAATACAACAATCTCAGGCTTTAAAAGAAAGAGGAGGTTTTCATGTTTTTTTTTCAATTTTGTTTTGCTCTAATCTTCTGAATTCCAATCCTGTGATAATTGAAATGTAAATACTTGCAAAGGTTACAAGTCTCAAAGCTACTAATTCTGCTCTCACTAGAGGCTGGTACACACGACTGGAGTTTTGCCAACTCATTAGCTCCCTCAACCAAGGGTGTTACTCTCCCATCTCTCCTCACTATGCTGCCAAAAGCTAATGCAGACACAAGTCCTCCAGCAAAAACACTTTTGACAACATGTTAAGACTAAATTCTGGGAACTGATTTAAGCTCTACCTGAAGGAGACTGTTTGTACCTGAGTGTGTGGGTGCATGCAGGAGAGGGGCCTGCATTAGTTTTTCTGCTGACTTTGTCAGTTCATCAAGACATACTGTTCCATAACAAAGAGCCAGTCCAGGCCTGTGTCCAGATGCTCTTCAGCTTCATGGAGTTTAAAAATTAAATACAGACCTCTCTTTTAGGACTGTCTGTAATCCATATTCACACCTGCTATTGCTAAAACAGAACCCAATTTGCACAGTCCCTCCATGGGAGCAGAACTGTGTCCAAGAAGGCAAGTGGAGCTAGCATGGGTATTCCATGGCAGTGTGAGTAAAATGCGACAGAAGTGACTTGTAGTGTCAGCTCAGCCATCTGCATCCTTTACCCAGAAAATACAGCATTGAACACTGAAGCCCTAATGTTGAGTCTGGAGTGAAAATGAGGAATGCAAAGGCACACATCTATGAGATCACACTTCAGACTATGAAAAATGTCTTCCACACTTTCTAAATCTTGGTTTGTCTCTTCAGGAAACACTGAATATGGCAGTGGGGAAGTGTTATTAAAAAAGCAAAATTGTATTGTCCTGGTAATCATACAAGCTTTGGAAAAAAAAATAATTCATGATAATAAGGAACCTTCTGTCACTTCTTAGCCAGAAATTAAATTTGGAAAATAACAGGGCAACCCACAAGGATGGGATAGGAGGCAGAGAGGCTTCCTGCATTCTGCCTTGTTTTGCCCTTGCTTCATTCTTGGTCCCTTGTGTTTCTGTGAAGAGGATATTGATTACAGAAGTAACAGAGACAAGGTAAGTCCAAGCTGCTCTTTGTTTTTCTGTAGGGAGGAGGTCAGCCTTGTTTCAAATCTAATTCTCCTGGTGTGCTCTCCTCCTCCTTGTGCTGCCTGGGAAGCCTCAGAGTTAGCTGCGGGTTGCATTTACACTAATGACTATTTTTTCTCTCTCTGCCTCCCCCTCCAAGCTTACTAAGCTTTTTCTTTCAGCATGACCAACAAAGCATGAATGCAAATAGGCCTGAAGTTTTTTCCCCTCCTTTCCTTTTTATTTTGCCACTTTTAGAAGTTACTGAAGAAAATAGTGTCATTCTGTTCCAGAAGAGCTTTTATACCAAGCTGACACTGTACATTTAAATATGTATTGCTTCCTCTATCATTTGCATTTTAATGTTCCAAACCAATAATCATGAAGTCTTGTGTGAAAATGTAAAATAATAAGGATAGGAGGAAGCTTGGATCTGATTCTAAACCTTGCTGAATTACACCTAGAGGTGGCAATTCAGTGAGAGATCCCTCTAAGAAATTTATTTAGATAAATGTATATCTTCTGCAAGAGGCTATGCTGAATCGCCCTGGGTGTTTGTACTCTTGCCTTTAGATACTGAGTCAACACAGCCTAGCAGGCTTTTTCCTGTGCAGCTGCTGCCCTGGTAATCCGTCTTCGCTCTGCTTTGGAGTAGTCACCCTCCAGGTATGCTGAGAGTAGACTTCTTCATTATTTGGCCAATTAGTACTGATGCCATTAATCTGGCGACATTTCACATGTATGCCACCTCCCTGAAGTTGGTCTGAAAACAGCATATTTACTTATTCTTGCAAAAACAAGTGCCTAGCAAAGTTACGGTCATAATACTTTTTGTGTACTGCTTCATTATTGCCATCATTTAGCTCGACAGTACAAAAAGGAAAAAAACAAAAAAGAAGAATGTTGAATTCAGAATTTACCCTGTGGACTTAAGAATTTTCATTTTTTGTGCAAAGTCACCCACTTGCAAGAAATAGATATATTGGAGGGAATGTGCAATGTAAGAAATGGGTTTTTTCTGTGCTTCTGTTGAATAGTGTCTGTAAGTGAAGGCCTAACTTGGAAGAAATAACCACTGGTGGCCCAGTTCTAGCAAAACAGTTTTGTCTGCAATTTATTCTGTTTTTTCTTTTTTTTTTCTTTTGCTTTCAGGAGAAAAAGAAATCCAGCTATAAAAGCAAAATACATTTCTTGTATAACAGCTGCCATGAATTTAAATTCCCACTAGGATCCATACCACACAGTGTATCTTCACTACAACATTTTTCTTCTTTTATAAATATCAAGCACTGAAGAACAAGATATTGAATATTGATGTGTAAATCTGACAGAAGAGTTTTCTTCTCAGTCATAGGACAGAACCAGAAACATATGCAGAAATGTGAACTCCTCAGATAGTGTAAGAACCAGTATGGATGCCTACTTAGAGCTGGAATGATGTTCAAAATACTCCTCTTAGATTCTTAATTTAACTGTACTGTTTCTTTGCATGCTTTAGCCTGTTTTCCTTCCAGGCTTTTCTCCAGGTCACAGATTAACACTTTCACCAAGACCAGCCTTCGTATGGAGCTAAGCAGAGGTCATGAAGGATCTGTCTGTTCTTCAGCATTTTTCCCTCTCTCCCTTTCATCTTGGTAATGATGTCATCAGTTTCAAGAGATGATGAAGGTGAGGAGAGCAAGGGGAAGCATGAACAGAGTTGGAATAACAAAGGAGTGGATACCTAAAATTTCCCCTGCTTTATACCTAGATTTACTTTTCCTATCCTTTTTATTGTATTTCATTTCCAGTAAGGTTTCCCAGACATTTTGAAAAGCTGCTATATTATAATTAATTAAATTAAGTCTCTGTATTTGCTGCTAACAAGATGTTATCTTCATCATTCTTGGAAGCTTGTCTTTGTTTGTGGGTTGATGTGGATTTGCCTCCGGCACAGAAACATTTCCTACACAAACACAAATTGCTAAAGCTCCAGTTTCCTGGCTCAGTGTGACACACTGCTCGACTCCTTATGTTTAGGTAATAGGATTAAATGCAGGGATCCATCAGATGGGCTGTGTGTTGGTTGATAGTGATCTCGGCAGAAAGAAGGGCTTAGTTTGAGCGAGCGGTTGGGCCCCCTGGTGTAACCTTAGGTGCCCTGCTGGAATTCACTGCTGGGATGTAGAGACGTGGCAAGGGTCAGGCACTGAGCCTCATCCACCCCTGCAGCTCTGTCTGGGGCTACATCTCACCCTGTCTGCAGCACAGTGCTGTGGCCTGGCTCCTGCCCTGTGCCCATCGCACAGCTCCTTGCACTGGAAAAGAAGCTTGGTGAGAGATCTGCACCATGGAGTCTTCAGTGCCGTGTAAGCTGGGGAGCTGTGTGAAGCTGTGGCCATGCACTGCTCAGGAAGCAAGGATGCACTTCTCCAAAACCCTGATCGCATGTGGCCAGAAAAGGCAACCATGTAAAAGGTATTTCTTATCACTCCCTGAGGAGTTTGACATCCTGAGGATGTGCTTATCAGCCTGATCTGTGACAAAAAAAGTACGGAGGGGATATTAGCTTGCAAAAAGAGCCAGGACTGAGACACTGGGAAGGTTTTGAGACTGGTTTGGGCATATAGATAACAGAAATATCAGTGAGACACCTGAATCCCATCGGAGACCTTAGGCTCAAACACTGTAGGAGCACACCTAAACATTGCCCCATAACATAACCCTCTTACTGGATATAGAATCCCTGGCTTGCATTCTGTCTCCTTTCAGGGACTGGAAGCACATTCTCTGACTTTTCACATTTTGTGTGAAGTGCTTTGAGATGTTTGTTATTTCTGGAGTTTTTCTGTCCCCCATGTTGATCTACACTGAACTTAAACCTCTCTGCAGCAAATGGAGGCTACTGCATATTCTTAAGAAGAAAAATTAGAAGTTTTTTACTGTGGTTCTTGGGGTGTCAGTCTGATCTCTCAAGAGATCTGGTAAGAAATTGCACACCTGAAGTCCTGCCTGCAGTAACAAATCCAGCAGCAGACATACTCATGCACACTTCCTTATCTGTCATGAGTGGGCAGTTTTTCTGTGTACACAGGAATATGAACTTCTTTATTCACATGCCTGTGAATGCTTCTGTCTGTGTATTATTTGAGCATAGTCAGTGTAAGACTGAAATGGTCTGATGTGTTTAGAGAATAAAGGGATCTGCTAAAAAGAGGGCCGTGGGCAAACCACAAATACCTGTGACTCATATGTGAACCAAGAACAGTCCAAGTAGTCATATAGAAAGAGGAAGTCTTGCCACATTTTCAGTATAGACAGGAGGAAAGGAGATGAACAAAAAGGGTAGTGAATATGGAAAGTATATTCAGGCTTTAAAGATGTTGCCTTACTGTGGAAGGTCAAAGTATATGAACACTGACACTGTGCAGGGCAACTGCCTTAGCAGTTTCTCACTGTCTGTGCTGTTAGCTACTATAAGAAAAATGAGACTTGAGCAACACTATTCTGCATGCTTCTTGTGTCTGTTGTGCTTGCTCCTGGTTTTCTTGTATATGCAAGGAACCAGGGAAAAAAGGTAGTATTTGTATGCTTTTCAAGCTGCTGTCTCTAAACTAGTTTGTCTGTTTTCTTTCATGCCATTTCCACTGAATTTGAAAATGGTTCAAGCTGTATTACTCTGTTTCAACACTGTGGCTACACCTAAGCATGACCTTTATGATGGTTTCTGATCGCCCAGGTCATGGTCATCACTCTGATTATCTTGGAGAGGAAGAAAAGATGTAAAAAAGAATATTGTTGTTGCTGTCTCATGGTTAGAGTCTCAGGGATAAAAGATGAGGGAATTGTTAAGTTAGTAAGTTGTGGATTTGTTTCTGACACCCTTCCCTGAATAAAGCAGCGCCAAAAGTCTCAGGGAGGATTTCTGTGGAATAAGGTGTTTCTCAGTATGAGCCAAGACTGCAGATCTTCCTATGCAAATTATATTTATCTTCTTTGACGGTACACATACAGGATCAAAATCTGGTCTTTGGGGAAATCCATATGGTAAAAGAACACATGTCACTCTGTAGTAATGCAATTGTAAACTTATGATGGAGGTCTAAAAAGATCCAAATAGAGCAATTTAGAAAACTTCTATTCCAATTTTAGCCATTTTATCTTCAGCTTTTCTTTAATTTCTGTTTACATTTTCCAGCTAGGACTCGGTTTGAATAGAAAACAAAGCAGAATCTTTTATTCAAAAATGAAACAATGCTATACCTCATAATGCAGTACTTTGAAGTCTCCCTATCCCCAAGTATTTTCTTATGTGGCAGTAGATAGAGTACAACAGACCCACAGTAACTGGGTGAAGAATCAAGGAATCAGTCTTTTCAGGGAGTAGTATTTTAGCTAAATTTATTTTAAACTGTTATTAAAAATACAATGACTAATAAACCAGAAGACTGCAAGCAAGTACTTAAGTATGACATTGAAAGCATCGTTTCTTTTGTCTATTGCAATTCATATGTGAGGGGTCCAAAAATTTATAGGATAAAGAATTCGGTTAGTGGTTAATGCATAAGTCTAGCCATTCCATAATTATTATAATATGCAATAATGAAACAATATTTTCATTCCTTCTACATGGTGTGCTCTACCAGCTTTAATAAAGTCTAACAACGTCATTAGTGAATATCATTATATTGGTTTTAGAGAGGCAATACTATGTAGTGAATAAAGGATTATCATATGACTTTGGAGATCTGGTGTTCCAGATGTGCCACTGGGCTGCTGTTTGAATTTGGGCTATTGGTTTAAAGTCTCTGGACTTCCTTTTACCCACTGGCCAAGTGAGAACCATAGTGTTCCATGTCCTCTGCAAAACCTTTTGCATTACACAGATTACAAATGTCCTGTTTGAGCATCATGTGTTTGCTAATGAACTAACAGAGACACAGAGAAGTCCTGCCCGATTCATTGTCAGTTCCTGGAGTAGGGATCCCCATATGCTCAGTAACTTTGATAAAATTCAATTTTTCCTTAATTAAAAGAACATCAATTCTGCACCATCTTTCTTACTTCTTGCTGGTTAGGAGCAGGCTGCACATCCTGTGCAGACACCCAGAGCACTTCTGGTGCTCAGGTGCCCACATGGAAGCATGTCCTAGGTTCACATGCTCACATGCCCTGTGGAAGAGGTGCCACTGCCCACCACTTCATGTTGGGTTGAGCTTTGTCTCGTCTTACAATTGAATTGATTTTGTGATCATTGCCCAGACTGCACCAGAGGACTTTGCCTGGATGGCTGGATGCTTGTGTTGAACAACATGAAAGACTCCAAAAACTGCAGCGGTTCAATCTGAAGATAAGAATGGAGGATTAGAGCTGGAATTGGAGCCACCTCCCTGATGGGAGCAGCTCATAGGTGGCTGCTTCCCAACCGAAAAGGGGCATGTTTTTCAAAAGGAAAGGCAAACAGGTCAGAAGTTTACATTGGGCTGCCAGCAGGTGCTGGGGACCACATGGGAAACCATCAAGGCATCAGCAGGTGAAAATACCTGAGGGAGGGCAGCAGCAGGTGGATGCAACAGCAGCAGTTGATAATGCTTGAGCTACTGGAACTCACTCTCCCCTCAAACATTACATAGATTGTATTGTTACCAGCATCATGGAGTCTGGCTTAACAGAACTGATTTTTCTAGTTGCCTCCTTATTCCACCTCCCATCCTGCAGACTGCAGAGGTTACATCTTGAGATGTTTGGGAACTGCAGAGCCCCAGTTTTGCTGTGCTCTTTTTGAGATGGAAGACACTTAAAATCTGTGCTTGTGGGGCACAGATATTAAGTTCTACTGAGCATGGTTTCTGCTGAAACAGGCTGTAAAGGCAAGTGGGACAGGGCTTCTGAAGTTCAAACCACTGACCAGGGTGCCTTATGTACAAAGATACTGATACATACTGCCATTTCTGGCAGCCTTAATGAGAAGAAGAGCCAGCTGGGGTATAAGGAATATTGACACGCCTGATGCTTGCAAGGAAGATACTACCTGGTTGGTGGTTGCAGCAAACTGGTCATTCATTACTACCAACTGGTTGTAATGGCAGGAGAGCAGCACAGAAGTGCAGATTTGTCAGAAACACACATGCTTAAGTTTCAGGTTATGAAAAAATGCCTGTCACATGTGAATTGGTTTGTGGAAAAATTAACATAAAATGTTTGTATCTTAGTGTGTTTAAGATAGTGTGGTTATGATTTTCCCTTATTTATAGTAGTTTAAGTCTCAAATATTTAACTTTAAAGTTAAAATCGTACCACCAGTATGAAACTGTAGTGAATTTAAGGTCTGTGCCTCCAGTTTCAGGGGGGGTTGCAGTGGAAAAGTGTGGATGATTGCAAGTTGCAACATGAAGTTGCAATCTTTCCAGATTTCTCCTCTAGCAATTTGAAATGATTCATTCATCATGTTGGCTCAGTCCCTGGTTTCTTCTAAAGGAAGAACATACCTAAACAGAGGGCCGTGTGAACATCTATCTACTGACTGTTGCATTCTTCCAGTAAGTTGCAAGCTTTATCCAGTTTTGACTTTGTTACCCAAGCTGACTACCTGTGTTCCCAACCTATGAAATGTGGATAGTGACATTGTCACTGTTATTATTAGATGTTATTAATATTCATATTTTGTGTAAACTAGCTGTGACCCATGAGGGGTAGCCAAAGATGATGAACTGAGACAAATTGCCACTAAAGAATTCCAGTGTACAACCCTCCAGATTTTTCCCTTGCTGGACTTCATATAAATGGTTTTGTACCACAAAGTGTACAACTAGCAGACTGAATGTCAGGATACACTTTCCATGGAGCAAGATGCCTAAGCCTTGGTCCTGGGGCTTGGTTTCCATGGTGACAGTGTAGTGGTGTCCATGTCAGTTTGTGCCATCCAGTGGGCCACCAGACAGCTCCTGAACACAGGAACTGCACCCTGGGTGGATACCTTTTGTGGCATAGGCTGTAAGCACTCTGTGTGCAGGAAGCAGCTTCCTTCTGTCCAGTCCATGCCCACAGGCTGGGCTGGCAAGAATGGCCATCTGTGGCAACTGCTTACATGCTAATTGGAGACTCCAAGGGAGCTAACTCAGGGAAAACCACAAAAATTCATGGATTGCCTAATATCTCCCTGCATCTGCCATGAAGATATGGCAGCATTATCTCCAGACAGGTCTGTACTCCACCTCTTGCAGAAAGTCACAATTGTGTTGCCACTACATCCATCACTGGTGTCTGTCAGCCTGTACAGAGTTCAGATTCACAATGAAGATTTTTGAAGCTCCCACTCAGAAATAACTATTCATTTGCTGATGTGTACACATTTGACTAATGTTTATGAACAGCTTGTCTCAAAATTAGCTTGGTTTTCTAAGAAAACATATGAAGGAGTTTGCAGCATTCATCCACACGTTTGTATCCACCTGTATAACTTTCTAATATTTACTGTCCCCAAGAAGTTAAATATTTTTCAGCTGCCTTAGATGAAACTTTAGAGATAGCTCTGAGATGTTAAATTCCAAAGTGTATTGTAAAAATCAGTGGGAGAATGTGAAAGCAATGTGAATAAAGGCCCATTGGCATCATGCAGCTGCAACTGGGGCTCCCATCCCTCTGGAGGAGCAGCTGTCACCTGGCCCAGCACACATGTGCATCAAGGTATCAACAGCACCATTGCCCCCACTGTGTGCTGGCCATCCCCCAGGCAAGGGAACTAGCTGGGAGGAAGGAAACACTGAAGAATGGAGGAACTGGGGACTATAAAAAAGGAGGGTGGGATTTAAGGAAAAGTAGGACAAAAATCCCTCCAAACTAGGGAAAAAAGCTTTCTCTTGTTCCTCTGTGCAGAAGGAAATCTGATAGTTGCTAATTTTACCATACATTTCACTTCAAAGTAATAGATTTAATTGAATTAGCCCTTTAGATAGTGAGCTGTATTTGTCTAGCGCTTTCAATATAGCACTGAAATCCAGAATGCTTTCAGGGTAATGCTTTCATTCCCAGTACAAAGGTTGCAGTTGTATGTCTGTGCACAAGATGCCTGGATACATTATTTATAATTAATGATGAACTCTGTTACTTATCTTCCTAAACCATAAGCTTTGCTTGTCCCTAAGATATGTGATTGATGCACAGATGCCTTGTACATCCATACAGTTCCAGAAAATGCAAACACATTCACAGACAGTTCAGACTGGGAATTGTCATGAGCAGGTCACCAGCAAATTGTACAATATGCATTTTCATGTAGTGGATGCTGGTGCTGGAGTCAGGGTGTAGGTGCTGAGAGAGCCCTCTGGTCTCCAGCCTGTCCCAAAGCACTGGAAAGATTAATGACATCATGCTCACAGCATATCTGCATTATTATCCTTTTTTTTTTTTTTTCCAGGAGAAAACTTGAGTTGCAGGAAAAAGAAGCCCTGAGCAAGACAGCATTTAGCCAAATTGGGTATTTATTTGTGAAAATCCTACTGTTTACCTTTAATTCTGAGATCATCCTTCCATGATGCAGGAACTGTTTCATCACAGATATGCGGGGGGTGAGAGAGAAACAGTGCAATGATAAGATTTCAACTGTGACTGCAGCCTGAATTGTCCACAGTTTCTCGTGCTAGAGGTCATTAGTTTGACAGGTTGCCGCTGTACAAATCCCACAGCAGTACAGAAGCAAAAAGCAGATGATTTCCATCAACTTCTTGTAATTGTAAACAAAAGACAATGAGAAACGTCGGGGAGTCACATTTCACTGGAGCATAGAGACAGTGGGGGGCATAATTAGCATTGGAATCACATCTGCATCAAATTCAAAATTAGTAAAAATAAAGAAAATTCTTCACTTCTCAGATGAAAAGCAGCAATTCTTCTATGCATTGCATTTTTTATTAAAATTGCTTTCTTACTACTTGCAAGATTTAAATAAGAGATATGTAAAAATAGACTATTCTTCTGGCCAACTGAGAGTGTATGTTCCCCACATGTGCTATTCATGCTTTTAAAAAAGAAGGGTGGGTGGATACTGATTGTTTCTGGATTATAATCTTTCAGCAGCAGCCAGATTAGGCTTTCTGCTCCTTTGTATTAGATTATGATCCCTTCATGAAAGATGATACTGGCACAAGTCACACCTCAGAGAGACAGGATAGAAAGCAGCAATTTGCAGATCTCCTGTTTGCCTTCTGCCCCTTGTAACCCAGACAGAATGAGCAGGGCTTGGATGGTTGCACCAAACTGGTCTGGGGGGAAAATGTGCTCTCAGGCACAGAGCACTGCCCTGAGTTTCAGGGAACTGGGAGTGTTTTTCCTCTGCCACTTGATCATGGGTGACCTTGGGGAAAACCACTTTCAGTTCCCAAACCTTGTTTCCCTCCCTACTGTAAAAAAAGGTCAGTGATGTCAAAGTCTTATATGAGTAATGTGGATTAAAAGGTGTCATAAGAGCTACCTATGCCTTATCATTTCCTGAGATAATGGGCTCCAGCATCCTTCCTCAAAGGTGTCTTGGGACTTAGGTTAGGTACAGAGTACCTGCTTACAAACAACCATTTTAGGCATGAGAATACCTAAATTACTGATCCCTATCCCTTTTAGGGACCTCCCAGGGTAGCTGGCTGGTAGGATAATGCAAAAACTGTGTCCTGACACAGCTTTGCCTAATGCCACTCAGCAAGGACACAAGACTCAGGGACATCCTTAGGTACCTCTGTGTCCACCCTGGACGTCTGATCAAGGCAGTATGTTTGTTTCCTCAATACTTTGACATGGGGAACAAAAAGCACTCCCCTATACCCAGGGTCTGAGCTAAGTGGAGCTTCGATGTGAATTGTAATTTAAAGCCTTTATCTAAGTATTTTTTCCTACCATAGATCAAACAGTGGAAGCTGAGCTGACAGGTTAATCCCATTGTCAGGAGATTTCAGTATTTCCAAAGCAGGTTTTGTCCAGATTTGGAATGAAACCCCTGAGGCTGCTGTTCATCCTGGGAATGAGCAGAGTCCCTGTGGGCAAAGGAGCTGGTGGAAAGCAAGGTAGGATTCAGCCAGACCTGTGCTCTGCCAGAACTGTTTCTAAAACTAGTGAATTATGGAATATTTTGACCTTGTCAGCTGGCATTTCCAACAACAAAAACACTCAATCATTTTTTTTTTTCTCTTTCCAGAGCAACTCTATTCTGACAATATTCAATACTCATTTGTCAAAAAAAGAGATCTGCAGACCACTAAGCTTGCAAATTTACCCTTATAATGACTCAAAAGCTTCATGACCTCTTTGAATATTTGAACCTTTTGATTCATCTGCTCTTCTGAAAATGTAGAGAAAAGTCCAGATGAGGGTAGCTGTTCTTGAAACAGTTCCCAACACAGATGAGATGATCTGCATATTCTCTCTGATTCCAGGTCTGATCTGTACCCACACAAACATGAGGCCAACCTCTGGCTGGGGTTTGAATGCCACTGAAAAACCACAAGAAATAATTGCTCTTCCTGAAAAGAACTTGCCCCAACAAGTGGAAATCACTTCATAATAACTTGTAAGATTGTAATTCTTCAGTCTTCAAGCCCCAGTGATACAGTAAGATAATAAATCTCATGAAGAGCAAAGTGTGCTGTAATTGACAGGAATATGTAGACAGATAAGGTAAATCTCAAAGGTGATATATGCACAGTGAAGATGACAGAACTGGGCATTTTGCACTTGACATCATTAAAATTTGTTTATCAAGCTTAATTATAAACATGAACTCTAATCTCAGTTTTCCATCCTTCATTTGACTGCAGTCTGATAATTTCAGTGGTGCTGATGATGATTTGTGTCGCTGAAAAGTATCACCAGGTCACAATCCTGCTTTCTCAATTTGGTGCAAACATGAGTGGCTCCTCTAGTTCATCACTGTATCTCTCCAGAAATCACCGTACACGTGACACTGCAAAAAGTCTGTGTTGTTTCTGTGACACATATAAAAGGTGCACCCTGGCTTGGGGAACACGTCAGCAATTTCTGCTTGGTCAGCTGAAAAAAGTTTGCACCCCTTCACTGAAAACAGAACAGTGAGGTTCTTAAAGTGGGTTAAAACAAAGTAACAAAACTTCACTTGTAATCAATGGTGAATAGTTGTTAATAAACACAGAAGCACTTGAAGGGATTAGTAAACAAATACATCATTAGGAAAAGTATTTGGGGTTTCTGTTGTAAAAAATGTTCTGAGTTTCCCAGGTATTGAAAAGTAATGTGCAGTTTAACATATTTTCTTGTTTGAGAGCATATTATTAATTATCTCTTGCAAAAACATTCCATAAAAAAGCCATCATTTGTATCTACAAATGAATGGCAAATCACAGTTTAAATGAGATGGAAAAAAAATCTACTGTCTTTGTGAGCCTCTTTCTCAATATTACTTTTTAATTTTATAAAAGGAAATCTTTTTCATCCAATAGAACCATGTTTTGCAGCTAACTAGGTTGATTTGCATGTTTTTGTGTGTCAGAAAGAAAACAATCTCATTTCCCTTGATGGAAGGAATGAGTGGAGGTTGAGTTCCTTAGTGACACCAATCCTTTCCTGCTTTTGCTTTCTTTTTGCTTTTGCTTTCTTTTTTAAATTTTTTTTTTAATGTTTCCCACACAACCATGCAAGAACTGTCTCTTGTGCTACTTAGAATATTCTCCTTGTCCCTCAGACTCATCCTCCCTTAAGCTGAAGGTTGAATTTAAAACAGATAGAAAGAAGGATTGTCAATTTGCAATAATGTCTATGACACTGGGGCACATGGGCCCACAGAAACGTCACTGGTTTTTGCTTCTTTCCTTCCCTAGTTTAAAAAATTCTTGATCAATCATGCATAGTCCTATGAGCACTGGAAACTCGTGGCAGAGCTTTAAAACACTATACTTCACCTCCCTGTCTTCTTAGTAGGAAGAACTGGAAATCTATCCACAGATGTCTCATGGTTTGAAAAAATAGGGACTAAGGTCTTTGAACCTTTGGTTTAATTATTTCCTGTGAAGTCTCTTCTGTGGCAGAATCTGGGGGGAAATCTTGATTTTTCTCACTGTGGTCACATGCTGCTTTTCTTCCTTGAAGCTGCACGCTGGACAAAGACACCATCAGGTGTAGTGTTGGCAGCTCCAGATTCAGCCTGCAGTTTAACAACTAGGCTTGAAGATAATAAATCATATTATCATAAAATAATTACTTAATTTCTCTAAAATGAAAAAAAAAATTGCGTATGCTGTGTTTGCAAGAGGAAAAGCCTTATCATCAATCATGGCATATAATCTGTTTTAGATGAACTGTTTACGTGCTCTTTGAAGGTGAATATGTTATTATGCTTCCAAAACACTATGAGAGTTTTTCATCTATCATAAATGTGCAAATCAGGTTTCTGTGCATGTATCCTTTGGCTTCTCAGCTTACTTTCCTTCCTTTAAACATATCTGCATTCAAAGAGTCCATATTGCAACATCAAGCTGTGGGAAAGGAGTTTACAAATCAAGGCTGGTTTTCAAGGAGTGTTTGCATACTTAGTATTTGTGTTGTTTTTCAGAGAGTTATTTTTAATCTATAAAGAGGCCACACAATTGGGAAAATAACAGATAATCAGATATTCTGAGGTTGTTTCAGTTCCTGGAGGGGAGAATCCTGTCAGAACACTCTATCTTTCTTTGAATGGCACAGAGGAGTTTGTGCAGAGGAAGAAAGGAAGTTACTGTACATAAACAAGCATGAGTGCTCATTTCCTGGGCTCCAACAGCACTGCATGCTCAGTACCACTGCCTGTAGCACTGATGGTCGGCTTCATATGGACACAGTGATTTATGAAGGAAAAGTTTCTATAAACAAGCAAGCAGTCTTCTTTACTGATTTATGTCTTAACTTGGAAGAAAGAAAAGAATTGGAAAGAACAAAAGTGAGGTCTCAGTATGAGAGACCACAGAGCATCTCCACTGTATGAAGGCTTCAGCAGCTCCAAGGGCAAAACAGGGGATCTGTTGGGTGGCACAGTCATGATCTTAGCAATATAGCAATGCAAGTACACAGGAAACAAAGGCATCACAGTTTGAAGCTACAACTCATCTCTGAAACACAGGAAAGGCTTCTCACCTGGTGTAAGTCTGATTGCAGGCATAACACTGCATCTAATTAGATGTGTCAAAAAAGTAAAGCTTGCAGAAATAATTTCACAACTGTTCTGTTCTTTGCAGAGAAGAAATTCTTCCTTCAGATGTGTTACAGTCCTTCTAAGGATGCACATGCAAACACATACAAGACACTCTCCCTGGGCATTTTGAAACTTCAGTGTTTTGATTTCTTCTTTACATTATTATACTGTGTTTTTAATCCCATGAAGGGAAATAAAGGCAAATTCTAACACTGGTGAGTCAAGAAAAAAGAAGCTGTTGACCCTCTAGCCAGTTAGTAAATGGAACCTGCCCTGGGCATAGCAGGGAAGTGCATCCTCCACTCAGACTTTTGTTCTTCAAGGACATTAAAGTGGGCTGATTTTCATGCAGTAACAGTTTGCTCTTGCCAGTGCATGTCTAACAGCTTACCCTGTGGCTCTGCTCTATTAGCAGTGATGAATTCCAGTCAAGGGATGCAAGTTAAGCTGCAGTATCTCTTGAACTTTAAAACATGACAGAGCATTAATGAGGAACATCACTGGTTTATCTCCATAGAGTGGTGCCTATTACTTCCTCTGTTTCCATGTCCCCTACCAGTAGTGACTTGCAAGAATTTCTCCAGAAATCAAGCTCTTCTTTTCCCAGTGTTGCCCACTGATAGCAACAGCCCCTCTGTGTTTCATAGAGAATTACTGGGAATTACTCTTTTGTTGGCTGCATCTGTATCAGTAGCCACCCAGAGAAGGAGAATGCAGAGCTCGGAGAGGGTATCCTACCAAGAGGGGTCATCAATTCAGCAGCACGTGCTGGTTTAACTGTCAAAGCTGTGCTCTCCACACCGCCACAGTAGTGGGCTTTAGTGACCCACTTGCTTTCTGCTTGGAATGCTTTATCTCCTGTTTTCATTCCCAGTATTTCTGAGAAATATTTGGATAGGTTTTCTGGTTGGAGGATGAGCTGCAGTGTACGTGTGTGTCTTAGAGCTGGCAAGGAACAAAGACATGCTGAAAACTTATTAGAATAAAAAACCCCTAATATACTCAACATAAAATCCAGCAGCAAAGGATTAAACCCACCACAAAGGCTGAGAAACTGCATGTTAAGGCACAGCACCCTATGCTTAGTCTACATCACCCTGCCTTGAGGCTGTGCTGTGCAGTGCACCGGAGAGCCACAGCATGCCTGTGGGAATGAACCACTGCTTGTAACACGATCTTCAGGTCCTATTTGGTGAGTAGCTGGAGGATTTGGGTTTTCTCCCATACTTCTCATCCCACTGGAGAAGCTCTCTGTAAACACTTACAAAGCCACTCCATTTCTCCTTTTCCCAATCTGCCCTCACACCCCTTCTCAGGCACAGGAGAGTCAGGGCAGGAGGTGAGCCTGGCAGCCCACCCAGCAGGCTGATGTGCAGTGACCAGTCCTTCCTTCTGGGACTGGCATAGCTGCTGTTTCTTGCCCGGCAGTGTGTTTGCCTGTTGTGTCTGTCCTTTGTTTCGTTTGTGCAGTAGCTGGCATAATGGGGTCCTGGCACAACATTTTTAAATACTGGCACCATTCAAATGGGAAGACACAGCCCTATTTGCCTTCCAAGAGAGCAGCTGGTTTGGAGCAACCTCTCCAGTAAAATGAAATGAATCTTCACATTTTTTGTATGTGCTATTTACTGAGCAACTGGGCACTCCTGTGCAACTGTCACATCTTCAAGAAGGTTGCACCACCTTTGCCCAGGGCAGAAGAACTCACGCTGAATTGCCAGGTTGTGCTGTTCCTCTGCTTCTCTTACTCATGCCCAGGGAAGTGGGTCAGTAACATCAGACTTATTCTAGATGGATGAACCAGCACGAGTGGTGGCAAGGCCACTGCTCAGAGCTTTACTGTTGTCATCTGGAGCATTAAAAGCATTCAGCTACCCTTTGTCTTTAACCTGTTACCAATTTTTCAGTCCTTTGGGAACTAGAATTTTTAAAGCCAAGTTACATGTGAATTGCAGGTGAGCCAGGAAAGGTGTGCTTCTTGGTGTTGTCAAGTAGAAGAGCTCCTAACTGTGCTGTGGACCTATGGTGCTTGATATGAATATGAACAAATGAACTCCTTATTCCAAATGTTTCTGTCTTTTGGTGCAATACCGATGTTTATATGCCTTACAGTGCTGCTGCCCCTAGACGGAAAGAAATCTGGGAGCAGGAAGATGAGTATCACTTGAGTTATTTGTAGCATTTGCTGAAGTTTCCTCTCTTTTAACATTGGCTGTCTCCCCCCAGTGTTGGGCTTGATTCAAATACCACGGCAATTAGCATGATCTCAATGAGCTTTGCATTCTTTTCTGGAGAACTGGGAAGAGAATTTAGTCTGATACTAGCTGTATGAAAGACAAGTTCTGGATCAGCCATTCACACCATGCAATCATAAGTGGAAAGCCACCTCTGAAGAGTGCTTTTGATGAATACTACAGAAGACACAAGTGGAAAGCCACCTCTGAAGAGTGCTTTTGATGAATACTACAGAAGACACCCAAGGCTCATGTACATGTCTTCTGCATGTGCTTGTCTCCCTCCAGGCACTGTGGGAGGAGTCTGACTGATATGATTCTATTAAATACCTCACTTTTAGATCACTTAAGTCCTGATTTGAGTTCCTGAACTCTGCTCCCAGTGCCCACAGTGGAGCCAGAGAGGGCTGTTGGATCAGTTCACTGTTGTTGCTTGCCTCTTCCAAGGATTGGCTGGGAAGGAAGATGTGCATTAGGGTTTTTTGAAGTGTTTACTCCATGCATGCTGTGCCCATTAGATCCCCCAGATTCTATGCACAGGGCCTGGACTGAGCCATTCTCCTCAGAGTTACTGGGTCAGGACTCTACTTCGCAAAAGCTGAAGTTCTCTGTTTAGCTCTAGTTGTTTGTTTTTCAATGAACAATAACTATCTGAAGTGGAAAAAGGTTTGCTACTAGCATCTGATCAGCTCCTGTGGAGCTACAGAGTGCAGAATATAATTGCTTTGTCCATGGGGCAGCAGTATGATAGGGGGCTTTTGCGGTGAGTCTGATTCAAAGGTAGGTTTAGTAGCAGGATTGTGCTGTCAGCAAAATAGAATCTCTGGGAGGAAGAGCAAACTTCTGCTGGGCAGCCCCTTTGCTTCCAAGGCTGTTCCCCAGCTACAATCCGCTTGAAAAAGCTTACATTTTAATCAGAACTCAGGCCTTACTGCCACGGACAGAAATTAGCCTTGTGCCTTGCTCAACTTGTTACCACTTCTGACAGCTCAAGGGCCTCAGGCTCACTAAGCACTCATGCTGACTGCTCCTTCTTCCAGCTGCTTTGTTCCACACAGAGCAGAAGTCAGCAGTGCAAAAAATTAGATGTCCTCTTCTCCATGACATGGGGGCAGGATTATTCCTCCCTGAAATATATGCATTTGGCCCCTCAAAGACCGAAGATTCAAGTAATGTTACTTTTGCAGCTCCTTGAGCAAGTATTCAAAAATGTAATAGGTCTTGTCATTGTTATATTTTCAGTGGTGTCTCCCCTGCATTCTTTTCATGCCAGTAGCTTGCTTGTTTTTCTATGCCTAGGTTTTAGTATAATCATTTGACAATAACTGTTTATAATGGGCACCATGAGAGATACAAAGCTCTGAAAACCTTTGCAGTGAAAGGAATGCAATAGCAGATTCCTCTACCCAAGCCAAAGCCTCAATTGGCACAAATCAGTATGGTTTCACTGCCAAGCATAAAGTTTGCACTCATTTACATCAGCAAGAATACCTCCCTAAGAACTTCAGTCCCGTGTATAACAAGGTTAAATTTTCCTCTCTTGTTTCTGAAACCATGCTGAATTTTAAGTTTTCTTAAGTCCACCCTAGCAATTCTCATTTCTTTGAGTCAGAACTATTGACAATCAAATTTATCTATAATGAACAAGATAAGAGCTTTAAGAAACATTTTCTATTTTGAATACTTTTTTGTGTCCTCCACAGTGTCCTTCCTCAGTCCTAACTCTCTCCATCTCTTATTTGAAATCCTTCATGCCAATGCCTCTGAAAAAATTGGAAACCAGAGTATGTTCTTTTGGTTTTGGTATTTTTTCCCCAGCCTTATTAGCTAGCCCTATATACATCATCATAACAGTGGTGAGATGCTGTCAGCATCACTGCCTAGTTTCACAGATTGCTCTGACTGCTTTCCAGGCATCCCTAAGAATAGCTCAAGACAGTAATGTATGATGGTAAGTAGAAAGCTGTCATTATAATGGCTCCTGTCTTCCCATGGACGTCTCCCAGGAATCACAAACATACTAGACTGGAGACTCTCTTTTGAAAGTTTGGGCTGGAAGAGATGGACAAGAGGAAGCTGAGGTGAATATTCTGTGTTCCTTACATCCTCTGACTCTGAGCACCCCTGAACACAGATATCATCTAAGGCTGGTTATCAGCACACTGTTTATTCATTCTGAGCAGGCAGATTATTTGTGATTGTTAATCTTTGTTATGGTACTGCACGAAAATCAAAGCAGAGGGCACTTGCTGGAGTAATGACCTTGTAAAGAAAAGTAGCACATTAAAGCTGCTGTTTATTGCGCAGGGTTCCAAAATGAGTATTTTGTACAATATTTTTTGTGTCTTGCACTTCTTACAGAGACAGATGCAGTAATAAGTGTTGCATGGCTAGGAACCAAACATACATATGTGCACACTCTTAAAGGTCTGCTGTCAACAAATTCAAGCCTAGAGTCACAGACAGTTCTTCAAAAGCATGCAAAAGCTTGCTTGTTTTTCCCTTTGTTTGTCTTTTATGCCTATTAGTAGGAACACAGATCATTAACTGTGGACTAACTGTTCCACCAATGAAATCTGCAAACCTGCCACATAAAGAAATATAGTGCCTTTGGGGACAAGAAAAATATAGATGTTTTTTCCCCCACAAACTTCTTTTTTAAAAGTGGGCAAAGACCATCACTCTACTGATATTTTTAAGCTTTTACTGATCTGTCCAAAACTTGTCTTTAGGACAACAGGCTGAAGAATTCCCGACAGAGTTCATAAAATCATTTTTTTCTTTCTCTTTCCTTTTGTTTTCCCTGTAGAAAGGTACCCAGTCAGTACTCTGCTGCTTCTTGGCCTTCACTGGGTGGAGCAGAATGGCAGGCACAGCCTGGGACTGGCACTCCTGGAAGGCTGCCTTTATGTCCTGCCTGATTGGGTTTGTCTCTGTTAAAAGACAGTGTCCATGGAGGATCATGTCTTGAACAGATACAGGGGAAGACAACTGAGTGATGTCTGGTCCTAGGCAAAGATGGTCTGGGCTCTGTTCCCAGTTCTGCCATGCTGTCCTTCTGGCACACATTTCTCTGTGCATCATTTTCCTCAGAAACAGTGAATAAGAAAGGGTTCAGCTGAACCCAAGAGCTGGCCACATAGGGGTAGTGCCTCCAGTGCTCAGCCCCACTGGCCAGTATGGGACAGCAGGGAGACCCCAGAGCAGCAGAGGTGGTGTCCAGAAGTTAATGTCCTCTCTGCAGTGGTGGGTGATGCTGGAGTAGGCTGAGCTTCTCTTAGCAACTGGTATGTGTCTTCTGGTTTTGTTTCATCCCAAAAGGCCCCTGCCCATGCTCTTGGAGCCTCCCCTGCCATGTGAACAACAAGCACAGAGAGGGTGAGCACCTGGGAGACCTGATCTAAGGCAGGGGCACAGAGGCACTGCCCTGATCTGTCCAAAGCAGTTCTGGCTATCATTTCTTTTCTCACAATCTGGCTCTGGGCAACATTTTCCTTAACCAAACACCATGCTCTAATTCCCAGGAGAGTCCCCACCTTGCAGAGGGAGTAATGTCATTGATTGCTATAGCTCTGATACTGCTGGAGTTGAGCTGGGAGTCCCATCAAAGAGCTGTACAGGGAGGACAGGAATGGAAGCTTGCTGCTGACTAAACTCATGTCTGTAGTGCTCTATGTGACCCCCTTCCACATGGAAGCCCATGGAAGACCCTCAGGAAGCCAGGAGGCCTCTGGAGGTTCCTGCACACTGCCTCCAGTCAGGAATTGAAGCACAGCCTGTCATGAATTTTGGAAGGCTCCTAGCCCACACATCCTGCAATAAGGAAGGCCCATCTCCATGAGGTCCCTGGAGGCAGCCGCAGTCTGCTGTTTCTCTGGAATAAAACTTGCAATTTTCCCCAGTAAGTACTCCCAGTTGTAGCAACAATTCTTAAGTCACGTCATGTTTTACTTACTTTGCATGCCTTTTATACCAAGTCGTTATCAAAGCCATGCATATGTCTTGATTCAAAGTTGTTCAAGATGTGGAGCCTCTGGATTTTACCAATGAAATGGGATACGTTCACCTACAAACTGTTTCAAAAAATGCATGTCTTAAAATTAATTTACAAAGGCACAGAGATGCTCAGATGTGCTGCTACCTGATGCTTGATTTAAATGACTGTAGCTTTAAATATGCTGAACTGTACTTCTCTTTTAAACTAGCTTTTGCTCTCTATGAAATCTACAAGCAAAAACAAATCCTTTCAAGCTTGAAACATCTGGCCCCAGACATTGCCAATTCACGTGCCCACGATTTTTGGTTTCAATCTGTGTGAGGGTAGATTGCTTCCTCCTCCACCCCAGACAGGCAGGGCTCGAGGGCAGCCTGGGCTGGTTTGGCTTGGAGTTTCTAAACTGAATTGCATTTACAAGGAAAAGGTCCTCCTAAAATAGTTTCTTTGATAAAACTGTTTTTGCCAGAAAAGTGGAAAGGGCCATGGGCCTCCACTAATGCTATCAGGATCCAAACCCACCTCCTTCACATGCAGGTCTCATTAGGCAGCATCAGCCTGTGTCTTCAAGAAGGTATTGCTGGAGGGAGTGTGAGGAAATGTAGCTGACCCAGGCAGTGCCTTCCTGGGGTGCCCAGGGCAGCAGCTGCTGGGGACCAGGGCTGCCATGTGTGGAAGGATGCCCTCTGCGAGGGGCCAGCCATGGTGGGTGGCGTGGCTGTGGCTGTGACTTCAAGGAGGCTGCAGCAATGCAGCTCAGTCCAGCACAGCCATTGATGTGGCTCTTGGCACCACATCTGAGGAGACTGCTGCACAGCAATTATTTCACCTCAGGCATTTTGCACTTGAAACAGCTAAAATTTCAGCTGGTGTTGAACTAAAAATACCCTGGTTGTGTGCAACGGTAGCCCTTCTCTGAGATCCATTTACCCCAGAGCAGCAAGGTAAAGCACCCAGAGGAAAGTATTACCTAGAGTCTAGGAGCATGCAGCAGATGAACTTTGCGTCCTGAGAGCATCCTTCATTTCTCTAACTTATCTGAGATACACCTGTAAATTTGATGGAAGAATATAGCTCTAAGAAATAAAGCCAAGTGAACAGAAGTGAAATGAAGGATTAGCTTTATTTGATACTGTATAACAGGAGACCTGTGTGCAAAAATATACTTTTGAGATAATCTTTTTTTCCTCTCTGTCCTATTTCTACTTGGAAAATTTCCTGTCATGTCCAAGTTTAGGGTATTTTTATGACATAAGCATGCCATCATCCCGTTTGCAGTAAAAGGTATGGAAGAGAGAACAATCAATATATTTAATACAGCTGCACTAAAATAAATCAATTTTATTCTTGATGATAACAATGTGTTTATCCTATACAGTGAGGCATTTTGTATATGACCATCAGAAGCATAGTTAATGGGAAACAGAAACTTATACCTAGGGCTGTAACTGTGTAAAAGTCTTTCTCCCACCCAGCTACCCAGCTCCTCAGTCACACACCAGAATCTTGCCCCAAACTTCACCCTGCAATTTCCACCAGTTTTTGTAGACACACATGGACACACACCACTCTGGGCACCAGGTGTCAGAGGCATAGGGGTGCAACCTCCTCATATGCTAGAAGAAAAGTAAGGACCACGGTCCTGCAGACCTTCCCCTTGCCATGTGGACAGGCAGAGAGCCTTCCGAGGGAAGGTGGGTGGGCTCTTGGTTTTGACCTTTGCAAAAACACATGTGGGTTGACTGCAAATGCCTATCCTTAGATCACAGGAAGGCCATGTGCCAATACAGAGTATGCACAATACCAGCTGAGATATTGGATTGCACAGATCCATATTGCAAAAAGCTAATAAGGTGATTTTGGATGGAGCACTATAAATTGCGAGAAATAACAGAGGAAAGAGTAAAAGCTGGGATATCTTAAATTACTTCACTCTAGTAAGTGTGCAACTGATGAACCTCACAGAAAAAATACCATTCTTGCTTTTGCCAAGCAGCTCTTCTCCAATGTATTTCAAATCAGCAGGCTTGTCCTCTTTCATCCCTTATGTGGTCCTGAAAACATCTAAGTGGAAATATCAGTCATTCAAAGAACCAATGGCAAATGTACAGAACAGTGCATCTAGCCTTGGTGGAGTGAGTCCTCTGTATGCTGAGTAGTTCCACACCCCATCTAATAAGGACTCAAGTTCTCAAATGCATTTCAGTTTTCAGATTTCATGGAAAGGATATGTCTCTGAAAGAGTTATGTTACCCTTAAAGCTCTGGGACAAAACTGTGATTTGCACTCTGTTCCTCCAGCCCTGTGGAACTCACCACAATCAAAGGAAAACTCATTCTCGTAGGAGACAGATTTCACAGGCATTAGCCCAAAATGGTAGTAAGAAGCTTCTCTGGAAAATTAAGACATTCCCAGCCCTTGTTCCCTGCCATGCTTACAGGCAAGGCACATTTTTGTGCTGTTTTAATTCTTTTATAAATGCAGGGCAAATGTGTGTGTTTATATATACGAACACATACATATATATTTGCATATAAAAGCATGCACACACATGTATATATACACATACATATACATCTATACACATATAGAGTTAAACAATCTCAAAAGCAAACACTGTGCTATGCACACATCTTCCTATGCGGAGAGAATGAGAGGGAAAGCACATGACAGATGTTGGTTGCATTGTCTAATGAACCACCCTGAAGTATTACACTGCTTAGTGTGGTATAACCAGCACAGAATAAACTGGAATCAAAAAGGCAGGACTGCATGCTGAGGGTGGAGAGAAAAGAGAAGCCTAGGGAGAAAAGCAGTTGCAGGGGGTTCTAGGCATTGGTTGAGGAGGAAAACAGGAGTGCAAAATGGTGTGTCACAGCAGCTGGAGAGGAGTTTAGGAGGTCTTAAGGAAGGTGGTAGGTTCGTTAGGAAGACAAGGTAGTAGGGAAGTGGGATGCAGTATTCAAGAGAGAAGGTGAAAGTGAAGTATTTCAGGGAGGTGATTGGAAATAGGTAATTCAGTCAAAAATACTTATGTGTAGAGAAAGTAAGGTGGAGGAAGGGAAGTTTTGCATTTACCATGGAATTTGTGTCAGATCATATTTAAAACTGTCTCCTTTACATCACTAATCTGTAATTTCATAGCAAGGTTGCCCAACCGTCTTGAAAACCCTGAGTTGGGTTCTCTATTAGAGGTAAGCAGCAGCCTGTGTGACTGCACTGAGAAGAGACCAGAAGAAGCTCAAAAAAGCCTGTCATTCTCCACCAACACTTACTCTTTACTCTTGCTCTGGGCTCAGTCATGCAACAAGAAAATGTTTCCTGCAAACTATTTTAGACGGAAGGAAAGGAATTGCTGGTTATAAAAGGAAGAACATGTCTTTTTTCATCTGTGTATTCACAACACTAGAAACAAGAAAGAGCTGAAGATGCAGTTATTGAAGCAGATGAACAGACATCATCATTTGAGTTCTGCACATGAATATGGATGAGGAATTAAATCATGGGCAGTGTGTGATATTTTAACCCAAAACTACAACTTGTGCAGAACGCTTTCTTACAAGTTTGTGCTCAAAGAGGTTCCTAAACCACCATCAGTCAGACTACTCAGATTTCTGCTTCAAGAAAGCCAGAATAACAGCATGAACTTGAAAAATCAGATCAGAATGACCTTGTTAATGTTGTTTTCAGTCACATTGTGGCCTGCTGTATAATGAGAATTTTATTTTAGTAGCAGTCTGTTTTGCTGTCCATCACTGAGCATGATGGGCTTACTTCCTAAAAGGAATCCTGTTCCTTCTATAAGCATCACACACAGTAATCTACTATGTCTTGTAAGAAGTATCTGTTATTGCTAGCAGCCTGCTTTTATTTCCAATCATCATGATTTACAGACATGAATGGCAATGTGACTATGGAGCACTTGGAGTTTTTGTTTCCAGCTTCATACGTGGCTAGACAAGTGTCAATGTCCCACAAAGACAGTATACAGAGAGGCTATAGATTAATCAGCTGAGGTCCTGACATGGCACCATTGGGGTGATAAAATATGCTCAGAATGACTTGCTGTGTGTGACATTAACTATCTCAAAAGGCAGAGGGAGAGAAAAACTGGCTGACACTATGACATTCCATACTCCTGCAGTCACTCTACCTGATTTTCAGATGAAACCCAATGGTAAACTAAAAACCAATTTTATTCATCACTGCTAGTCTTGCAAACTGAAATAGGGATCTGTAACCTACCGAGTTTTATCACTGATTTTGGTAGAAAGAGAATTTCCCCAAGGCGTTCTGGAAATATATACATTTGGCAAAACAGAGAGTTTGTATCAAAGTCTCAAACTCAGCTTTGTCTGACCATCTCATCTGATGCAGAACCACATGCCCTGTGTCTCAGGGATGGCAATAGATTCTGTCCACCAGCAAGTTTGCACCCAGTTGGTGTTACTGTTGTCAATCCAGGATCTACAGGATTCAATTAAAACAAAAGCCATGTATTTTAGGAACATAAACACACTTTAAATTCAAAATAGACAAGCTAATGCCACCGCTGTGGTAGCAGGGGAGGGAGATTAGAGGTCAGCCTGCAGCAGAGCTGGGGCTCACACCACAGTGTCTGAAAGCAGGCTGCCTCTCTCCCTGGAGAGGAGTTGTGGTCTGCTGAGAGACAGAGCTCTCTGGTGCAGTGCATCCCCAGGCATTTTCTGAGTATAGCTATAATTCAAACTGATGGGATCTTTGAAAAATGTTTTACCACCTCATCTATTTAGGTCTGATTTGATTCCATCAGCGAAATAGCTGAGTTATCTCTTTTTTTTTTTCCCCCCTAACATGAATGAAAACTCTGTAAGTTGCAAGTGTCAGGAAATCTTAACATAATGTTGTGATTGAATGGGAAGGAAAATTTATAGTTTCTCAGCTCCTACATATTTAATAATAATAAAAAGATACCACAGGGCAGGTCAGATAATACTGATTTACTGCAACCCCATCTGCATGCGTACAGGAATACAGACTTTTATTTGGACTTTATGATTTATTCATTATATACATAAAGAGATAATGAACAACACATCTGAATGCTATGAAACCAGGTTTCATTGAGGCTTTTTATTGACAAAAGAGTCAAAATTGCTGAGGATGAACCTTCTGCTCTCTTCCTATTGTACTGTATTGGGATGTCAGGAGTCTTTTAAGTTAGCCTGTTATTTAAAATAAATACAGAGACATCATGAGATCGAGCTCTGTGACACAGAGAGACAAACATACTATATCTTCAAGTTAAGAAAACACATTTTTTAACATGAATTATACACCTGTTTTTTCCTGTTTCTAGGAAAATCAGACAAAATAGGAATTCGCTCATTAAAGCGTAGTTTTGCAAATGCCTCTGCATGACAATGACTGAGCACAGTGAAAAAAAATGCAGCAGTACAACTTCCCACAGAAGATAGAGATGATGTATAGGTGTTGGACATGATAATTTTCACAGCAACTTGTAGTTGGTTGATTTTCGTTTGTTTGGGGGTTTTTAATCCCTCTGTAGTGCAAATAAAATATTATGGCTTTTCCAGCAACCAGAAACTGGAAAGCCTGTTGGGTTGGGGTGTGGGGGGAAACAAACCCAAAAAAACCCCACTATCAACAAAACCAAAAAAGCCTTTATCCCAATGTATTTGCTTTCTAAAATGTGAAATTGTAAAAACCAGTTACCTTCATTTCTTTTCGATAAGAACTTACAATATCAAACCCAGGTGTAGAAGCAGTACTCCTGCAGAAATATACACAAGCCATTATAGTATAACCCAGGTGTGTGAAAAATTTTTTCCATCTCATGAAAATTTAAAACTTTTACAGAGATTTCAGCACTGCTTTGAACTCCTATGAATGTAACATCTGATTGCCTAACACTTTCAGCTACAAAGCTCTGGTAGGTCATTAACTGTGATGCCTATACCAGTGGATGCAATAATTTCCATGAACCCTCTGAGCGTGGCTGCAGAAGGTGTAGCACTCAAAACCTTTCTCAGGTTGTAAGAAACACTAAATGCAAAAGTCAGCAAAAGCTATTAAGATTTCCGTTTCTAATGAATCTGTTTGTCCTATCCCCTTTCTCTATAGTTTGATAGGTAAAAATCATTCCCTGTTAAATTTTGTAATTTAGCCATACACTCTACATCAAAAAACTGCACACGTGGGGTGTATTCTGTATATTTATATGGAAATATGAACACGCTTCCTGGAACCTATTGGCTCTCACAGCTGAAGCAGCCTGAGATCCATCTTTTGTGGAAGGGTGGCCCAGATGACCTCCAGAGAATGCTTCCAACCTCAGCCATTATGTATGCAGTGTATTTATGCAAAACAAGCTCTCAGTCCCATGAAGCTCTCAGTCGCTTAGTCCCATGAAAGCTGAAGACTGCTCAAAGCGGTGCAGATAAAGCCAGTGTAGTGTAGAAAAGGTACCTGTTATCCCAGCAGGTCTGCATCATCCTCTGTGCTTTTATTGTCACCTCAGATACTCAGAAAATAAAATGTGAACGGTACATGGTTTAAGAGAAACATTAGGAACTTTGAAATACATATATATATAAATAATTTTTCAGATCTGGCTACAACTAAAAAAAGACCCAGTTCATTGGAAAGGATCCATTCTAGGTCTGTCTTGGCTGATGATTTCAACTCACTAGCAGGTCAGATTCAGCATGTCCTGCAGGGCTGCAGGTGGCTGAAAAATCTGATTCAGGAAAGCCTTTGCCTGTGCAGACATAAAGGGATAGGTACCATAGAAGAACTTGAGATACCTGCGCTACCACTGCTGCCTCTGTTTCTCTCTGAACACTTTCTTTCAGCTTCCGTGTGCCCAGGAGCTTTCATAGCTTTGGCTGTCTGAACCAGCTCCACTTGTTATCTATATTGTTTCTTTTATATAAAGCTCCTTAATAATCAACAGACAGTTTCTGCTGTCAGAAGAATATATCAACCCCCAAAATCAACCCCCAGACAACTAAGACCCTTGTATAGTGTTCTTTTTTAATCTCTGGCTCCCCCTGCTCCTTCAGGGACAGTGATCCCATAGATTGTAGGGGGGGAAATAAAAAACCTCTGAGACATCTTGAGCCTCTCATCTGGTTTCTCTCCCTGCAAACTTTTCCATTTCCAATGCTATGGTAATTTTCAGGCAAGGGGACGGAGGTGAAGGAACAGATGCTGCTCCTCTTTCCTCCCTGTTATCATCCCACTCCCAGTGATGCTCCCTGTAATCGTTCCATTGTATGGCTGCATTTCCTATAGAGCTGAACAATGAATAATGGATGCAAAAACTAAGTGGCGTTTCAGGTTCATTAGTATGCATATTGTTATAAATTCATTTCAGTAGGTGCTATGAAGCCACTCTCCTCTCTTTTGTATTTTGAGGTGTCACTGCTTCAGGCTCTGCTAATGTTCATTTTGTATTCATTCATTTGTGTCTGTAGTTTTACCTGGATTGTAGGCTATTGTTCTTATTTGCAAAGCTTGGGTTTAATTTCCTGTAGGAAGCTTTTCTTTTGTCTCTGGGGTTTATTCTCCTATTATCATCCACCTTGAGAGTACTAAAGCACTGTCCTGCTGGTAAAATATAATTTGTTTTGTAGTGTTTTAATGAAAATTTTACCACTTATGTCCTAAAAAAAAAAAAAAAATCAAGGTTTTCTCATTCTAGCTGTTGGTATCCAGGGCTTTCCTTCTGTTAATTCCTATTGCTGAATGTTAAGTAGCTCACAAGCCCCCCCAGCCACAGTCCTGCAAATCCTTGTTACCTTTGACCCATGTTCAGCTGCCAGCAGAGGCTTTTCTGGTAATGCTGGGCTCTTGAAAAGAATTCCTGTTAGCCATGCAGAAAGCAACTCATGTATCAGCATTTTCTTATAAAGTGTGACAGAAGCTACCTCCTGCTCCATTTCAGACTCCCAGCCCCTTGCAGTTATTCCCTTTATTTATTTGACATACATATTTTATTCATTCTCATTAGGCTGTTCAATAACAATCCATTACCTTTCAACAGATTCTTAGCAGATAAAACATTCATATTATTGCTCCTATTTTTATTTATGTTTTATGATATTCTCCCTCACACATTCAGACTCATTCCTAACAACAGCATGTCATTAGGCCTTGCCTTTAGCTGTTGTTAACAATGAACTGATAAAATGGAGTAGGATGGTACAAAAAGTAGAGCTGCTCCAAAGTCTTTTTCCTCTCTGCCCTATCTATATTGGACCAATAGTGGTACAGAGCTATCAGCTCAAGAAAGTACAAGATTAACTCCAGCTACAATGGAAGAAAGAGATAATAGTGAGCTATAGCTGTGCTTTCCCAGGACACTTTGCACAAAGGAACAATCGCCCACAGCAGTCTCAATAAAACGGAATTCGTTGTGGATAATATTCAGTGTATGCACAATGCATATAAAGTAATATGGTAGTTGCTGATAGCAGTTACTCTGTGCATCAAGAGCATCTCTTACTGAAACTATTTCTTATCTTTGATGGTGTGTGTAAAGCCTTCTTAACATTATAAGCAGCACTGAGTGTTAAGGATAAACTATTCATGCCAGGCTGACAAAGATAGGTGTTGAAGCCCAAGTACTGAAATGAGTTGTCCTATATTCAGTACCAGCAACCAGGAGCCACATTCTGAAAATGCTGGTGCAAGTGACTCTCTGAAGATGAAAAGCAGAGCCTGTGGCAGAGAAAAGCTTAAGTCCTCTCTGCCTGGATCATCATCACCTTTGTTCTCCTGTTTTTCTTCCACAGCAGTGAAAAAGTTCAGCTCTCCACTTCTTTAGTCATATGGAGAAAAAGATGAAAACAGATCTAATATCACTAGTAAAGGGTTAAAAAAAACCCAAAAAACACCAAAAACCCAGAACAGGTGAGTCAGACTCTTAAGGTGCGTTATTGGGAAGCTTATGACCTCAACTATGTCTGGGATAACTGTGGTGACAGTCTGTGTGCTTCCACTGGAACCTCCATGCTAGGAGAGTTGAGACATGTCCTGGGTAGAGCATGGGTGCCCACAGATAAGTGGATGGCAGATCTGAGAGGTACAAGAGTGTGACATGCAGACATACCTCATGAGGAGGCAGAGAACAGTCATAAGAAGCTCATTTCCCACTTTTAGTATGGTAAATTGCCAGCTTATGGTAAATTGAACAGATCTCTGAAGTCTGAAATATGAAAAATTTAAATCTTATAAAAATATTCTCATTATGGAGTTGCACTACAGAGATTATCATGACCACAGGCATCTCCATAAGCATCACAGTCTCCCACATTCTGTGTGTGCGTGTATTTATATGTGGATGTATTCAAATGCACTTAAAGAAATTCACTCATATACACTGCGATATTGCTGATATATAAATACATACTCACATTTCTCTCTATATATAACATTCTAGTCTCCCCACATGTATGTAAGAACAAGCACAAAATCATATGTATGTAGCTACCCTATTAGATATGTATATTTATCATATCATAGTTGTGGTTTTTTTAAACAAGTTTGCTCTTATTTATATTTCTCTCTTGAATTTATATGTAAGACACTGTACTCAGACACTTTTTTGTTGGTCAGGGACATTGTTGAGGGGACTTGCTGTTACTCTCTTCCCTTTAACTTTTCTAAGTATAGTTTTATGG
Organism: Scytalopus superciliaris; assembly: GCA_013400415.1. Lineage (NCBI taxonomy): Eukaryota > Metazoa > Chordata > Aves > Passeriformes > Rhinocryptidae > Scytalopus > Scytalopus superciliaris. The sequence goes on from VXBX01007242.1 coordinate 509,639, forward strand.
GAACTCCACCATGTGCAATAGGAAATAATCAATACTCATACAAACTACATAACCTCTGGTGTTGAGTTTTTGTGGCCAGGTTTTGATAGCAAGGGGGCTACAGGTGTGGCTTCTGTTAGAAACTGCCAGAAGCTTCCCCTGTGTCTGGTGGAGCCAATGCCAGTAGGCTCCAGGACAGGCTTCCTGCCAGTGGCCAAGGCTGAGCCAGTTAGGAATGATAGTAACGCCTCCGAGATAACACATTTAAGAAGGGAAAGAAAGTTATTGGGCAGCTGAAAATTGCAGCAAGGAGTGAGAACATGTGAACAACAATGTAGACAGCAAGGTCACTGGAGAAGGGGGGAGAGGAAGTGCTCCGGGTGCTGGAGCTGAGGTTCTCCTGCGGCCCGTGGTGCAGCCCATGGTGGAGCAGCTGTGCCCCTGCAGCACATGGAGGACCATCGGGGTGCAAAGATCCACCTGTAGCCCCTGGAGGGAGAAGCCCACACTGAAGCAGGTTTTCCCTGGTAGGACCCACACCGGAGTCATCTGTGCCTGAAGGACTGCACCCCATGGAAAAATGACCCATGTGGCAGCAGTTTGTGAAGAACTGTTGCCCACGGGATGGACAACACCAGAGGGGTTTATGCAGGACTGTCTCCTGTGGGAGGGACCCCATGGGGAGCAGGGGAAGGGCTCCTCTCCCTGACAGCAGCAGAAACAACTGACCATGACCCCCATACCCACTCTCCCTGCACTGCTGGGAGAGAGAAGGTAGAACTTGGAAGGAAAACACCAGAGGGGTTTATGCAGGACTGTCTCCTGTGGGAGGGACCCCATGGGGAGCAGGGGAAGGGCTCCTCTCCCTGACAGCAGCAGAAACAACTGACCATGACCCCCATACCCACTCTCCCTGCACTGCTGGGAGAGAGAAGGTAGAACTTGGAAGGAAGGAGGTGTGGGGGGAAGGTGTTTTTAAGATTATTTTACTTCTCACTCTGATCCTGTCAGTAATAAATGTAATTAATGTCCCCACTTTGAGTCTGTCTTGCCCATGATGGTGATCAGTAAGTGACCTCTCCCAGCTTTTATCTCAACTCATGAATCCTTTTCTGTGGGTTTTTTTTTTCTCTCCTCTGTCCAATTGCAGAGGGGAAGGACGGAGCGGCTTTAGTAGATACCTGCCATCTAGCCAGGGTCAACCCACCACACCTCTGTTGAATCAAGATGTGTGGGGACTGATTAAAATCAGTCCTTTTGTGTCCAACTACGCCAGCATTTGGGCACTTCAGAATTTCAATAGAGGCTAAACTGGATAACTGAGAACAGAACTTGCCCCAAATACTAGAATGATCCCATCTCAAATCATAATTAACATGCCTTGTAGACCACAAACCTGACCTAGTGGTACTTATTTCTCTCTTTCTTGTAGTTTGGTGCTGTCTGACTCATGGGTCATCTACCGCCACTACTGGCGACTCCTTGAGTGCTTCCATCAGTAGTGTCTCCGTACAATCCTAAGCACCCACTGGACTGATTACATAACTAATATGTCTGTTCTTGCTGGGCAGGGCACATCTCCAGGATGGAGGATCACCGCCTCCCTAGGATTGTGCTTTATGGTGAGCTTGCCACCAGCTGCCGCAAGAGAGGAGCCCCAAAGAGGAGATACAAGGACTCCCTCAAACAACACCTCAGCCTTGGCCATATTGACCACCATCAACGGTCCGCTCTGGCCTCCAATCGGGAGGCACGGAGGCACACCATCTATAACGCTGCTGCTTCCTTTGAGAGCGCACACAGGATCAGTCTGGAAGAAAAAAGACAGCGCAGAAAGAACCGTGCCTCGCCAGTACAGCCTGTGGAGACTTTCCACTGTGCCTTTTGCAACCGGACTTGCCTATCGCGCATTGGCCTTTTTAGCCACCAGCGCGCTTGTAGCAAGCGTGGGGAGAGCCCTTCTCAAATCTTCATTTGCAAAGCCTAGCCATGATGATGATGATGATGAGTTTGGTGCCGTACCACCCACACAATGTCCTCTTCTCCCACTTGGTTTATGTAATTACGTCACATCAGTGAGGTTCTTCAGGCAACACATCCTTCATCTGCACCAAGGGAGCAAAAGGTGTATATTTTACTGTTAGAGTTGCCTGGAGTCTGTGTTACAGCTGCAGCCTGCTGAGGTGAGGGTCCCACTGTGTGTGCACCTGATGGAAAGAGAGCTATGATGCAAAGTGGCTCCTAGAAGTGAGGACAGAAGCCCAGCTGTAAAGGCAGGAAGAAGGCGCAGCTCACTAAAATTCCAGCCTAATTCTCTGTCTGCCAAGAACAGCTTGTGAAGGAGAACAACTGCAAACACAATTGAAATCTCTGCAGGAGAGAAAGCTTGACAGCTCATTTTCATGTCCTGCTCCCAAAACGGCAGTGCCTGCAAATGAGCATGGTGTTGTGCTGAGGGGCAGGAGAGGGTCAGCACGACTGGACTCCATCCCAACCCTTCCCACACCTTTCCACCCAGCCCCTTGCACACTGGCTTTCTGCCCAGCCCAGCAGAAATGAAGAGCCTGGGCACACTTGTGCCTCTGAGCTGTCACTTCTCTGCCTGTGACAGGCAGTAAGAGAGCTTCTCTGGCCTCACAAAAGTGCTGTGGAGACAAGAATGTTTCAGATTACATATAATCAGGTATTATTGCAGAAAACAGGCAACATATTCAGCTTTCAGGGACACAGCTCCAGTTTGCAAATGTGCACAGTAGTTAATGCGTTCCCTTTTCTTTCTTTTCTCTCTTGGCAACCTGTTCTTTGTTCTTGCAGTCTACTTGATTCTCGGGATTTTTATTCCAGTGAAATATTTTATTTTTCTTTTTAATACTTGCCCTGGCACTGAGCACCTGCTGCAATTAAAGCACTGGTATTTAGCTCCTGTGAGGTCTATTCTATTATGAAGACTTATCCATTGATTGTAGACTAATGAACCCATCAATTCATCACAGCACTTCTATTACTCTACTGCTGTTGTGGGATGTTGTATTGCTGAGATTCGGTAAGAGGACTGACTCTCTTGCTACTGCCCTAACTGTTGTTAAGGATGTAAAAAAAGGTAAAGCAATCTGAACTTCAATACAGTTCAACTTTGTGGCCCTTCTGTGGCGTGTCAGTTCCTCCTATAGTAGGACTTTCTCATTTAAAGCAAATCAATTTCAGCAATACTTGCTATTCAGAAACAGTGGCTCTTGAGTGGGATGGAAAAAAGGAAGAAATCTGATACTTTGCTGGGAAACACTGAGGGACATAAAAAATGGCCATTTTTTTTCACTCATAGAAATTGCCTGGAATGGGGCATCAGCAAAACCTAGATCAACTCAAATTAAAGTAATTATAAACAGCAAGAAATGGTTTAAACAGCAATAGCAACAGTAGCAATATGTTTTTCTCCCAGTGTGTCAGATGCTGGTAATGGTTTGTTGTTTTTTTTAAAGCCTACTCTCAGATTCTATGTAGCAGATTTATTTATCATTCCACATATAATTATCTGGCTTTTTTCAGATTGTCTGGCATTACATTGATTCAGCACAGAAATGCAGAAATGCACAAAATTAATTGGCAAGAAAATAAAACCCAGGGCCACAAGAGGAATTGCCTTTAAGGTATAACTTTAAAGTTTGAGAGTCAAGAATCAAATAAAATAATTCTGGCAGTCTTGATATCTTCATCAAGGAAACATTTTGGTATTGAGTTTCGAGGATGAACACTAATACAGAAATGTACTGAAAAATATAAGAAATTAGACTGTTCTGTGTAATTGTGTCAGAGAAATCATGTCTACATAAGCATTGTGAACAGAGGGTCTGTGAACACAAAGAAGAGGAATGAAAATGTTTAAATAAAACAAGATACCAATAAAGAAACATGGCTGGCAGATAAGAATGAGTACAATCAGCAGATGTGTACAACCTTTACAACTGCTGAAAGCTGTTAAAATTCATACTACTAGCAGATAGACTCAAGGGGAAAAAAAAAAAAAAAGGTTTAAATTTAGGCAACACAAGTCCTGGGAAACAAGGTTTATAAATTCCAAAAAGTAAAACCACTTTCCATCCAGCACAACCCTCATCTGAATTTAGCCACCAACTCATTCACTTGTTTTTTAAGCCAGCTGTTACAACACACATAGTACTCTGATTATCCAAGTATCTCAGTTCTAGGACCATATTGCTTTTCTAAAGTGCGTAATCTGATGCCACAGTACAGACAAAGGATTTGGGTAGTGTGGGCATTTTAATACCATGTCCATCTGCTGCACATCTGATGTAGGTTCTTCTGGATGCGGGAGATGGCAGACAGAAACTAATCTTCTTTAAAAACAAAACCAACAATTAGCTAGCAAATAGTGGTGTTGCAAGTCTTAGTAATTAATGTTTGCACAATGTTCTGAGATTGCCCAGACAGAACATGTCGTAGAAGTGAAAAATACTACAAGTAATCATTACCTTTTTATTAATAACACAGAAGGTAGGAATGCAGTCTTGTTACAACTAGAGGCTTGTGACAGGTTTCTCTTTCAGCAGGTTTGCTAACAGAAGCAACTGACTGCAAAACGATTACAAAACTCCACTCCAAGATACAGTGCCTCAGGAAGCAGCAAAGCTCGTGCACATCAGCAATTTTTGTTGCTGAAAACCAGCAAGGGTGTTGGGTGCTTCATCCACTTTCAGGTCCTGGAGTTCTGTGAGCCTTTGCCCTCATTCAGTGTCCATATTGACATTTCATCATTGCTCTGTTACTGCAGCCCACAAAAAAAGCAAGAGGCATAATAAATAAGATAAATGTTTCAGCAGATGAAACGTCTGGACTAAAGTGTGACTCATTCACTACAGAGAGTACACAAAGGACAGATGAAGATCATCACCACTATGAGACTTGCTCTGCTGAGAACCCGGGTGACAGGATCACCATTCCCTCTCTGGTCTCTTTTGGAGTCATATTCTGGCCTCTTCAGAAGATTTGTGCCCCTTCTGAAAGCTTGCAGAGTGTCCTTTGTGGGGAACTACCATTCAGGTACTCTCCCTCTCACATAGTTCAGCCCTGAACAGTAGGACTGAGGTACCAGGTGGAAGAGAATAGGAATGCAGTCTACAAAGATCCTTTTTCCATCTGGGAGTCCAAGGCATGCTGGAGGAGATGTTGAGGGCTGTCAGGGTCCCAAATTGGTGAAAAAATGGTGCTTTCTGGGATGTGTTGGAGAGTATGGGAGAAGGATGGTGGCTTTGCAGAGTGATTTCTTGGTTGCTGCATACCACATGCACTGAGAAATCAAATAAACTCATGGCGACTGGGAAATGACTGATTCATGCCAAAGCTGTGAAATAGTTGCTCTCACTCCTGTGTCCTCACCTCTCCAAAAGCTGCTCAGGATTTTGAAGCGTTAGGGTCCTCCTGTCTTCTTCCTTGTTTGCTTCTTCCGTTTTGGATTTGTGGGGATCCCTTTGCCATGCTGATTAAGAAGCAGCTGATGCCTGCTTGGCTGAGCAGATGGACCACATTCAGGGACTCCCCAACCCAGTGAAGCCCCAGCAAGGCTATCCTGCCTTACACTGACATTCATTACTCATTATTCAGAAATAACCAGCTATTTTGATAGAAAAATAAACAAACACTGACAAAAATGCTGGTTAAGAAAGGGCATGCAGAAAGGGAGTAGGAGTCCTGTGACAGAGCAGGGCTATGGGTAGAGATGTGGGCAACCTCAGCACAGAACAGAGAAGGGGAAGCACAGAACAGAGGAAGGGAAGTGCACAGTATAGGCAGACTCATTTCATGCTACTTTTACAAGGCAGTGTTGTGGTAATGGAAGAAGTGACAGGGTCTTCATATGGAAACCCACTCATAGGACCCACAAGCTCAGCAATGTGGAATGGCTGGATTATTTCTCCAGGTTGCTTTGCTTGGAAAGACATGCTATGAAGAGACAGCTTTTCACAGCAGAGTCCTGGGTGGCCTCAGCACACCCCGTACCTTCACATCTAATAGTGCACCTGTGAGCAGGCACTGCTGTGTACTGCACTTTGTGTTTGATTACCTCATTATTGTGGTTGCCACTGTTATGAATGGACACACCCCATTTCTTTCTGAGATCTTCTGATAAGATACACTCAAGCAAGTGTAATGAAGGTTTGTGGGAAAGTCTTCAGGCACCCATGAATAGCATTCATTCACACTGAATGCAAGACGTGCAGGTCTTTACACCCACTCTCCATCCTCTTGGCCTGTATCTAAAATAGTTGAATTTTTCCAGCAAGTCCCTTGCAAGCTCCAGAGAGATCAATGAGGCTGAGCAATTGCAGAAGCAGCCTGGAAGGTCAATGCATAAACTCCCTTCCCCTCCAACACAAGGCAATAGGATATAAGTGATTTATAAACTAAAGTCTGAGATGATTGTAGTACTCAGAACTTAATTACACAATTCCATTACCCTGTGACATGTCCAACATCTACCACAGACCTGGCAAAATAAACCATGTGCTCTCAAAAAAGCATACCCTTACTCACTGCCATGGAAGACAGGAATTAAAATCTTCAATTAAATCCTGCAAGCCACAAAGTTGTGGACACTGACTGTAAAATGTACAGAACAAGTGCGAATCCTTGGAGGATCTCTGAAGCTCATGGGAAAACTTGTGTTGTGCTTATATAACATCCCAGCTTTGCTCCTGAAACCATCATCCAGGATATCTCATACCTCCCTCCCAGGGCTTTCTACTACCTCAACACCTTCACATCCCTCCTCCTTGGCTTTTACTGCCTGAGATGAGGAATTGTCATTCTGAGGGACATAATTATTCCATTCCTTTATTTCATCCTTCATGTTTGCTTCAGAAACATAGCTCAAAAGGCCTATCCTTTTCCCTTATGCATGTCCATTTTGGTCATCTCCATCTTTATGAAGTGAAACCTCAGAGTGGCATCTGTACTTGTCCTACCTCTTACTCTTCTTCAGCTTCAGTAGGGCTACCACTGCCTTACAAAAGCACAACAACAAACCCCTGTCTATTCCCAGTTACAAATCTGTTACCCAAAATAATCCCAGAGTAATTTTTGATACATTTTTCTCCCCATGATTGCACATGCATGCTTCCCTGCCATCTCTAGGAGGCTGCATTTCCAAGAGCAGTCAAATCCATCATCACTAGAACTGAGAGATGCTCTGCCCCAGGACTGAGCTCATCTGCTTGAACACAGCATTTCCTTTCCCTCACCCTCACTCCTCCTCTGTGTTTTATGCAGAGAGCTGGGAAGCAGTGAGCTGCTTTTGGGTTTTGCAGCCAGTTTTTGGGTGGAGCAGCCAATGAGCTCATTGGGGCTGCACTAGCCCCCACTGGGTATGGCCTTCCCCTTCCTTCAGAGAGAACAGCTGAGACCCTTTAACCTTTGTGCTCATTTAGAGCCAGATGAGTGCTCAGCGGCTTTGAAAACAATGTGTAATTAAACTAATTGTTCTGTTAAATAATAGTTAGCGGTGTAAGAGCAACAGAAGTAATTAGAATTGCCACACCATTACTGTTAAGAAGCAATAATGCATCTCTTATATAGACATTAATCTGATAACTATCTTCTTTAACAGAGATCAAGTATCAGTATGCTTGGGGTTGGGTTTTTTTACCTACCCAAAGCATGAAGAGTCCAGAAGTGGGGCCACAAACCACAGCGTGTTCCTTTTATGGGGTTTTTGGAGGGCACAACTCTTTTGGAAGTGTGAAGCTTTCCTTGCTCTCTTTGCACCAAAATATGTCTCTCTCACACTCTAACATAGATACACATATATATATTTATACATAGCCATGTATATATAGATAGATAGATATATAGATAGATAGATAGATAGATATGTGCATGTATAACCTGGGCTTTCAGGGAAGCTGCTAGGCTCCTAAGGACAGAGAACTTCTGTTGTAGTCCATGCCCACTCTTAGCTGCACCCTTGTAATGGACAGTAAATGGAAGGTTTGCAGAGTCCACACTTCCACCTCCCAGCTAATTCCTTCAGATTAGGCATTAAACACTCTGAAGCTATCACTTTTGAAAGATTCTTAGTTTGTATCATAACTCTTGCAAAGTGACCGATTTTTCTTATATGTAAGGACCAAAGACCAACCTGATGTTCTAAAGGATAGATAAACTGCACAAGAAAAGGAGAATGCAAATAAATATGATCAAAATGGAGGAGGGTGGACTGTTATTAACTAGTTACCCTTCTGGAGATGAAATCAGGAAATGTCAATGTGCCTTAAAATGTTATACCCAGATTATATTGGTCTTGGAAAAGTCTCAGGTCACCGAGTTTCCATAAAATGAAATTAACAACCAATGTTCAAAGAAAGATTAATTTACAGCTCTGTTGTGTGAAATTTTTTCATAAATGTTCTTTCTAGCTCAGAGAATATCCCTCCTGGGTTTTGTTGGTTTACTTCTCCCTCTCTAGCCATGCCCTCACAGCCTTGCTAAAGTGAGGTTCCCACTGTTCCTGGTAGTGCAGCACTAGACTCTGTAGCAGTAAAATGTTCCACGGAAAAATGATTTAAAAATCCCCGAAATATACATTCTGCTCTCTCCATCCAAGATCTTGGATTGAGAACATGCTTATCTGAAAACTGTCATCTTAGATTTCTAGGTTGACAGTTGTAATGAACATTGGTCAAAATCTGAACATTGAAAACTTTTCAATTTTTTTTCCTTAGTTTGGTCATGACCATGTAAAGCTGAACTCACCCCCATGGCTTTGATGGTGTCCAGAAGTGGTGTAGAGGGTGTGGCTTGCAAAGGGATGGGCCTTGGGTAGTAGGTCATGTTGTTTTTCTGTGTAGAGTTGGATGCAGCTGCAGTTTAAGAAAAATAGATCAGAAAAGCCCTGGTGGTTTGCACAAGACTTCCACCCAAGGTGAGGGAATCCTCATGAGACTGTCTGGGTTTTCTGTTGTTTGGTACATTTTTTTAGCTGTGAATTCCTGACTCACCCATTTTTATGGGACCTGAAAATTTGACTGATGCTGTTTACGGAGACAAACAGCTTGATCATTCAAATCTAGCCAAAGCTAGTAATTAAAAACGGTTCCTCTGAAGCCTTTTTTGGATACAGCCTGTGTGAAATGAGTTTGTAATTTTCACCCAGCCCTTAAACTCTGGCATAACTGAATTCAGGCTAATTTGAAAAACATTCCAGACAGGAATAAATCTTTACTGGAGGATAGGCAGGAAAGCACAATTCATATTATCCAGAGAGAAATACAAAGATTTCAAGAGCCTACCTTAGCTAGCCTGGCAAAGTGGACACTGGAAAGGGAAGACTGCTTTCTATGCTGGACTGTGAAACACCAGCAAGAGAAGACTATTTGAAAAATAGATACGTCAACACCTGCTGCTAGTCATAAATTTGGGAAGGAAATAAGAGAGAAGTTGATGACAGCTAGCGTAATGGGACAGCCTTATAGGAATGAAAAATCCTAAGTATTTTTAAGACAGTATCAGGTCTCTTTCTGAAAGAAAGTCTGTGATGTGTCTGTCTCTAGCACATGCTGTGTTCCCAGTGGAGCAGGTATGATTAGTTGGAAGTTACTCTCATCCTTAATTTGGAAGTAGTCACACATAAGCTCCTCTTATCTTCTCTAAAGTAGATAAATTCCAAATACCAGTATTTTTTTCTAGAGGAAATAGATCTCCTCACAGACAGTATTTTTTTTCTAGTCTGATCATGGATACTTAATACTGGTGGAGTATGAACGAAATGGACCACAGAAGGCGTCCAGCTTCACAAGCACCTTCAGATGAACAACTCCCAGTGCCACTGTCTTAAGCAGCATACTAGACAAGAGGGTCTGTTACTCTGAGCTTCCTCAGCATTTCTTCATTTCTTTAATGTTCTCATTTGCTTTCTCATCCATGAAAGTGAATCCTCAAAATTAGTTTTGCAATAGTGTTTGTTGGGCAGTATCAGGAAGTCTGGTGACAGATTCTCTTGGATTGGGTGCATCATGAACTGCAGCTTTTCCAAACTACTTGCTGCACTTCAGCAGGAGAACTCAGACAGGAGTTCATCATTGGAATAAAGGTAAGGAGTCCCAAAAATGCCTTGGCAAACAAGCAATGAAGATAGAGGGGAGCATGAACTAAATCACAGGTACACACATTTACATGCAAGGTTAGGGAGATTTTTGAGGATAATGAGGACCCTGTATAGGCAAACAGATGCAAGTCTGTTTTCAAAAAGGTTAGTCAAAGAACAAAGAATAGTTTAAGGAAGTCTGGCTGCCCTCCTAGCTCTGTTTTTTACAACTCAGTGATCTCTGTGACTGGTTTTGAAAGGGTGGCTGATGTCAGACAAGTCAGACTGCAGGGGAGCAGAGGAATATGGATACATTCATACTATTCCCAAGAATAGAAGGCAAAGCATAATCACTCTCAGACAGTGGAGTCTGTGGCTGCCGGGGTTTCTGTGCAGATGAGGGCAAACAGATTGAATTTGTTGTGAATGGAACAAAGAGAAGCAGCACAAAGGGTGGAAAGGCAAAGAAATGTCAAGGGCAGAAGTACTGGTAGAAGGCTACTAGAAATCACTGTTGTCTCTAGACAAAGCTTTGTGGTGCCTAGTTATGGTATACTACAATATACCAATTGAAGCACTCTGTGTCCAGGGAGCACAGTAACTCACCCAGTGATTCCCATGACCTGTGAACACTGAGCCAGTGAATGTGATGGACAGGAGCAATGGGGAGATGCTGCAGCCACTGCTGTGTCTCAGTTCAGGCAGAAACATGTCTGCAGCGGGTGCAGTCCAGTCACGAACTCAGAAGCATGTTTGTACCCACGCTCATTTATTCATCATCAGCATGCTGCAAACAATCATAAGAATGCCAGTTACTTGCCAAAGCATAGATATTTCTCATGTCTGTCACTTGAGCTGGGCACAGCAATAACAGTACCAGATTCCAGCTGTGTGCTACATACAGCTCAGTTTGAGTTCCACGTCATGGAGGCATTTGTTGTGGTCCCATACAACTGAGTACAGCTAATACATCAGCAGCACGCCAAGTCCTGGGACAGCTCACACTGGCGTGGTGTCAGAGTGACTGGTGGCAAACAGCCTTGCTGTCTCCATCACAACGTGACACCTAAGGATGAGTGCAGGCATTGAAAAGCATTAATTGACAGCAATGCTAAAGACATGCAAGAAGCTGTGATACAGTCATGATATATGTTGTCAACCATATGCATTTATACAGTTAATAGGAAAGCCTACAATCAGCTCCTCCTGCTGTGCTTTTTGTTATTCATTTGTAGCACAGTAACACTTTGCCACCCACGAAAAAAGCCCAGGATTTCACTGTGCTAAGAGATGTACAAACACAGAGCAATAAAAGGTGTTTCCTGTCCACAAATACTTCTATCTAACTACTTGGAGAAATGTCACCATCCATATACAGCCATTTGCTGGGCAATCCCTCTGGCATCTCCACAATCTGCTAGGCAATGTGATCATCAGCTTTGCAATGCCCAAGCAATTGCACTGTTAAGGCGAATATTCAGCCAACCTCTCTCATATAAACACTGCTCTCTGCCAACCTTGTGTGGCTCTAGATTACCAAATCTTTTGTATATGAATGTTTTCACATGACACTGTGTATTAAAATTGGCTGAAGCAGCAACTGCAAATATTTTGCAGAACAAACCTAACAAGTGATTTCTCTATTTTCAGCCACCAAAAAGCGACTAACAAACTCATATTATTTGGTACCCCCAAGAAGGGCTGGAAGTCTTGTGTGTGTTGTAAAAGTTGAGCAGTATGGTGTCAAATTTTTTTCCATGCTACAGGCCTTCCAACCTGCCCATTCTGCAACTCTCAGTCCAGCTATTTATTTTCTTCCCCAAAACTTCCACTTGATTGTTTGTTCTTTTTCGTCATCCAAAGAGTCCCATCTTTCTTCACTTTTCTATTTCCCTTCCTCATCAAAGACCAGCAGAGTTTAGGGACTTCTGTAGGAAGTGCCAAAGACAAATCCCAAGACAGGGTGCAGGAGCACAGGTGATGTTTCAAGATCTCAGCAGCAGACCCTGCCCCAAGAGGAGGGACCAGGAGCCATGGACGCATTCCTGCCTGCAAGGGTAAACACGGAGCCTGAGAAAAGGCGTTTCTGGACATCTGTTACGAGTCATGAGATAGTTAAGTACTTAGTAGAGAAAGGGCAAAAAGAAAGATGAAGGGGTGAAAGGATCATGGCATGGCATCAAAGACTTCATTAGGGTAGAGCATCATGTTTGCAGAGCCTTGTTCACTTTGTCAGAGGTCTCCCCAGCATGACTGGTTGCAGATCTAGAGCTTAACCAATGAGACAGCAGCTCAAAAAGTGAGGGAAAAGGAGCTGGGTAGGGAGGTGCCCTTTGGAGTAGAAAGGCAGTAATTGCAAGAACACCTTGAGGGCAAGTTCTCACTGGAGGCACAGGGCACAAGCACTCTGAAAAAGAAAGGCTGGATACAAAGCATATATGAATATGTATTGTGTGAGATCAAGCAGACTTAAGAGGAAGGCACATCCAATTATTGCCACAGGAAAATCCACGAAGGGCAGGATACTCCCCCACCCATCCTCACCGATCAGCAGGCCAGCAAGGTTCTGACAGTGCCAGTATGTTTTTTCCTACTCTAGACAGATTTCTTATTCTATCAGTCACACAGCAGCAAACTCAGGTCAGGGAAATTAATTATAATTGAATACACTTAATAGCATTGTGGCAGAAAATAGACAGACTCTGCAAGGAGAGGTGATGCTCCAAGGTTTGTAGAAGGACTCCAACCCTCCATACATTCAATGTAGGACTAGGTCCTGCCACCTTTATTCATGCTCAATCACGTTTTACTGCAAGATCAGTCCCACTGTAGTCAGCAATCCCGAGGTGCAACACTTATCCCAAACACTGCAAAAACCAGCCAGCAAGGATGATATTCTTTATTAATGCAAATGCAAAAAACACTTCCTCTGAAGTGAATGGTGCTATACCCCTGTGTTTTTCTATAATGAAGCCAGACTGCTGGTTAAGATACAAACTTGCCCTGGAGCTCTTTTAGCCATTCATCCCAAGAATATGAATCTGGACATTTCCTGGACAGTGTAGCCCAGCGGCAGTAGCGGCGGCCAACAGCTGCACTTGATGAAGCAGTGAAACAGCTGAATCAAATATATTCAAATCTGTGTAATAAAAATGTTCCATCTTATCTTTTTCCCATGCTGAAAGCTATGCAATTATATTTCTTAATAGTTCCCCATACCTTCAATAAAAGTAAGCATTAAAAAAAATATAGCAAAAGTAGAGAATTTCTTTGGAAAACACCTTAAATGACATTCAGAAGTCAATTTTCATAGTTTATTATCAAAACTGGTATGAAGGAATTATCTCCTGTGGTCAGTCAGGGGTACTGACAGGTTTCGTATTATTTTTTTCTTTTAAAAGGTAGAACTTTGAGCTTAATTCAGTGAGGTACTCCAGATAATTGTTGGATCGGGTAGCCACTCCATCTAATAAATATGCAGAAACTGTAATTGGTATTTTATAATTAAAGTCCAAACTGAGAAGGAATAGTAACAATTAGTGGGGAAAGTACATAATAAGATAAGAAATTACATTATAGCCCAGAGATTTCCTTTAGGCAAAGGAAACATATTTGCCTCCAGCTTTCTTAAAGCAAAATCAGTTTCTTGCTTTTTTAGTAGTGTTTTTTTTCATTCAGAGCATTTCAGACTCCAGTAACCACTAAAGGGATGATGCATTTGTCTGAGGAAGAGTGAATAGTCTCATTTGTATTGTCTTATTCCCAAATGTTCCAAATAGAAGCTAGTCATCCTCACTGCAAGGTGTTGTGCAAATACAAAACAAGAGAGAACATCTGTCCCTCAGGGCTTCCTAGACAACATAATACCTCAAAACACAGAGCAGGCTGTGAGTGCTAATAAGAATGTTTCAACTTCTACCTCTAAAGGTTTTACTTTCCTCCCCTTGCCTCACTAAAAAACCCTGACAAACATTCAGACAGAGGTGGTGGTCAGTGAGGATCTGTATTGCATGGACTGTAATGTCTGGCCTGGCACGAGCCAGTACAACCATCTCAACCCAGTGGATCCTTGGGCAGATATATTCTGGGCTTGGAAATTTAGGTGTTCCCCCCCAGCTCCTCTCACACATCTGGAGTTCTTGCAAACCTGTTTCTATGAAGGTCTCCATGAACCATGAGACAACACATAATGTCAGTTTCCACCATCAGCTCTTGGCATCCTTCTGCTATGGGAATGAGTTACAGGGAGTAGATACTCTTCACTTCCATTGGCTGTCTGAGCCTTCTGTATCACATGATGGGTACAAGGAGAGATACAAAAGGCTTGCACTGGTGACTATGTATTCCCTTGGGAAAATGTAATTTCCACTTTGCAGGGTTCCTCAGATACTTGCTGGTGCCACTTATTCATGTTTACTTCCTGTTACACAGAATAGCAAAAAGAAAATAAGGTTTAACAGTTCTCTCAAGAACACTTCTCAGAAATGGCCTCCCTTCATTCTTCTATTCTTTCTTTTTTAATTAATTTAAGGCATGCAGTGTGGTAACAAAAAATTAAAACTTGAGAAGAATGTAGTATAAGAAAACTATTTCATTAAAGCATAAAAAAATGCTTCTTAGCTTTGACATTTTTTAAGGCTGTTTTGTTATCTTTCTCCTTTTCTTCATACCCTGCAACTGTCCTTAAGAAGCCCTTTCATACAGGTTTCCTTCCATTACTGGAGGTTCAAGGTCCAAATAAATTTTGTTCTGTTGATTGAGGAAATTCTATACTTCCCTGACACTCATGACTTTGGGCTCACCACCAATCCAATGCCGATATAATCCACTTCACCATTTTCTTCCCCTAATTTATCAAAGTTTGCTATTTTTAAGTAATAATAGTAATGTATTTAGTAAAGTACTTGGAGGCTTTTTTTTTTTTAATCTATCCACTTACAGATACTGATTAAATCAAATTATGAGCAACATTACAGGCTAATGTAACAATTATATTAGTGTTATGTAGGAACAACACAGGATTATGAGTCGCATACAGGCTAAGGCCAAACTGTAAAAAATGTGGCCATCCTGTTACAGTATACTACACCACTGAAGTATCTGACAGTATTACTCCCTAACAATACTGCAATCTCTATACATTTCTAACTGTAAGAAATTGTCAGAGACCTGTAGTGCAATCTGCTAAAATCTTTTCACTTCTTCTCTGAATTGAGCTCGACTTAAACAGTGGTCAGTGAACGAAATGTCCCACCTGGAGGGCATGGCCACAATAGCCAGAAAGCATTAAGAGACACAGATGAGGCCACTGTGGGCACTGGGCTGTTGTTGTCAAAGTCACCAACATGTGACCTTCTAACTGGAAACTAGGTTCTTTCTCTCCTCTTAATCTCTCTTCCCTTATTCCTTTCTTCCTGTTGCCCTCTTCTATTTTCTCATTCAAAATAATACAATCATCTAATTAGGGAGAAGAAATAATGCTAGGTGACCACAACACACTGAAAATAATAAGAAATTTGTGGTCTAATGAAAGAATTCAAAAAATGCTGTTGGCTGAAATAAACACATGTAAACTATCAAGAATATTTGGAAATAATGAAAGATTTTTCAGATGTAAGTTCTGTACTGAAATATTGAAGCTGACCTTATCTAATAATTCATTTACAGTGAATAATCTCACTGCCTCTACTAACTGAACACTTCTGCATGGTCAACAAGTTTCATTAGACAGACAAAAGGGCAAAGCAAAAGAAATGTACATTCATCCAAATGTCATCTAAGGAAAAATGTTAAGGTGCTGAATTTTCCTTGAAAATATGGGACAAATGTTCAAAGATGTCCAGTATCAGTAAGGGGGGAAAACAGAAGTATGTGCATTGATTGCAGCTTCGAAGTTTAAGAGACCTAACCAAAAATTAAAGTATATTTCTGGTGCCAGGCAAGGGGCAAAACCCATTTTGCTAACACTTGCATCAGCAGGTCAGTATTTGTATGAAGAGAAACTGGGCTTTTATCTTTGAAATACCCAGGTGTTGAATGTCACTGAGGTCACTGAAACATGTAACTGACAGCAGGATAAATTCCCAGTCAAATTTTAATCTGATTTAAACTGATATTTCAGGGACCAAGTACCTAAATCCCTATTTTAAAAAATGACCTTAAGGCTTTTTAATCCTTCCCTCAATTACAACTTTTTAAACTGGCTTCAGAGTGGTTATTTTGGATTTACATTAGCACAAGTGAGATTAAAATCAGAGCCAGAGGCATTTCACACTGCATGCAGTTATCAACAGCAGAAAGACAAGGGTTAAAGTACTCTGTAGAGTGAAATAATTTGACTTTTTCATGGATTTTTGTCTATGTATCTTAAATGATATTTAGAATGTATGTTCTTCTGTGTTTGTTCACCTAACTAAATAAAAATATTAGTTACCATCCAGAGTATATTATTTAGCTGTCCACTATTCTTACTTAAAAACAACAACCCTACCAAAACAAGCTTAAATCACTTGATAGCTGGATCTAATGTGTTTCTTTATGTCATTTACAGATATTACTGCCTGGCACTTTAAAAGGAGAAGAAGTCCATTGAAAGCAGTAAAGAAAGGTGGATGTAATGGTTTGTGTAGAGGTCATAGGACAAAGAAATTGTAAGGTTATAAAGAATGTCATGGTATATTGAAGGCTTTCATGGGAATTAATCAAGTAACAGAAAGTCTGTAAAATGCCACTGAATCTTTCTTCCCAGTTCATGTTAGGATCAATTATTTCTCTTTGCTCTCTGCTAGGTGTTTCTCTCATCTGTTCTTCAAAACCTTTTCCATCTCAAATATTCTAGAGTTGCTTTCTCTTTCACAGTGTATTTCTGTTTGCTTATGACATTTGTCCTTGATTTCCTAATCCCATCATACCATTCACTTAAATGTTTAGTTAGCAGTACGTTTGGTACCTTATATATTGGCTGAACCACCTACCTCCAGGGAACTATAAAATGGAAGTAAACCCCATTACCTGTTTTCCATTTCAATTAATCTGAATTTAGTGGCTTAATTCAGAATTGGAAAACTGCATAGGCTACCGAGATCATCTTTCCTAGATTATCCACCAAAAGAATCCAAGTTTTCTCCAAGTCTTTTAATATGATTTTGCACAGCCTCGTCTTGAGAAACTGATGTGTTGCAGTCGAGAGCTGGAGTCTGTGTGGTGGCTGGGCAGTGGCTGCCCAGCTGCACACAGAGGTGACAGTAAATTCCTCCTTTTCAAACTGGCAACTGTCACAAGTGGAGTTCCTGGGAGATTGATATTTCCCCAAAGCTTTTTAATGTCTTCATAAGTGATCTGGATGATGGGATCACATCTACCCTGATGGAGTTTGCTGATAATACTAGAGTAGGGAAACAGATGCACGGGAAGGGAGAGCCTTCCCTGCGGGAAGACCCAGATTGGCTGTGTGAGCTGACAAGAACCTTATGAAGTTCAACAAGGACAAATGTAATGTCTTGCACCTGGGAAAACATAATCCAGGAGTGCACAGAGTCCCAGACCTGCCCATCTGGAGAGCAGCTCTATGGAAAGAGACCTGGGTTCCCAGTGGAGTGAACACCAGTGCTGCTGTGGCAAGGAAAGCCAGCAGGATGCTGGATTGCATAAACAAAGGCATCACCAGCACACAGCAAAAATCTATCTCACTCTACATGGTGCATGTCAGGCCACACCTGGAACACTGTGTTCAGTTTTGGTCTCCATGATGCAAAAAAGATGCAGACAGGCTGGAATGGGTCCAGGAAAAGGCCACGAAGATGATCTGGGATGGACTGGGGAGCTTTCCATGGGAGGAAAGGCTGAGAGAACTGGGTTTCTTCAGCCTTAAGGTTTAGGGGAGACCTTATAACTGTGTTCTTGTATATAAACAGTGGCTACAAAGAAATTGGAGAATACTGTTTTTCAATGAGTCACATGAAAAAGACAAAGGGTTATGGGGACAAATTGTTCTATGGTGTTTGTAAGGCATCAATCTCAAAACTCAGCCAGAGAACTGAGTCTCTCTGTGCTCCCTAACAAACTGATTTCTGCAGGGTTTGTGTCACACTTCAGTTTTGCATCTCCATCTTCATCTTCTTGTCCATTACCAGGCAGGGTGACCTGACTGCTGCTCACCTATTTAATACATATTTCCTGTATTTATTACATGGCTCATTGCCTTCCTTGTATTAGCTCAGTTGATTAGAGTATGGTGCTAATAACACCACGGTTGTGGGTTTGATCCCTCTATAGGCCATTCACTTAAGAGTTGGATTTGATGATCCTTGTGGGTCCATTCCAACTAACAATATTCTGTGAAATCTGTGAAATTTTTGACAAGTATTTGTGGAAGCCACACATCTTCTGAATACGACCAAGTCTTAAATTACTATTTCCTTGAGGGAGAAAAACAATCTGGAAAGACTTTAAATGACTAAGAAAAAAACACTAACAAAAAATTATTGATTATATCCATCTCAGTCACTTGACTCACCAATATGTTACTCGGGGGTTTCAATTTGTAGACATAACTTGAGCTTGACAGAGATAGTCCGTGAAATAAGAGTAATGTTGTGATTAACTGGGCCGTTGATTTACCAGCTATTATGTCTAAATCCCACTGCTTGGGATTTACAATTTTATGTATTCTTGCTAAGTAGAAAATTTTCTATCATGATGATAGCAAGGAGTAGATTTTACTTTCCCTATTAATTGGCTAAGCCAGTGTATTGGCAGTTGTCCCAGAGGCACTGATAAAATAGACTACATATATACCATAAAGTTTGCCTGGTATAAATAAAAAAGTCATTATTATTTTTCCTGTTGCTGTTTCCATATGTTTTTTATTTTCTTTCTCAATGTTGTGCTGTCCCTTGTCTTCTGTAGAGATATTTTAGCTAGTAGTATTATAAGGATAATTTAGGAAGCTATTAAAAGAATTTTGGAACATCTAGCTAAAAAAGGAAAGTGTCCCAAAAAAGACCTACAGAACCAGATCACATGTCATTCATTCACACATTTTGTATAAGATAAGCTAACAATCAATGAAATGTAACAGATATTTTGATTTGAAAATCCAGAACATTTATGTGCCAGAAAAGAGAAAATTCCATAATTTCAGAGTGACAAAAGAAACTGTTTTGGATTGAACCTTCCTGTCTTTTCAGTGACTTTCAGCTTCCTCCTGTACTGCCTAAGGTAATGAGAACACTGAAGAAACATTAAGATAATTCCTATGTTCCCAGGAACTTTTTTTGTTCATTAATTGAGATACACTTCTTTAAGTGCATTGGGTTACTTCTAGGAAAGGCATCTCAGCTATTTGTGCTTAGAAGTTAGCCAGTTGTGCTGGGAGAAATGGCAATACATGCAATGATACAGAGAAAAACTGGTTTTAACCCACAAAACCAGATGCATAACCCAACACCCTGGGGTATGAACAGAATGGTATTCATTAGTCCCTGTGCTGAGCACCACGTGGTCCCCCTGAGTGCAAAGGAAAGGGAAAGGAAAACCTGTTGGTGAGGATGATGGTCACAGTTCTGTCAAAGTAATGATTGTAGTTCTGTTGAGAGTGGCAGTTGTAGTCTTGTTGAGGTTCTGGTCCTCCTCTGGATCCAACGAGTGGTACCACAAGTCCTGAAACCTGGAGATTATATATGCTCAGCTTCAGGTGGGAATACCCAGTACCTCCCCCAGGGTGAAGAGTTTCACAGTGGCTGACTTAGCTCTGTGGGTCATGGGAAATTTTTGGAATCTTTGATGGTCTAGGTCATTGTAACTGCCTAGTATTCCAGTCCCTAATGGCCCATTAGCAGACATGGCCCCTCAGGCTGGGTGTAAAGGTGCTGATGCCTCCTTGGAGGGGAGTTACTACATCTGAGTCATTGGTGTGAAGACAGAAATACTCCCCTATCTCACAGGATTCTTTGACACCCAGCTTGTAGCCTGAGGTGTCAGGTGTGCCCTGGGCAGATGCTGCAAATGATTCATTATTAACAGTTCATCAGAAATGACACAGAGGGTGTACAGTTTTGGTTAAACTCACATAGTGATAAGCTGGCTTCTGTAACTAGGACATCAGTTAAGCTTGAAACTCAGTGGTTCATGAAGCAGGCCCTGTCCAGCCTACCAGAAATATGGAATCCCCTTTGGGACACTTGGCAGTCCCCATACATGGTGCAGAGCTAATACCTGCTACCGGTTTCCTATCAGGTAGCTATCACCTTCAAAACTTTCTTCTTTGCATACAGCATAAAGGAAATTATGCACAAGTGGAAAGGTTTCTGTCTGATTTTTGCTGGAAACAGAAATGTTTCTTCCATTAACCAAGAAAAAAGTTGCATACTATGAACATTCCAAACATGCAGTAAACCTTCTTAAGTATGTGCATCTTCCATATCATCTCTTCGGAAATATGTCTTTTTCATCCTGCTGAGTAATTAAGGTTACAATTTTAAAGGCCTTTTCAACTTTTATGATTCTATGAGCAGAATAATGTGAACTTGAAAAAACTACTGCCTTACTACTCCAAAGTCCACAACCAGGACACTTGATATTCACTCAGAAAAGGAGCAGTTTTATGATTCCAGCTTGTGTAATTGATGCTGTCTGCCTTTTTTAGCCTCTTCCTGCTTGTGCCAACAGAGTTTTACCTCCTGTTTCTGAACACCTTGTGAAAATAATTTCCATTCCTGGCTGATACTGAGCTGCTTTCCTCCTCACTCTGCTGTGCCTTGGGCAGAGCTTTCCCAGGGGCAGGTTGGAAGACTGGAGTTCACCACGACACACAAAATCCAGCTTGAAATTTCTTCCTCCTTTACTCCAGGTAGTCATTCAGAAATACAGGGCATGCTATGCTGCCTTCTCTATATTTTCTGTGTTGCTCTGGTTAAAGGATTAAGGGAAAACAAGATCCTATTTCCTTCCTTCCTTTTCCAAGTGCTACTTTCTATTGTAGTCCCCTTAGGCTGGCAGTGTCCTTCACCATCCCAGAGCTTGTGTGAATAGTGCTGGTACTGCTGTGACACACCCCACTCTGGGGAGCAGAGTAAAAGAATGGGTGAAGCAAGGAGGTGAATATTCAAATAATTCATAATCTCCTACCTACAACCGTACAGCTAGGCTAAATATCATCACTGAACAGAGACGGGAGCAACTTGGATCTCTATAAAACAGGACTTTCATAAGTCTGGAGAGAGTGAGCAATGCCAAACCTGAAACTTAAACCTTGCACTGGAAGTTTTTGCTCCTTCCATCATGAAAGCTTAAGTTTCACGCACAATTGGTATAAGAACTTTTGCACCAAAATTGTGCATATTTTCTACATATTTCATTAATAAATGCCAGGCAAAAACAAAACATTGTTTCATACAGTGTTGACCTGATGTACCTTCTATTTTTATGTACCAGTTATCTGAACCCATCCTCTGTTGTCTCATGAGCTGCTGATGATTACATCTAAAACGTTACCTTTTAAACACAGCATGAAACCAATTACTGTCACTCATATCTCTAGGCACCTTGGCTGCAGCCCTGATTATTCTTAGCTCTATATCAAGAAAACCCACTGACCCCTTATTTTATAAATTCTTCATGTATAGAATTTCTCTGCGCTGTGTCTGTACTTCTGACACATCTTTTAGAGAAGGAAGTACAGTCAAGGACAGTTCTTTGACCCAAGCACTAGCCTTCATTTCTGACTTTCCCAAAATTCCTTGTAACCAAACCTGAAGAGGAACTTTGTCCTCGAAGCAGCTGTATCAGGAACAATGCCAGTGACCTCAACAAATTAACTGTGAATGAATCTGATGTCATTAAGGAAAGGGCCATTTTTGTCTCTTTTTTGGAGATTCAGTTTTACTGTCACAGAATAAGAATTCAACCTTTCTTTTTTTGTACTTTGTACTTGGCTACCTCCATAGAACAATTTGTCCAGCAAGACCATGCATGCACATCTTAGAAAGTTTAGCAACAAACAAACTTTATGTGGGTTCCCTCTTCCTCTATTTTTTTTCTCTTCTTTATTTTCTTTCTGTTTCACCCATCACATCCTGCAGGAGTTGGTGACAGCTTCAGTTCTCTGCCAACTCAATGACAGTATACAAGCCCAGAGGTGCTGAAGATAACTATTACTTTCAACAGCTGAGAGGTGTGAGACAGATTTGAGGGCAAGTTATGGATACATCTGATAGGTATTGTCACCCTGAGGGGTCAGCTAAAAACAGTTAATTTTCACTTACCAACAACAGCCTTGCCCTACAGGGAAACACACAAGCCTTTCTCAAGATCCACCATTTAATTGCTTTGAGCTCTCCATCCAGCACTGCCTTTCACCTCCAGTCTCTGAGGGTGCTCCTGCCTCACACATGGATTCAGGATCCCAAATGGTATGTACAGCAGTGAAGTACAATGCCAGGATGACCTGTCTTTGGTGAGAAGACACTAAGACTCTCTGGCTTCCTTTCTCCCAGCTTCAGTGATCTCCACCTCTCTTGACCATGGACAAATAACACTGAGGCAAACACACCTACCCAGTGCATGGGCAAGTCTCTGTTTGGAGGAACACAGCACTGCCACCCTTCTTTATGGGTCACCAAGGAATCCCCTTGCTACCTCCCCTTCACCACAGCCTGGGAGCATGAGGACCGCAGGGCATGCACTGCCCTTTTGCACAGTAAGAGGGAGGAGAGGTTTGCTCCATCTGAAAGCAATTTCTTTTTTGCAAATGTTCTGCTTTGGAAACAAAGATTTCTGTCTCTTGGGACAGTCACCAGAACCATAGCAGAGCAGGAACAACTGGCAGAAAAGAGAGCCTCTCCACTTCACATGCTTCCAACAACACAAAACTTGCCAAAACATACTTAAATATGGCCTTATTTTCCATCTCTGCTATTTCCTAGGGATGGAATAATGTTTTTAATGCCCTGGGTGCAGATGGTTCTGAGGTGTGTAAGTCCCAGAGATGTTCAGGGAACAAACTGTGCTTCATGAACATGCCAAGCCCAAGGACCCTCTAGAGTAAGTTTGATACATTGTTTTGTTATAGGCCAAAGAGAAGTTAATTGTGTGGCACTGTGCAGGATGTATCATTACTGTTAGTCATGTTTAGCGTGGTAGTGCCTGAAGACCAGCCATGGATGAATCCTTGTACAAGATTAGCTGACAGCCATTGAATCATGGAAGTTACAGTTCAATAGCCAGAGAAAGGGTTGAGAAAAACATTTAACACAAGGAACATTCATGCAACATAGTAATCTCAGGCTCCTTTATTTTATTTCTGTCTCTCTGTGTGTAGGTTAAATAAGCATGGGTAAGACAAATGGAAAAGTGAATGCAGAGTAGATGAGAAGGAGCCAATGAGACAAGAACAAAAGGGAAAAATAAACATTTTAAAGAACTGAATTTGTCTTTAACCCCAAGACCCTAAGTTTTCACCAAGACAAGGATCCAATCCACATGTTTGCACACACATTCTCCAGTTACAGCCCAATCCACCTAAGATGGGCTTGAAGGAGTTACTGCATGAGAGATGCAGGTTGTCTATCAATCACCCAGGTTTGTAAGTTGTTCTGCCTGTTTAGATATTTCATCCAGACACAGAAACACAGCTCCCAGTTTGATTTCTATTGCTGGCAAGTATCCATCCACCAGTCCCATCTGTTATGCTTAGCCTGCCTGACAGACGCAGCAGGCTCAGTCCTGAGGGCAGGCTGACAAGGGGCTAGTGCACACTTGCATTTCCTACCAGTGACTGAAATGTATATACCAGCATTTTCTGCGGATGGGAAATGGAAGAGTACCCAAATGTCAGAAGAGGTTTGACATCAGTAATTCTAGAAGTCAGTACTCCTGAAAGTCAATACTCCACAGACAAGATAGCAACACTATTTGGACCTTTTTTTTTTTTTTAATCCTACTCTTAATCCTGCCTCCAAAAGAAGTCAATCACAATGTTTAGGAACTGTTGGGCTATTTCCAAGTTCTCTTTCCTGGGAATGTTCAGTGAGTTTCCTCCTTTCTGCTTTTTGGGTGCAAATGACATGAGAAAAATATACAGCAACTTCAAGTTTCATCAGTTTTCAGTATCCATCTTCTTGGACAGTTCAGTTTCTTATGACCCTTCCTTCCACATCAACTACCAGTACAATCTACATGGTGATTTGTTCATATAGAAGACATATTTCTGATCCTCAAATTGCTTGTGAAGAGGTAGTGCCCTGTCCTCCCATGCTGTCTTTAACCATTGCACAAGCAACTGTGTCTTGAAGTGTCGCAAGTGACCTGGAGGGTCGCCCTGCTGGTGAGAACACGGCTATTGAGACCTGAAAAATGAGACATCTAACTCCTGCAGTTGTATAAGGGCAGAATCAGGAAACCTGAAAACACAACTGAACCAAGAAGCAGAAAAATTACATCTTTTCTCAGCTGAGATCTGCACAAGATACTGACAGTGTAGTGTGGAGAAAACTGAGTGGATGAGGCAATATCCAACTACACAGTGATATGTCATTAACTGAAGGTATTGTTAATGATTGTAACATTCAGATGTGCTAAATGTATGCATATTTAGCTAATTAAAGCAATGTACAATGTGATAGAATGTTGTGACCAAGAAGAGTACATTACGCAATGTAAAGAAGATGAAATACACATGTAAAGGAAAGGTTGTCTTTGAACATAAGTTGCTGGACAGTCGGAACCCACTTTGTGCCACTTGATCACTGGCAAAAAGTGTACCTGTAGTTTTTCCCCGTTGCACACTGGCATAGAAACCTCTCCGATGAACCTGGTGTGCAGCTGACCTGTGTGGTTGGTAGTGGCCAAGTCCTGGGTTAAGATTAGGGCCTGCCACAGCTGACTGTGACAAGGATGGAACATTTCCAGCACAGAGTGCTGACCAAGCGGTATCCTGTGCCACCAGCATATTTCCAGCCATCAAGCTCTGGAAAAGGCTGCCCAGAGCCCAAAAGCAGCCAGGCATGCCAGCCAAAACCTTCCAAGAACCCCCTGCTTTTGTTTCCACCCTCATAACTCTGTGCATGGTCAGCTCCATAGATCCATCTGCTGTGTTCCTCACCCTTACAAGCAGATTCTGACATTCTGTTCTTAAACGAGCTCTGAACTGATTTCCACACTGCACCAGCACAGCAGTGTAGCAGACCTGCATGCAGCTTTTAGTAAGGCTACAGCTGAATGATACCTTATATCCACAGCAGGTTTTACCTCACATACTCAGTGTAATGCAGTTTCTTCTAAAGTACTGAGCTACCTTAAAGGTATCAGTCTAGTTAAAGTAACATGTATAAAAGTCAAGCAGTTTTCCTAGTAAGATTTGGTATCTGATAGCAGCTCTGAACAGCAGTTCCCCTCTGTGGCTGATTAGCAGAGCGGTGTCCCTAGGTTCCATGCAAAAATTTGCATCGCTCATTGTATTAATCTGTTTTCTGCAGGTCATGTCTCCTTTCACACCTTTTCACTTGTCACACAAGAAAGCATATGGCTCTTGCTCATTACTGTTTTGTATTTTCCAAATTCATGTATGGATGCCGTTGCCACACCACTTGCAAGCTGTTGTTTATTAAAGCATTGGGACCCAGGTGTTTCTTCTGCCTTTGTTGCCAGTGCAAGCAAAGGAACAGTGCAGAGATGGAGCCCATCTCATGCTTTATTGCATTTTTGTCTGTAAGCACCTTGGGTTTTTTGTGGCTTCCATGCACACATGCAACAAGCTCCCCAACTAGAGGGAAAAAAAACCCTTCATGTGAGTGAGTTCTACAAGATAATTAAAGCAGGCCAGAGGAAAGTTAAAAACATACTGAGGCTCTGTATCTCTGTAATTAGTGGCTGGTGGACAATCACAGAGAAAGGAGTCAGTTACTCCATGTGTTCTCAAGGTACTGTGCCTCCAGAAAGGCCTGGCAAATGAATAATAACCAAAGGAGAGCAAGATCTCATCTACAGGAACTCCAGGCAGAAGCACCCAGATTATTCTGTCATCTTTGCTCTTTTCAGTTCATCGGGTTCAGTAAGTTTTCAAGGTTACAGCTTTTCTTTTCTTTACCAGTGGAAAATCTCCACATAGGGAATATGTGGCAGCAGTGTTTCAGGATGACATCTGTGGGACTTAATGTGCTTTGCCTTTCTCATGGACACATAAACCAATGGTTGTCTTGAGAAAACCATCAGAGTCTGAAGTGTTGCATCAAAAACGCCAATTAAGCAGTGTAGTGAAAATGAAGAGAGAAAATGCTTGCCGAAAAGGATGTTGAGAAGGATGAAAGATGAAATGGATTACCTCACTGACAGGCTTTAATGGTTCCAACCCAAATGTCACATTTTGTCCACTCTCAGCAGGATATACTACAGGGAAGGGAATCCAGCTCTAAT
Source organism: Scytalopus superciliaris (assembly GCA_013400415.1). NCBI lineage: Eukaryota > Metazoa > Chordata > Aves > Passeriformes > Rhinocryptidae > Scytalopus > Scytalopus superciliaris. The sequence continues at coordinate 536,124 of VXBX01007242.1, forward strand.
GGCTGATAGATATTTTCTATGGTTTCACAAGGTATTTTGCCTCAGTTGGTCTGGTTTTTATACAACAGCCTGTCTAATGAAGTCGTTCTGTTGTCCTTTCCAACAGTTTTGAAGTACAGCATGTGTTGATTATCACAGTTGAATGAATCTGAGTTCATTTATAAGTTGCTTTGTTTTGCCATTTTTTTTTCCAATTCTTTGTTCCTCCCTTCCCTGTCCAAAGCACACAAATTGTTTGTAGAGGGGGAAAACATATAAACAGTGTGATTCAGTACAATAAAGAACAGCTTGTTAAAAATGTGCTTTTGGTGTATATGAAACACAAGCTTTTTGTCTTTCTATCACGCCTTGGTACAGAAAGCATTAGTTGAGGTTGCTCTGGGACTTCCATTTTAAAATTCTTTTCTTCTTCCCGTAAAAGCCTGGAAATGTCTTCTTTTCAGTTGAAATTATGTGTGTTTTCCTTTAAGCCAATGTTTTACAAAAGTTTGAATCAAACTCATATACCTTTTAGTTTCATGAAACTTATAAAACTTATCAGAAACAAATCCTTTTGCTATGATTAGTCATGGCATGGAAAATCTCTTTATTCTTTTATTTCCCTTTCTTCTTTTTATCCAGCTCAAAGGAAGACAATGAGAGCTTTTCTATCTTTCCACTGAAACAGAATCAAATCCCATTCCTTCGGCTGAAAAATTGCATGTGACTCATTCTCATGAGCAAGACCAACCTGTGGTTGCCATTAAAGTTGACTTTAACTCATCAAGAGTTGAAGCGAGTGAACATCTGTTTAGTACTCACACAATCTTATACATTCACAGAGCGCCAACCTATATGTCTGGAGCTACACACTGACAAAAATGCACCCAGTGAATGTTAATTATGTTTCATTCTGGAGATCTATCACTGCTTAAGCCTCTTCTAAAGGGTACAACTCTCTCAGCATTGAGACTGATATGTTTGGGCCTGCTTCTATGGTTTCACTTGCCTGGGCAAACTGCAGAGGCATGAATGCTTTGAATAAAAATTTCAAAGCTGACATGCTTTGAATAACAAATAAATAATGGCATGAAAGTAGAGATGCATTTCTGACTAGGGATCACCCAGCCAGCAGGAATGGTTTGCACAAAGGGGAGAGGCACAGTGCTGAAGCCGAGGGCAGATCATGGGGCTGGGGAGGAAAGGGAACTCTGGAGCCTCTGCCAAACATTGTATCTCTCATCTCCCTGTGCCCCAGGTGTTCTTGCTTCCCAGGCAGCACAATGAAGAGTAAGGTATTTGCCTTGAGCCACAAGGACAGGATGTGGGAAGTGAGAGTGAATGGGCAGAGGTGTGAGGAGTGGTGGATGGAGTGACCGTGGATCAGAGGCTGCCCTGTGGTTGTGGAACTACCTGTGGTTGTGGGTACGGTGCTGCCTTCTCGATGTGCCCGTTTCCTCTGCCCCCTGCAGGGGCTGCATCTGTTGCACAGACAGGGCTGGATACACAAGTCGCAGGCAGCTGCACTTCAGTGAAGACAGACATTTTGTCTGGACCCCTGACAGCAGGAGCCATCAGGGCTGGTGGCAGAGCTGGAGAGAGTAGGACTGCCCAGGCAGGGGCAGGCAGTCGGGAGCTTGCCAGGCAGCTTGGCTGAGCAGAGGAGAAAAGAGAGTGAAAGAGAGCTCCCTTTGCTGCAGAGTGGGGATCATAGGTTTTCTTTGTAGGGAAGAAGACAGGTTACATGTCAGATCTGAAGGGGCAGGCTAGAGGCTGGAGTGCAGAGCACCACGGCAGGCTAGAGCAGACAGCAGATGCCAAGAGTGGAGGAAGGGTTGAACACATACAGAAAAGAGAGGGGAATGTGAGCTGAAAATATTAAAAAACACTGGTACAGAAAAAGTGTTTCAGGGCCTTCTGTTCTTACTTTTTATAGCAAAAAGGAAAAGGGAACAGACTCTGGAAATAACAGGCCATGTATTTCTGACAAAGGAACCCATTTCCAGTCACAGGCTAATGAAACATGTGGAGGTCCTCTGCAGGAGCTCCCAAAGGTCAGGGATACCACAGAATTCAAACAGGGACTATATTTTCGCACAACGGTCAAGTCGGTTCATGGGAAACTTCTGGCCTGTTAAAGAGCAGGCATTTCACAGATTTCACAGAAAAGCTTATTGTCATGCGATTTTCATCTGAATCTGCAGACACAAGAGGTTCAGGTGCTTTATAGATACATTTTGAAAGAACATCTGATGTTTGGATGCTTATGTATATGTAGCATCATCCAGCTGAGTCTTTGCTCTTCTCCAGCAGAATCACTAAGATGAGGAACAGCTTTCGTCACTGAAGATATTCGAGGAAAGCAGATGCGTCAGATTCACCGAGCTGTTCCCTAAGCACGGCATGAACTTTAGCTCTAGAGTTCTGAGAAGAGAATTGATCAGTTGGTCTCTTGAAGATAGAAACCCTCAGGTAATTAGAAAGATGCCATTATCCAGAAGCCTTTGCTGTTAGTGCCCTTTGCTGAACAGTTGGATTTGGGTAATTATGGTCCCTGGGGGATAAGTTTCAGTGACTGACAGCCCCCAGTGATGCTTAGGCCTTGTCCTCCCAGTGGCACAGAGAAGTGAAACTGCACACAGAAGCAATTTCTGTTTGAATTTGCAGCAGCAGAGATTTCTCTGTGTTTACACATGTGTATCTGTGGGTTTATTCAGGTTTATGAGTTCCAAATATAAGACACAGGTTGTGTGTACAACATTTCCCTTACATCAACACAAATGTAATTTTGAAGTCTATAATCAATTAATATACTGTGACTTTTTAATTCCTTTCTTACTGATGAGTTGCTCTGGAAACTCACCAAGCCAAGTGCAAAATCCACTAACCTCTATGTACCGTAAGTACGGAATATGAACCAAAGAGCAGGCTTTTATACACCTGTTTAATGGAAAGAAAACATTTGCCAAAATTAATGGAAATATGCAATTATGCAAGACTTGTACATGAGAAAATCTTGAACTGTTTCGCAGTGTCTTTCGCAGCACAACACATACAGTTAGAAATAGTGGATGCTGCTGCTCTGCAGTTTACTACAAAGAATTTTCATTTTAGGCAGAGCCAGCTACACTTCTTGTTCTGAATAGTCTAAGCTGTTTCTTTATTTCTGACATTTTCTGTGTTCTTTTTCTGTGAAAGACCTGTGAGTTTCTGTGTATTTTCTGTTCTTTTTAATTTAATGTGAATTCTGAATTTCCCAGGTTACAAAAAACTTTCTGATATAAGATATTACTCATCGGGTTACTGATGTGTATATCAGCACACAGCAAATTAAGTGATGGAATTGTTTGGATTATAAGATGTTCATTAGACTTTCTTTTCTCGTGTTAAACTAACATCTGTGGGGGGTTTTTATTTAAGATTAAAAAAACCAACACAGGGCCATTTATTACCATGAAGATGTTTTGGGTGAATGGATTGCAACTAATTGTGAACTGCCTTGGGAGCCCTTTTGAGACTCTCTGTTTTAGGCTAAACTACCTGATTAAACAGTCATCAGAGTAAGAAACAAGGACACAGATTCAAAAGAAAAAAAAAAAAACACAAAACAAAAATGTCTCAGAAGTGAAGTTTGTGGAGAGGTGAATATTTGCTTCTGTAGGTGCCTTACAGACTTTTGTTACGTATGGGAATGACATAGGGTTGCATCAGGCAGAGATAGACCTGATCAAATGAGTTTAAACCCTGGTAAAAATTCAGCCACATGAGTAAATTGTATCAGCTTTAGCAAAGAAACTCTGTGAACACACTCCAAAAATGCACCTGTAATAGCATGGAGATAGGGAAGGCGAGGCATGACATTTTAAGGGAATGAGAAATTTGATTTGAAGATGAGCAAGTAAGGTGAAATAGTCTTTGGACTTTCAGGGTAAAAGGCAGCAGCTGCACATCTAGGCTTTCACATGTACCAACACTCCAGTCTATGCACGGGGCTGTATCACATTTCTCTCTCTTGGTGATCTCTATACTTTGTGTGGGCAGCCTTTCCTTCACTGTTCTGTGGAACACAAACTCTTCACACTCAAGGCCATTTTGTGAGATTAACAGCCATTAGTACTGCCCAGTCAAACACCTCATGGCTCCCTACAGCACCTCCTGACAATGTAACATAGGAATGTTGTATTACAGAAAGTTGCCAACCCAGGGACTTGCATATGCTAAGAGCTCAGCTTCCCACAATACCATTTTCTCTGCATCCATTTATCCCTTAATTAGTGTGATGCCACATGAAAGCCTATGCTCTCCCACATTTTCGCTCCTCATTGAAGATGTTCCCAGTGTATTTATGTCCTTCTTGCAAACACAGCACAGAAATGCTTTTTGCATTTGCACTGCTGGAATGGTATAATAACAAACAAAGGATGCTGGTTTGATGCCAGCGCAACAGAGCAACAGGAATGGATGCTGTAGTCTTTGGGCGCACAAACATGTGGAAGTTATTTGAACCTGATGGCTTCTGACTTTCTGAGGCCATCAAATACTGGGTTCATATTATGATGCAGGTCTAGCTAAAGAAAATTTGTGTGCATATGAAGATTCTTCATGATGTTGTGTATGGTGGTGCATATTTTGGTGCTCAGAGGACAAGACTGTGGTCATTAGAACCACTGGAAAAGACAAATGACATCAGGAAAGAGACAAAACAAGTAAGCTGAAAGAACTGCATGGGCAGAGGATAGAAACATCAAATCATAAAAGTTATAAAATATCTTTGAGATCATTGAGTCTGACCATTATTCTAGCACTGCCAAGTCCACTACTAAATCATGTCCCTAAGAGCCACATCTACACATATTTTAAATACCTTCAGGGATAGTAACTACACCACTTCCCTGGTCAGCCCAGTCCAATTCTTGACAACTATTTTGGTGAAGAAAGTTTTCCTAATATCCAACTTAAACCTCCACTGGCACAGCTTGAGACCATTTTCTCTCATCCTGTCACTTGTTACCTGGAAGAAGAGACCGTCCACCACCTTGCTACAACCTTCTTTCAGGTAGTTGCAAAGAATGATAAGGTTCCCCTGAATCTCCTTTCCTCCAGGCCAAACAACACCAGCTCCCTCAGCCACTCCTCATAAGATTTGTGCTCCAGACCCTTCACCAGTTCCATTGCCCTTCTCTGTCTGTGCTTCAGCACCTCATTGTCTTTCTTGTAGTGAAGGGCCCAAAACTGAACACAGGATTCAAGGTGCAGCCTCACCAGTGCCAGGAGAATGCTCACTTCCTTGGCACTTCCTGCTAGCCACACAATTGTTTATACAAGCCAGGATGCCATTGGCAGAAGAGAGCAGATCCATCTCAATCCATAACTTTTATGTAGGTTAAGAGAAACGAAGAATTAATTCTTCAACTGTCAGGCCCTGCCTGTTTGTTAGCTGCTCTGACTGCCATGAGGCACAGAAGCAAGTGCTCAAGCCTGCTCCTGTTCCAGAGAATCTCCTATTGCTGAGATGACCCAAGCCTACATGATGCATAAGCCTTGAGGAAGCCCAGTAGATCTCACTGATGAGTAATATTGTTGATTTTCTTGTACCGATGCTAGCAAACACCTTAAAACCTCAGTGTGGGAAATCTTGTTGCTGCATTGTCTGGTTTAAGAGGCTTCCCACTTGCAAGTAAATTTGGTTGTTTGATTTTTGCTTTCTGTAATCAGCCTTTCAGCTCACTACGTGTGTACCACAACGAACCAGCACTAGACCAGTGAAAGCTAACCTCTTGACAAAGTTGTACGTCTGGTTGGGAATGTATCTCGTCGCAGGAATTTGACATCCTATTTTAGAATGCTGATGCTAAAATGCAGGAATGCTCCTCTGAACTATTCCATGTCTCACCTGACTGCTGTTGGCAGTCTCTGTGATCTAACCCACCAAAACCTATTATTCATCCCTCTTTATAGGCAGTGTTTCCATTGCCTGCATGAAAAGACTTAGCAGTGCTGGTCAAAACTGAAGCAGCTGCCTTAGCTTTTGCTCATGGCCTGCTCACCAAAGGTGGAAGAAGACCATTTGGGTCTCAAAAGAAATGGCCACACTGCACAAAAACCAGATGTCTATACTCCATACAGGCATGCAGCAGAACAAGTAGGACCAAAAACTCTCCAGTCAAAGTGGTCAATCTTTGTCTTTTTTTTTGCAGGCAATGGTGCAAGCTGGAGGCATGAAGGAGGAATAGAGCTCTGGTCCGGCACCAGCAAAGCCTAGTGGTTCTTCCAGGAGCAGCAAGGAAGCAGGTGAAAGCCCTTTGAGAGTCCCTGCAGGGCCCAGTGTTCCTCTAGGGCAGTGGTCCCACTGTGAGCCATCAGGGTAAGGGGAATCCAAATGCTGGGACAATGGCATTGCCACACATTGGAGGCCTTCCCAAAAAGCCATGAGCAGCACCACACAGCTAGAGTTTAGCTGTCCTAACCCTCTTTTCTACATGCCCAGTGCTATAGATGCTGTGTCATTGTGGTTCCTCTCATGCCTCACCTGAACATTGTTTGCACAGTACCCTACATTTCACTTGAGCATCCTGTCTGCTTATGCCCCCTCCCCTGTGTGCTGCTGGCTCCTCTGCAGCCAGCCTTGCTTTCACTTCCTCAAAGCACAGCCCTATTTCTGTCACCACTAGTCCCCAAGTAAGTTTATTGTAGCAAAGTTCTACTTCTTTGGAGGGTCTTCCTGTCCCATAATTACTATGGCAGCAGTTGCTCTGCTCATATGCCTCATGCCTCACAAATGTTGCTCTTTTTCTCTTTAAAAAAGGAAGTTTTTTTACTCTTTGCAACAATTTATTCACTTATTCTGTTTGGAGGAGGAGACACCAGATGAATACAACTGCATTTGAAAGGTTGCACAGTGTTATGAACTAGATCCAAAGCACACAAGAACTGACCTCTTCACTTTCCATCATTACATGAAATCTCCACCAAATTTTTTTCAGAAAGCTTCTCATTTAAGTGTTTTATTAGGCTATTAGGTACTTCTCATTTTTGTCCCTTAGCCTGGTAAGAGACCTGTAGCACCACTTAACGAGCAAAAAGCGAATCAGTCTCTGTGGGAACCATCTTTCTCTGCCTTGTTCTTCCTGTCTCCTTGAGTTTGTACACCATTAGTCTCCCTCCCTATGCTTCAGATTCCACATGGCAAAATCCGGTAGAATAAAGGACTCTGAATGTTACATTTTAAACTTAAATACTATATTGAGCACTGGATAAGTTACTATTCTGTTTTTTGCTATATGGTATTGTAGTTAAATGTGATTGTGCATATATGTTCTCTGTGATTTTGTTATTCAAACCTTCAGCTGAAAAGTTTTGCTTTTCTTTTTCATCAATTTTCAAGTCTATGCTAGCATCTAAACTGATGAAAAACCGAATTTGACTCAAATCAGATGGACTGGAGTTCGGATCAAAATTACTAACACTGTATGCTGTTTCATCACTTCAGAGACAAACGGAGTTTTCATCTACATTAACATCAGTCCAGTCTAACAAAGAAAGCCTATTTAAAAATTCATCTTGCTGCTTCTTTCTGTTCTGGCTCTTATTATCACTCTTGTGGTCCAGACTTCAGGGAAGCACAAAGTCCCTTTGCATTTTCCAGTGCTGTCAATCTCTCATCATCATTACTTTTCTGCACACACTGCCACAGGTCTTTGCTGTAAAGATACCTTATTAGATGTTGTGCATGTAAGGCATTGCACACATCAAAGTGTGTACGTCAGCAGACACATCTGACCATTAACTTGATAAAACCCTCTAAAAGAACACTGCATAGTATTTAAATGAACCTGCGTTGCAATAGAGCAGTTCCAACAAGAGATGGCTGTCATTTGGCCTTGTATCTGTATGTGCTTCTATACATCACCAGCTCCGGCTGCTGAAGTGAGTAGTGATAAAGGATTTATTTTGAGACAGTACATTACCTTGAATAGCATCACAGTCCCGGGTACCAGTGACAAATGAATAATGGAAGTGCTTTTTCTGCCAACAGCCTGTATATTTGTCTATTGCATTTCCTGCCAACAAGTTTCTGAACTAGTGTTTGTGAATCTAGGGCATGAATTTACATAGAATACGAATAGATATTATTTACTATGGCTTGTTTTGCAGATGCAATACGTTTTTATACTTTTATTTCTTAAACTGCATTTCTCATAAAACCAAAAAGCAAGCAAGCAAGCAAGCAGTCTTTCATTTGATTTTTAAACTGAAGAATGCCAAGTGACAAAGCTGATCAGTCTTAAACTCCACAGTAAATCCTCTTTTGACTTTAGAATTTAATATCCTTACAGAAGTGGTCTTTTCCTTTTGTATGCAAAGTGGCAGCTTATTTGCACACAGGAAGGAAGTAACTGCTGCTTCACAAAGGTGACATTTAGAGGTTTGTGCCAGGAAACCTTTGTTTTCATCCTTTATTACCCAACCTATAAAATGAATGAAGATCAAAAGGTAAGTGACCATTTAATTAAAGACCAGACACAGTTATTCTGTGGTGCTGTAGGAGTGGTGCCACTACTGACCAGTGTCTGTGCAGTATCTGCACTGTCTGCCATATAACCAGCCTATAGATGCATGATGGAAACTGAAGCTACACCCTGTCCTGAGACCTGAATCATAAGGTGGAGGCAGAAGGGAAAAAGATTAAGACTGACCAAACCTTGGCCTGTTTCCCATCTCTTTCTGATGAGATTTATGCCTTGGAGGAAAGAAAGGTGGAGTGGTTCTTACTTGAGGGGTCAGACCTTGGCAAAGCCAAAGAACAGGTTTGGGAATACACTGTGTGCCCATGCCCCATCCTGTGCAGTCTGCACAAAAGCTGTGTGTGCTTTAGTCCTTGATAATTGAGACAGACAGAGATGGGATTTTTAAAAATGAGTCTGACATATCACATTCCCTTGACAATGGCCAGTGCCAAGTCACATTGACTTCTGATGTTTCCCTCCCAGTCTGGTCCTTATCCCGAGGTTATCTCAAGGGGAAGGGACCATGCTTCTCACTTCTCATAGCCTGAAGAACTGATCTCTGTGTATGTTTGTTTGTGAAATGACTTCCTCCCTAATTATAGCTGTCCTCTTGGAAGGATGGCATATTTATTTCAGTTGAAATTTACTGTTATCTGAATCCGCATATTCACTTATTGTTGGCTATCAGTTTGTGTTATATATCCCTTGATGACTTCATCTCTTGACTTCCAAACCTGCAACACTGCCTTTCTGCTTCCTTCCCCTTGACTATCAGCATCTAGTTTCTGGTCCACTTCACTCAGCCTCTATTCCTTTCCTAAAGTCCACTTTGACGCCCCAACGCTTTCTCTCCTCCAACCTAATCCACAAACAGGCCAGAAGTAGATACACAGGAGACAGACCACAGGGATGGAGCGGGGAAGTGGCTGTCATTGAGCAGAAATGTTACCCTGAACAGTCAGGCAGTGCTGTGGTGTGGTGATGAGAAGCTGCATGAAAATTTTTGTTTTAAAATCTTGTCCTAGTCAAGGTTGCCTGAAGCACTCAAGTCTTGACTCCCTTCAAAAACTTTTTCTACAGATGGAGAGCTGCTAGGTCACAGATTATGAGATGTGTGCTTTACTTGCCTTCATCTGCAGAGCTTTACAGGCTGCTCTGCAATTGTATTGTGTCCCTCATGTCCCCTGGATTTTTAAAATTTTTTTATGAATTTTGATTACACATAGACCAGTACACTATTTAAAGCAAAAAAACATTGATAAAAACAAAACCAAAACCCATAACCAAACAGAACATCAGTAGAGATGACTGCAAAGCCATTGATTTCAAAATCAAATTTTACAGGACAGCAGATTTGTGCACATCTCTTACTCCAGTTAGACTTCCAGTTACAGTGAGCACTGTCAGATGAAAAGAAATGTGTTAACAATTCAGCAAATGCTGAATCACAGTGGACACCTTATAATTAGCCTATCTCATTCCAGTGTACAGAAATTGGCTGTTGTCATTTTCCCTATAGTGATGTGTGACATAGTATACTAACATCAAGACACAACTGTAAGAAAGTCCAACTGGGAAGAACACAATCTTAGTAAGGGTTAGGTTTGAGGAGGGATTTATAAAACTCTTGCAGCAAACTAGATTATGATCTTCATTCAATCATTGTGCACAGAGAAAGGCATGTCACTGAGTATAGCAATGCCTCAGAGTCCACAGCCAATGCCTGATGGCAGAGAATACCCCAGTCTGCAGGCCAGCACTACAGATAAGGCTCCAGGTCTTTATATTCAAACTACAGATCTGTGCTCCAGCAAATGAGAGGAATAATAACTGAAAATGAACAATGCTGCATGCATTTTAATCTGTCTGATATCCAATACCTCAGACCAGCTGTAGCCTGTTAAACAAAACAGTATATTTTCTGCTTAAATAAACCCAATTAGTAGTGCCACCCAGAGCAAAGAAGTGATGCTTTGTATCTGTCTTAGGCCTTCAACACAGTCATCATGGCAGGATTTCCATTTGCAGACAACTAAGGCACTGAACAACTAAGTATCAAGACCTTGTTTGAGCTGAGGTGGGTTTCATCCCTTAAGCTTGTGCTGGTAGGAAGAGGAGAGCAGTTCATATTCAGATCATCTCCCTTACGTCTCTGACTTAAACTCTAACCCCACTCACTAGCAATAGAGGAAAGTTAATGTTTGATGTCTCTGCTACCCCTGTGTAAAAGATGAGGCAATGTGCTTTTCCTTCTGTGAGGACACTACTTCTATCAGAGGAGCCCTGTTAGGCTGTGGCAACATGATTTGTCCTATTCCTGTTCCTGGTAGAGGATTAGATGCCAGCACCATCTGCTCTAGAGAGGCTGGCTTGCTCAGACATGGAGTGGCCAAGGGCTGTTGCAGCCCAGATACCTGGGTCCCACTCCTCACAGGTCACTACACCATGCAAGCCCAGTCACCTTCTAAACTACACTTTAAACAAGTTCATCCTTCGATCTTCCTATATTTAAAAGTCCACCACTTTTTACTGTTCTGATTTCACAAAAGCCTTCTTGTTTCCCAACTAAATATATTTCTGACTGGGAATTACTTGACATGAACAGTAGGTGATGGCCAAGTTCATGTGGTTCCCCTGCCCACTGCTTTCTCTTACCCTGCCAGATGCAGAGCTCTGGGCTGTGGGCACCTTGTGCAAAATGCCAGGGATTGCTGGTAGACAGCTGATTACAGAGTTATGGTGCCCTACAACAGGACTTCCCACAGAACTCTGGAAAAGGAAGCCTACCCCTTTGCCAGGACTCAGCTGGTGGCAGGAGACTGCCGGCCTCCTGGCGCTCCCTCCCCAGGCCAGCCATGAGGTCGTGTGGGGCAGCAGGTTAGGTAGCAGGAACACTCTGGGGGTTGGAACAGCCAGTGACATGTTCTGGAGAGAACAAGGGAAAGCTCTTTGCACTGTTATCATCTTTGCACATTTGTTCAGGGATCTGGCTATAAAGATGCAGATCTGTGTATCTGTTAACACATCTGGAGAGAAAAAAAAGATACATTAAATTCCCATTAAACTGACAAAACAGTAGACAATCTGTCTTTGCTCAGAGTCTGGAACAAAACCAGAAGGTACTCTATTCTCTGTGCAAACAGTAAAACAATGGGCAGGAGCCTGATCCCTGCTCCCTGTTTTACCCAGGGCTGCTGCTGGGAAGCTCGGTTGTGCTGCTGTCACTGGTTTACTTAAAGGCAGTGTAGATCTGCATGAGATCCAGAGCATTTTTAAAGGCTTAAAATAGGCCACAGCTTGGCCAAAAACCTAAATTAAAGATCTGTTTCCAAGGTTTTGGCCAGCACTTCCAGCCGTCACAGTGGCTGGAAAGCCAGGCGTGCAGCTGTGCACGGCTTCCCATGTCCAGGGCCGGAACATTTTAATTGGGGAAGTGTGGAGGAAACTACAGGGCCAAGCACCCATTAAGAAAGAGGAAGGCTTCAGAATTCTGGAAGAGTCTGCAGGTTTGCTTTTACAAAAGCAAAGCAGTAGGCTGCTGACCCATCCTGATCCTGTCGTTAACCAAAGGAAGCATCCTGAGGAAACAACCCCACAGTAACAGATAATGTAGCATTATTTTATTTGTTGTAGGGGTATCCCCTTTAAAACATATATAGAGTGAATGACATGCAGTGCCTGCACAAATACTTACACACTTTGGTTTTTGCATGCTCCTTCCCAGTGTTGTGTCATATCTGAGCTCACTGTCAGCACCAGGTAAGTTTTGCCTGCTTCCCACAGCAGTGAATTTGGTCTGTTTATTGCTCCTGTCCTCTTCCAGATGCCTACCTTAAACAGTCTCTTTCAAGCAAATGTTTCAGTCTTCAGTATCATACTGGCTGACTTCAGCTAAAGGAAGTGACTGAAAGCAATTATGATAAGAGAGTCTATGGAAGGACCATTTTTCTGCGCTTCAGTTTGCTGTTAGATCTGAAGTTCACTGCTATATTTCAGACCTAGCTAAGGTGCTGTGTGCTAGAAACCTTGTGTAATCTTTTCCAGCCATGCCACTGAGTCTAATAAAAGGCTGCTCCACTGCCTATGGGGCAAAGTCTGAGTTACAGATAGCAGTGAAGTATCCAATTTCCACCACTCCCAACTGCCTCTTTGCTGTGCAAGGGGAAGACATAAGCACGAAACAGAGGTGATTATTTGTGAAGAGAGCTCTGAACAAATCCCTTGTTTTACCCATGTCCTTGTCCCATGTCCTCTGGTTATGCCAAGACTCTTGCTGATATATTTCAGCCCTGTCATTCACTTGCCAATATTCTGATGAAAAAGAAAGGGAAGATTCATGTTCCCATAGCATGGCTGCAGTGTGTGCAATTAGAAATAGCTGCCTGCATATCAGTGGAAGTTTCCAAGGGCAATACACAAGGTGTTTCCTCTTTTCTTTCATAACAACCCTATCTTTCCCACCTTCCAGGCACAAAGATCAGTGTGAAAATCAAAACATTCAGTTTTTAACTATCATATGTTTTTCTTTTAATATTCTCAATAAAAGCAAAAAAGAATCATAAAAAAATCTTCAATAGAATGTAAGCAATTCTTATAGCTTATGAGAACATATATTCAAAAGTGCAGAATTACGATTTATCTGCTTGTATAGGAAAAATCTTTGAAAGGCAACAGAAGTCTATAAAATGAGCACTACTGTTGAAAAATAGATCGGTTCAAAAACCTATGATTTGTTTCCTGGAGAATTTCATTCGCATCAGTCCAAAAATGCAGAGGCATGCACATATGCATACACACACAAGTATCTAAATGTTTCTGTTGAAACTGCTCCACCAAAAAGCTCTTTTCTAATCAAAGGAAATTGCGGAGATCCCCAACAGTATGAAATGTGTTTGCAATAATCCTTTATTATTAATTCCTGATGTTGCATCTGTTTTATCCTATTCAATAAAATCTTTTATATATTTTGATTCTTCCCTCTTTTGCATCAGACTAACACTTCACGCTGTAGGCTTTGGATGTGCACCCTTTTGTTTCCATGTCCTTCTGTGTGTTGTTGCTGTCCTAGAACCTTCCATCCAGTGATTGCTCTTGTTCCTGACACTTTGGTGAATATCAAACAACCTATTTATTTTTCCTTAACTTTGCCCTTGACTTTGTGCCCTTAGATACATTTCTAGTAGTTCACTTTACACAGCAGCCCATTTTCATAAAACCTGTGAAGATCAGTGGGATTTTCAGCAGTCACACCTCACACTTCAGACATATATCTGATTGCCTTCCATCTTCTCTTTAACATGGCAATTCTTCTCAGCCTTCTACCACTTAACACAACCTATTCCTTTTTCTGTTTTCCTATTATTACCTGTTCATTAGCTTTAAGAATTTCTCAGGAGGGGAACCATTAAAATAATTCTTACCAGCTGTATAACACCTTTGAAGGCCTCTATGTTACCGTTGCACCCCATAAATATTGGTCTTGAGATAAACTGGAACTATTTCCCTATTCTATACTCTGCCCATACATAGAAAAGCCCAAACTTCAACTCCTGAATGTCCACAATATGTATGTGGTAGATTTTCAGGTGACCTTGGTGATAAAACCCATGTTTGAAAAGAACTTCAATCCCAACCCAGAAAAATCTTGAAGCTCCACACTTACCAGTGGACCTTCTTCAGGAGGGCAAACTCCCTGCAGAAAATGCATGTGCTTTCTGCTTCACTGCTAAAGGTTACAAACCTGCTACTGACTCTGAGAAAAAAGCATGGCCACACTGAGTGCATAAGGGCAGATTGTGCTGATGTGGGATGGTTCCCACTCAATCCACCCCTCTTTAATATTGTGAGACCATCATTTGAACATGGCAGAGGTGTCTAAGCCTCACACCCTTTTCTAAACAGAAGTATTTGTCCTGAACTACCTTACTGTGCCATCTGGTTTGCCACTAATTCTGGGGACTTGGCTGGGTCTCTTAGCCAGACCAACCACAGTTTTCCTTCCCCACCTGGGCTATGTCCAGGCATTCTGTGCAGGCTTTTGGCATAGACACAGGCATGCTGAGCAATCAACTTTCAACATAATCATGAATCGTTACTGTAATTGAAGGGACCATTCCTACTGTGAGCTGCAGGAAAGGCGTTTGCCACCAGAAAGATTAGCTCATATTTATCCAGTCCACAGACAGCTACATCACTTCTATGATGCTCAGTATGTCTGCTGAGGAAGGTTATGTGCAAATCAAAGAAGTCATTTATAAAGCACTTACAAAACCGTTCCAAGCGATTGTTATATATCCTATGTCTCTTGCCTAGATGGAGCTGTGTCGGAGATGACTCAGCCCAGTTTGACAGAAATGGCTGTCAAGATCACAGCCAAAGTGGCTGTTAAAAACCGCTCTTGGTGAACTCCATTCTGATACTGAACTCCCAGTCTCCCAGAGGCAGTGGTGCTACTCTTTGCTTGGAAATCTGCTTCTTCCTAGCTCACCACTCAATTTCTGTCTGGAAGTCTCTAGGTCAACTGCATCAAGGGAGTATGAGATTGTTTTGCCAGGTCACTGTGCTATGGCTGCTCTCCTGCTCCCATCCTAGTCTCGCCAGGTGCCCTGGCCCCAGAAAGAGCTGTTCATCTTCTAGCAGTGCCCTTTTGCATAGAGGTGGACAGTGAAATTGCTCCTTCCAGCAATATGGAAAAAGTAGCCATGCCTGCACATTAAAAAAAGCAGATATTTTCCAGTGTTACCAACACTGACATCAGGGTTTGTGACATCTTATAAACTCTCCTCTTTGGTCTTTTTTTTTACCTTTGTTTGATGATGTATTTTATTCCCTAAATCCTGGATTACCTTAAGAAACTTTTTCCAAGTCTTCCAAGACCTCTCAATGTCATTCATAAGTGACCTTCCAGAAATCAGAAACTAGCCTTCAGTACAGTCATTGACCCTTTCATTACAAGTCTGGTAATTCATGGTCTTAATTCTTCCTTGATTCCCTTCATTCTTTCCTCACAGCTCCAGAGCAATATTAAAATTCAATTGCTTTGCATGTGCAGTGCACAGACATGCTGCCAATGGCTTACGGATTGGACCTTGGGGAAGATGGAGATCACAGACCCACAGGATGCACCATCACCAGGGAAGCTCACTTGAGGGCCAAGCAGTTCTGACAGTGTAAGGAATGACTAAGACTGTCAAACAAGGTAATTGGCTCTGCTAGGGAACTGTGTAGATGTGGATGAAAAATGAACTACACAATTTGTGTTCTGCATACCTCTAGGAGCTAGGAGCAGTCTTGTCTTCCTGCTGTGTTAGAAATCGGCCCTCCATGTTCAGACAAAGGGGACCAAGGGCAGGATGTCTCTGGTGTGTAATCTCCGACCTGCATGTTGCCCACATTTGGTATTTGTTGTGACCCCTCTCAAAACCCATCTGTTTTCCAAGTACATTCCATGCAAACAGCTTTCTGAAAATTAAAATTCCTACACAGAGGTTTCCCCTCACCCTAGTAAATTCCCTTTGCACAGAGAGGCTGCAGTTCTGTGTCTGTGCACGTCCCTTTGTGCCTCTCCTGGGTAAATACATCCCTCCAGCTCTTTCCCCTTGGTTTAGCTGCAGCAGCATCAGGCAATCTTTTCTGAGCAGTTTCACAAAGAAGCAGTGCTTAAATATACCTGTTGGCAGCTGCTGAATTTGGTGATATTGCATAGAAAAAATATTTGTGTTTTATGAGAACACAAAGAATCCTCAAGGAATATCCTCGCAGGAATTTTTGCTGATGTAGTTTGTTTTGTTGCTTCCTAATTGCAAGGAGGCCTTGTTATCAGCATTTGTGCCCAATTGCACAGATTGTTTGCCTTCTGTGAGGGAGCTACAGCTCTCTGTATTTTAAATCAGAGCTGCTAATACCATTATTTTCTGAGGACGCAGCTGACAAAAATATCAAAGCTGCCTGAGGTCAGTGCAGTGGTACCTCCCCTCAGCTTTGGCCTCCAGCTAATAAGAAGCTTTGTGGTTACTCAGGAAAAATCTTCCAGTTCTTGAGAGTTTAAACTTTATTTTAAGTGGACATGAAGGAGAACAGATTTATGCTACTAAGGGTTATTTCAACAATGGTGATGGTTTCAAGAGCAGAATCCTCTTTGCACTCCCCAAGCCCTTCTGCAAAGCTCTGTTTAAACCCTGTGTGACTTTATTTGGGATGCAGTTGCAAAGGGCTTGGCATACACTAGCCAGTGCACAACAACATTGATAATTGAGACTAACAAAAACACGATTCTGTTTCCAGATGTTCCCTGACATTTTCAGCGGGGTACAGTGAGGTCAGGATCCCTCCAACCTAAGGTTGGGTGGAAGGCAGTCAAAGAAAAGAAGTTCCTGCCCTGGAGGACGGGTGGATCTCAGATCACAAGGCAACAAGGAATGAGAGTCAGTGACTCATCACATTTCCTTGGAGCCACTCAGCTTTATTAGGAATGGCCCATTTTAAGGAATGAGAGAAGTTATTTTTTGATGTAGAAAGGCTGGGAAGAAGGAAGCTGATACCCTCGTCAGCTGAAATGGAGACAAACTGGAAACAATCTTGTTTAAAGGGTATCTTCTCAGAAACCTTTGTTTAATTTAACATTAATGCATTCATCAGCCTCTTTTTTTAATGAATTGTTCTTAGTAACTTTATGATGTTTTCCCTGAAGCATATTCAGTGTTTATACATGAAGTGGGAAATATACATTTACTAACCTATTACCTTCTACTTGCAGAGTGAGGGTAATTTTTCAGTTATCAGGTTGATCGCAGACTTTTTTGTTTGAGTGCATGTATCCTGTCTACATCTGTGATGACAGAGCCCCAAAATGGGATGTGAAATAGGGAAGTGGATGGAATTCACCGA
The DNA here is from genome assembly GCA_013400415.1 of Scytalopus superciliaris. Lineage (NCBI taxonomy): Eukaryota > Metazoa > Chordata > Aves > Passeriformes > Rhinocryptidae > Scytalopus > Scytalopus superciliaris. Next base: position 553,496 of record VXBX01007242.1, read on the forward strand.
AGATCACCTTCTATTCACATGCTTCTGTCTGAAACAGGTGTTTCTGGAGGGAGTTATTTTGAGCTTAAGTCAATGCTGACCTCAGCTGAAATAATTTACCCTCTCACTCTTCCTCCAATACAGAGTCAAGAGGGAGTTGTCTGACTGCTGTGTGTGATTGTACACATCTGTCAACAGAATCAGAGGTCTGAATGCAAAATGTAGCACTTGGGAGCACCGTGTGGGTTTCCAACAGTCCCTGAAGGACACGAGGACCATAAACCAGTGAATGGATTACAATAAGGCATAAATAGAGCATTTTTATCTGTGACAGATGTAATCCTGCTCCAGCAGTGCTTATGTTATTTAAAGGAAAATGGTCTTTATTTCAGACCAGCGCTCTGAATTTTGAATGAGAAGTCATAAACATTCTTTTTTGTGAATAAATGTGAGGCTCCTTTAGAAGTGGTTTGGCAATGTTGTTTTTAAGAGTGTTGGCCATTACTTCTTATGGGACACCTGCTCCCTGTGAGCACAATGCCATGGAAGGAACTGCAGGGTTTCAGGTAGCTTGCCACCTCAAGCAAGGAAAGGCCTGCTTTTCTGCCCTGTCTTGCCATTTGAAGCCTGCAGCAATGCAAGCCAGCCAGACAGTAAGAAAGCTATGAGAAATAATGTCCCAAAGCCAAGAAGCAGGTGTGAGACATGCTTCTCACTTGTGGAGACATATGCTACAAAATGTTGCAACCTTTCCTGCATAATATCTTAATGTACAGTCATTAGGCAGGCCAGAGTAGAGAGCGCACATATGGAAAATGTCTCTTATTTGGAGACAGGAGCATGTACTTTCCCTTTAACGCTGGCACATGCAAGGAAAAACTGATATGCCAACTCCAAATTGCCAATCACAACCTGAGAAGGAGACAGTCTTGAAGAAGGCAGAAATTTTACCAGGTTTTAGGCTAGAAACATTTTTTTTATTAATTAATCACAGAAGCATCACAGCTGGATACTGGGTGACTGCATCTGGATTTCAGTGAACTACTATTTCTTACAGGAGAAATAAACTGGAAGACAGACTGGAAGTTAAGGCTGTGCTAAGTTCAGGTAAGAAGGGCATATGGCATTGGGGTAGCTCACTCCTTTGAACAACCTCCAGTGTACACCCAGCTTTTGAGTCAGGAGGGGAAATGTGCATATCAAATACCTGCGTAAGACTCTGCAGCTGAGTAGAATAATCATATCAAGAAAAGGCCATATTCTATCACCTGTGCACTGCTGGATTATTTTAATTTTCTCTAAAAGTAGAGCCCAAGGAACTCCAGTGAAATCTAAGACATTCTAGACTCTTTAGCCAGCCAAGAGGCAATCAGACACTGACTTGCCATGGGAAACAAACTCACAGAGCAGCTGATGGCTGTTGTCCAAGGAACTTTGCATTGTATTACTAGGCAAAAACTGGTAGAATTCAGGCAGGGCAAAATAATTCTATCACCAAAAAGACTAATTAGAAGAACCATATTGGTAAAGGTCTGGTTATCTATAGATTTTTGAAAGATTCAGACATTGAGACCAGGAATGATATGAAGTGAAATTAGTAAGTTGAAAAGGTTGACAGAAATTAAAAAAAAAAAAAAACAACTAAATCTTTGCAATGTCATCTGTAACGTAACTTTTCATGGGAAGTTTCATTTCTTGAGACATTGAAAAACTAGTCAAAAACCAGAAAATGTGTTGCAGAAGATGGACATACATTGTCATGGAGAAGAATTAGATGAACTGTGTGGCTCAACAGGCATTTTTTCATCTCTGTCTCTGTTCATCTTTAGCTACAGAGACATATCATACTGGTATAACAATCCAGTGATTTTGTAGACTTGATCCTTTGACACAGACACATAAATATACCTCAACAAATTTCTCTCTTTCTCTCAGCCATTGTAGTTTAGATTTTTATACACATCACACCATGTGCTGCTGTTCTCTTCCCAGCTGGGGAGATGATCAGTGGCATCCAGGTCAAATAAATTCAGCAGGGTCCAGCAGCAAAAATAACATACTGACGCAAATCCGAGCACATTTATTCAGCTGCCATTGAGCCCATGCACAGGCTCCATCCCATTGCTTGTACTGCCCTTCCTGGATATGTACATGCTGGGACAAGACATGGGCACTGGAGCCACACAGCCTCCAGCTGTCATATTTCTCCCCCTTTTCTTGTCCTTTAGCTTCTACTGCTCAGAGTGTGTGAAATCTTGTGCTTTCCCTCTGTGGTACCCAGAGAAGCAGATCATATATTGCTAAGGAAGTACATAGGTCTTTTTCTCTCCAGGAGATCCTGTGGAGCCAGAGGTATAAGGTTCCTTCCCTCTGCATGTTCCAGAGTAAGAATGACTTGCAAAAAAGGGAGTTTTCCTCATGTGTTAAAGATAAGGTTTGTGTGCAGCATGAACTATAATTTATGCATTTTCATGGTGGTGTTGTTTTACTGACTGTGAAGCTTTGACACACTGAACCAGGTAAACCTTGCCATACTCATCAGCTAAGCAAGCAGCTTCATAGTGTATCTTTAGCAAGTGACATTCCAGTGGCTTTTAGGACAAGAAATTTGTGGATGCTTGTTCTTCAAGGGCAGCTCCCAGGTAGACAGTAAAGGACACATACTGGTCATGGAGAACAATGTCTCCCTGTCCCTTGTCACCCACCCAAACCAAAGTACGCTTGTGTGTCTGCTTTCAAAGAAGTTTGCCCATACCGTGTTTTCTCTACTGTGAGTGTCAATGCTCTGAAGTTATCTCATAACTCTCTGTTGTTTATAGCACTGTTGCATCTTTCCAGCCCCTGCCAGGGTGGAAAGGCTCACTGGACTTGCCACAATTTGTTAATGGCACAAAATGTTTGATTTGTTCCAAGCACAAGGGCATATTTGGTACAGCCAAGACAAGCTGCAAAATTCTTCTGTTTTTTCAATGACCTGTCATCACCTGCCTTCTAGCCAAGATGTGGTTTGGAAGAATCAGTGGGTAAACAGCATGTGGAACAAATTATATCAGGAAAGAGAAGAAATCTGAAGCAGTGCTGCACGCCATGCTGGCTCTCATGCAGGGATCTTCTTGCTGGTCTCTGCAGGCACTTGGTGAACAAGAAACGTTTCTTTTATTAACATTACCCCATGCTCTATTGTTTTATCTCCCAGCTGTACCTGCTAGTGAGCAAGTGATGATTTTAGCACACATGATTTAGCACATATGGCATGAAATCAGTTTTTGCAGGGGGAATAAAAATTCATCTCTCAGAAGGAAAACTCCAAGCCTATGCCAAGCCTCCTTCAGTTTATTTTCTGTTTGTTACCCATGTGGTTATATGTTACCTGTATATGTAACATGGTTGCATGTAACACAGTAGAGATCAAACTGGTTTTAATTTAATTGATGCAAGTAATATGACTTACACTTATATATTTAAGGAAATTATCTACCCATATTACAAACAACACAGACCAGCTTTTAAAATCAAATATTTTTTCTTCGGATGGATTATGCTTCTTTATTTTATTTTATGAGTATTGAGTGAGCTTTTTTTCACTTGGGCAGTTAAGGCAGAGTTGTTTTCTTTCCTGCTTTTCTAGTTCCTGTATGCCAGAGAAAAGAACTGGCTTTGATTTCAAACAATGTAGCAGATTTCAGTTCAGAATTATAGCAACAAAATTTAAACTGACATCATTTTGTTAAATGTTAAACATTAAGTTCATAGCCTAGTCCGTAAAATCCACTTTGAAAACCACTTAAACTATTTAAACTGTTCAGCAGTGGCAGTATGACAGGAAAGAGGAAAACAATAAAACCAACTGTGCCTGATTTCCCTTCCCCCTGTGTAGGGAATTAAATTCATGAAGTTTCCCATCACCACCCCACTATCAGGCAGCACTTCCTTTTCTCTGCCAGACACAGTACAGCAGGGAAAGGGTCCCTGCCTTCCCCCTGTGCCCCACTCCATCCCAGGGAGGGAACACTGCTGAAATAGTAGATTGTCAGGGACTGAGTGCATGCTGGGGTAAATGGGAAGGATGGGATGGAGAACCTGCACAGGCTAGGACGGGAGGCTTGAAGCGAGACACCAAGCTCCATGCAGCATGTGTCACTCAGGAGGAAAGGGCTGGTGGGTCCTATACAAGTATAAGTAGATATAGCCCTGGCCCCCACACCCAAAGGGTTCTATGTACAGATCAAGGGAAGAACACCTGGTATAGGAGAGAGGAAGGCACATGGGAAAAGAGGTCCTCCCTATCAACGTGCAGGACCTGTGCCTCCTGCTACTCATTTTCTGCATGACTATTTGGGCTAAATCCTGAATAGCAGTGGTGCTTTTCTGCAAAGAGATAGGAGCTTGGCTGTCTATGCATACATATCAGTATTCCACTTACTTGAGCTTGCACTGTCCTTGCCATGAGGTTCTTTACAAGAAAAGTCAATTAAGTTGCTCAGGGAAGGTGAAAATGCTCAGCTAAGATGAAGTGCTGGTCTTTCTAGAAATTCAGCTTCCTCCTTGGCTGGTTAGGATCACAGTGGGAGAGTGACTTTTTCAGCCGTGCTCAGTGGTATGCCTGCAATTGTTTCTTAACCTCTCTCTACCTCCAGGACCACGAGATCAACTAATATTGGATCCCTGGGGAGGGCTTGCTCTGTGCAGCTGTCCTTTTAACCTTTTAATGCTCTTCTAGTTTAAGCTGTTTGTGGCAAGACCCAGACTGAAATTGCAGAACGCAGATGTCACAAATTGCTTTTCAATATGCTCTGGTGATGCCTGGAGTTGCTGACAAGACCTGAAAAGCTGAGTTTTAAAAGAAGGTTTTAGTTTGGACAAGCTTTAGACTGCTCTCGCCTAGTTTGGCATCTGGTCCCACATGAGTGATGAACTGATGAGTACACAGAAAAAAAAGGAAAGTGCTTTCCCAAAGAATGGGTTCATGGCCTGTTGAAACTCTGCCAGAAGATAAAAGTAAATGTTATAAAGAAACTTAATTCTGAAGAAGGTAGAAAGCCTCCTTTCGTGGCAATTTTCAAAGAGAAACTAAGAGAAAATATGAAGCAGAGCAGTTTGCAATTGCCTTCCATGGGATTATTGCTGTATCCCTCCTAAGCAGTCCATGGAGGGATCTGCCTGATATAGGTAACTGGCCAAGACAGATGCTCTCTCCAGTTGGTTGTGACAGTTCCTGTCTCCTGAGGGACCTTTGATGGCTCAGCCAGAAGAGAAGGATCCTCCAGAATGCCATCTGGGAAAGGCACTGCTTCTGCAGCACTACCATCACCAGAACCAACAAACAAAAAGCACGTTCAGGAAGAAATGTGGGTCTTCGGTGCTCAACACCAGAGTGGCAGAGAACTCAGTGGAAAAATCCTCCCTCCAGTACTGTGATACATGCCTTGCAAGCACTGACACAAAAATTCTCAGTCAAATCCTCTGGGTTTTAATGCAAGGACGACATGTGCCAAAAATTTCTTAGAGGCAATTGCATCTTTTTTTGTTATTATCTTCTTTATAAATGTGTTCATCTGAGTGTAAATGTCTGTGATATTGGCTATTCAGGTTGTATTCCTCTTTTAATTGTGGGAATGTCTGGATCTTATGTTACAAAGAATGTTTTATTTTCTTCCTTACCCTGTTCTTCTTTACACACAAATTTTTGGAGATGCATGGGGTTGCTGGTCTGCAGTTACTGACTAGAAGGTTCTACTGTGCTTATTAAATGTTATATTTACTTTTTATATCAGTATTTATATCTGATATAAATCTGGTAGGCATGATTCTAGTGCAGATACCTAGATATTTGCCATTTTTTCCCCTGAAATGCACCAATCTTGTTGATCACCTCACCATCAATTGCAGACCAGTCCAGACTGGGAACACCTTGCTGACAGGTCTGCATGGGAAGGCATAAGTTTGTCCCTGCTGGCTGCTGCTGCTGTGTCTCTGCCACCAGACCCCTGCTTGTCCTAAACACAGTGGAGAAGTGGGGATGGAGGACATGACTACCAGCCTGCCACCTCCTAGTGTTGGCATGGTCTCTGCCACCTTAGGAGAAACAGCATCATGACACATGTGTGACTCAAGAATTTGGGGCCACTGAAGGGATTATACTTAATAATTTTGGGTCATGCAGATCTAGGACTTGAAGGGGGACACAAAGTTATACATCTATTCATAACCAGGAGAAAGACACAAATTCCCCAAGTCTCTGGAGGGAAGACTTTGCTGCCTACCTGCTCAGTTTTTGGAAAGGGACCCAGTTCATCCTTTAGTTTCCCACTGAAACAGTGAGACATGAGCCCCTGGGACAGGGGGAGAGAGGGCACCCTGACACCCACATCCTGCACAGCAGCTCATGACTGCACCCAGGCACCACAGTCTCAGAGGCCAGAGAGCACTGCAAACTTGAAAGCATATGCTCAGACATGGGGTTGGGAGCAGGAAGAAAGTTGAGGGTAAAAGGAGGCTGAGAATTCCTTCACATTTGGGTAAGCTTCCAAGCAGGAGAAGGGAGCTGCAGGCTAGCAACAAAGAGCAACAAAGTCCATAAATGCATTGGCACAAACAAGGCAGGCCTCCTTGTCCCTGACAAAACCAGAACTCTATTCTGACTGGACACAGCCCCATTCCTTCTTCCTGACTGATGCTCAGAGGCTGCATGTTTATTTGTCTTTTAAATTCAAAATCTCTGTGATAAACCCCAGCTAGCACACAACACTGTGTTTACCATTGCTTCTCCTGTGAACAGATTTCTTAATTGTCTCGAGTGATGACTGTATATTGCACTAACGCTCCCAGTCCCCACGAGACCTCACGGTTGCCTGGCTTTCCTGCAGGGGTTTGCTCAGAGCAGATGGTTTTGGTCTCAAAGGCTGCATTTTTTTCTAGCAGGAGGAACAGTTATGGCCCAGCAGCTGAGCAGTCCCCAAGGCAGGTGTGGGACTGTCTCTGGAAAGAGTCTCCTGGCAGGAGTGGGAATGGATCATAGCTGGGGCTGCTGCCTAGTGAGAGAGCAAAGACCCACAGGACAGGAACAAAGCACAGCAGGCTGGGCACAACCCATTCCTGCAACAGCACATCTGAACCTTATGTTTGTTTAAAACAATATTTCACAATAACAAAAAGACTTGATGACTTCTCACTCCATCTCAGCACTTTGTCTTCCTATCTTTCACAGCAGCTTACCAACTTACAATTTTTATGTATAGCAATGAAGAACCCTTTCCCAGAATGATTTTCTGTGCTCCTAGTGCACTCCGTTTTGTTATACTGGACAGGTCTCAGAGAAACGATTATACCCACTCTGCAAATAAGGAAGATGATATACAAAAAAGTTACGTGGTCAGGTCAAGACACAATTGCATTCACACAAACAGATAAGAAAATCCTGACATCTGCATAAGATCCCTTGTTCTTTTTTCATGGCACCAACACTAGCTCATTTCCTAGCACCTTACCTTAGGTAGAGGCATTTATTGCTGGTACGTTGGTTGTCTGTACTTGTTTCTTATAAAATGAGCACTAACAGAGATCCACTAGTCTTGAGAAGGCACTATGCAAATAATTATTTAACCTATTACCAATGGTTAAGGTCATGTAGTCACATGCATATTTGTGCATCTGACATGAACTCTGCATATGGAAACCACTTTGAGAACACACAAAGCAGCTGCTTTTGAAGTGTCATATTTTAAGTCTTCTTTTAAAATGCAAATGTCTAAGGAATGTCTCCTCAAGCCCCTAAAAAATTCAAGTGCACATATTTTGACTAATCTCTTGCCAAAGTTTGTTTTTAATTGTCATTTTTTACATTTAATTACCATATATAAGTGCAGAAATACAAGTCAAACCACAAAAATCTCCCTATTTTATTTCACACTCATAATAAATTACAGTAAAATTCTCAAATGAATATATTTTTTTAACAAACTTGGAAACCCTCTGTCTTGATCAGGGACAGTTACATTTTTGCATTGAGGCCACTCTGCAATAAAACTATTTTCCCGAAAACTTCCTATTCTTAGACTAGGGGAAGAACTTAGTGAGATGGTCTTTCTTAAAAATAGTAACAATATGTGCTCAGTAAAGCAGCAGGGGTAACCGCAAGGGTTTCCAACAAAATGGTCTGACTTGTATGTGGTAAAACATTTCTACCAACCAAGCTGGAGACAAAGTTTTGGGAATGAGTTCAACCTCTGAGTTCCACAAACTCTAAACTTGAAACACCTCTGTGTGCTAACCATTACGATGCTCCTGGGACTGATTTCAAAAGTGCCAAACACACCTTGTCCTGGTTGGCACACTGGGAAATAGGAATGCTTTCTGAAGGTTGGGCTGGCAGCATCTCAAAAATCACTTGCCTGCTAATGAGTTGCCACATCTGACAAATTGATCGTGAATTTTTTAAGTCCTTTCACATACAAAGCTGTTGCCCACTTGATCCTGTCACTGCTTAAAGCATGCCGTACCACTAACTTTAATGGCCTTTGGAGTGGCCCAAGGGAGGAGGTTCTGGACCTTAATGCAAGACTCCCCTCAGGGGTGGAAAGGCACAGCCAGTCTGTGAGCACATTAGAGGTTTAACACTTTGGTGTCCTGAAGGCAAGCTTGTTATGAAAATCTCCCACGACTCAGTGGAAAGAGATATATGGGGTGGAGGGCAGTGGGGTGCCAACAAGGGTTAAAACAATGTCCCAAGAAAAAACAAAGTGTGAAATTGTGAGACAAGGGCTTTAAAGAGGCAATAATACATGGTAACCTATATCCAGACAGGACTACAGCTGTGATAGCAGAGATGCTGTGAAGGGGCTTGTCTCTGACTCCTCTATAGCCCCACACTCTTTCTCTTCAGTGCTCAGAGGGAAAGCCTCACAGAAACATGAGCTTTAAACTAAGTGTGATGAGCAGTGCTCAGCACCCACACACAGTTGTCCTGACACAAGGAGGAAAAATCCACTGTTAGAAGTAGTAGGCAGCACTATGGCTATAAGCAGGGTGAAGTGCCACATGCATATGGGAAGGTGATGCCCTTGGTGGCATGCTTGCCTTGGAGTGGTGGTTTAGTCTCCTGCCTGAGACACATATAAAAATAGGCGTCATTTTCTCCGGGCCTCGCTAGCAGCAAACTAAAACCTGCTCCAAGCATCAGTGCATTTTTTTTTTTTTCCCCAAAACTTTAAATGTTTGCTAGTTGTCTTATGTTGTGTAAGAAGGAGTATAGTCCTCTAGCAACTGGACAAAAATACTGTGGGTGACAGATAATCAAGCTTGCCTGCTCCATCCTCCCCATCCTTTCTGGACAGATGAGTGTGTCTCTAAACCTGTTTTACTCTTATCATGCATGCCGTGGTGTGTGGGAAGAGAAAGTTGCTTCTCTTGCTCTATAGCATCCTCACTGAGATTAGTGAGAAATCAGTTTGAGCTGTGGGGTCTGACAAAGGTTGCAGCACTTCCTTCCTCTTGTTTCTGAGGTGCTGATCCCCAGAATGCAACAGAGCCTTGTGAATGATGAGCAGAACCTTCTCAGGATGGGGGTCCTTGGAGGACTTACTTGCAGCCACCCTGTCCAACAATTCTCTGCTGGCTGTGATTTAATGTGACATCTCATTGTTGCCAGCTCTTATCTTTCATCCATTAGTCTTGTGATAGCTGATGATTTAATGAGAGTATACCTGTGGAAACAAAAGGTTACCTGGACAGCTGAGGGCTACTTTTTAGGGGGTTATTTGGTGGGTTTTTTACAGCAAACACATTTCCAATTTTCACAGGAAAGCAAACAGAAAAACAATCAAACAAGAAAGCCCAAATCAACAAACTGAGATTGCAAATACTGTAACCTTTTGTTTTGTGGATTTTTAAGCCTGTCTAACTGTTTGGGGGAGAGAAAAGACAGGGTACCAAGACAGGTATAGAGTCAGGAGGAATGCAGCAAGACATAACTACCCCTCAGACTTCTGGGGACAACTTCAGGGATTTTGAGAAATAAGCCTGTTTCACATTAACTGCCCTCACATAGTGGTTTATTTAATGCTCCAGTTATGTTTATTGATTCATTGGCTATCTTGTCTGGCCTACTGCTTAATCTCAACCTAGCAAATGTGGGTTTGTGGAGATGTAGCAGCAGATGGATACCATTGTTTCACTAAATCTTTATTACAGTGCTTGTCTTTATTTATAGTGCAAAGGAAGGGATGCTGAAGGAACCCAGAAGGACAGAGATTTCAAAGACTCTGCAGATTACTCACAGAATAGACTCAAAACAAATCTGATTGGAACTGGTGGGTTACCCAACATAGCTGCTCCATCTGCTTATCTGTGAACGTGCCCCAAAGGCTGAGCTGCTGGACATCTACATTGCATCAGGAGGGATGAGGAAGAAGGAACATGGTGCAGACAGGTTGCCCAGACTATCTGTCTGCTGTTTGATTGAGACCTTTGGCATTAGATCAAAACCAGATTGCTTAGATGTGATTATTTGTTTTTTTCCAAGAGTCTGGCTGGAGGTATTCATTCATTGCCCTGCACCCACTACCCATTTCTTTGAGATCTATGAAAAAAAGGCATCAGTGAATAGATAAAGATATATAGATAGACAAATGAGAGCTGATTGTAATTGCTTTAGCATATTTTTTTCACTCTTCAGACTTGTTAAAAAAAGATTTAAATAAAACAGAAGTAAATCAAGTTCTGAAGGGGAATTGAAATCTCACAGTGGAAGCTACCAGCATCACTCTTAGCTCAAACAAAATGCACCATAACAATTTCCAGAGAGCCAGAGAAGATGAGAGCTGGAATGCTTCCCTCTTTGCACTCAAGTTCATTCCAGGTTCAAGACTCCAGCTCCTCTGTTACCCTCAGGACTGTCAGTACAGGAGATGATATTGTTTTGTGCAATAATAAATTTTGTGGCTTGGAAATACCAGTTCCAGAAAGATAAAGACAATTTCTGGATGGGATGCATATCATCCTAACTCCAGCTAGTATATGTATGGGAAGTGAACTTGTCTCTTTCAGTACAAAAGCTGAAGTGAGTATAGCTAAGGCTAAAGTATTGATATTCTCACTTAGAGGCAGTAACAGTCTACAGACACACCAGGATATCTCTAGTTAAACTGATGTAGATTGGCACATGCATGAAGCAGACAGCTAGAGGGCTGTGTCCCAAAAGCAGGGTAAGCTGTTGGGAGCTTCCCTAGTCAATAGCAGCATGGAGGTCACCTTTGTGGCACATGGACCCCCACACTGCAGAGTGTGTCCCAGTTCAGCATGTGACAGCCACTCACAGGAAAGAGCAAGATCCCTGTGGCCCCACAGGCTGCACCTGCCATGGCTGATAGCTGGCAGAAGGAGATTTCAAAACAGGTAAAATTATTCCGAGGCCGAATACGGTTTCTAAGTCAGTTTTCTGCTTATAAACAGGTCACACAGATTCCACCTCAGCATGCCCTACCTCCAAGAACCTGGAAGGCTCATTTCAGAGAGATTAATGAGGGCTTTTTCAAGTGGCTGAACTTGCCTTAGTGTGTCCTCGAGCTGGCCACAACCTTTTATTTTGTTAGAACTGAGGCACGTTACTTCCTCCACCTGCCCTTGTCTGAGAGCAACCTCGGGGTGTTTGACAGTACCACCATCAGGCTCTGTTCGTCATTCCCTAATGCAGCTGACACTGTGATACATTTTCTGTCAGGTGAAATTTAGAGGCACATTAACCGGCTTGATAGGAACACTGAGTCACAAACAACTCCTGAGGAGAAATGTCCTCACTGTGGAAAATGTTTCAGGGCTTTTTAGGAAGCAGTTTGACAAATCTACTGCTTATATTCACAGTCTCACAGATATTCCTCCGAAAAAAACAGAAAAATACATAACCTTCCTAGAAACACAACTGAGTTTGCTGCCTGAGTTTTCTAGACATTTCTGGCATCTTTAAACAAGCAAAAGCAAAAGCTTTGAGACTCTCTTTTCATACCTGCTATTCTGCTAGTAATTTCAGAGTTGTTTGGTCTACATCATGAGGACTGGTAGCAGGCAATGCATCTGCTCCAGATTCAAATTAAGAGTCAAGAAGAAATGATCTTTCCCTGTCTGTACTTGCACATACCTGTGTGTCCTGCAGAGTTTCCAGTGCTGGATGTGTTGCTGTCTGTGGCTGTGTGGGGACCTGGCTTGGCAGCTTTGTGTAGCAGCTCTGCAGAGCAAGAGGGTGTCCTGAGATCCTGGCTGTGGCACAAGACAGGGACTTCTGTACCATTTTCCATCGAGGACTGGCTCTTTCCTAGCTGGTGTAAGAGTGAGATATCGCCACTCAGCTGATTTCTGACAGACTCCCCTGGAGACAGGCCACTTCCAACAAGCCCTGAGAGGAGCCTGGAAGAGATCTGAGCATACCAGGCAGCTTTGGAAGAGCAATTGGTACTGGTTATCTCTAGTCATTTGCTTTAGGGAGGTCATTCTTAGCTGGTGGTGATGGTTATTGACAGAGATGTTTGAAGCCAGAGTTAACAGTTCCACTCATATCTTTAACTTGAAAGTGACCATAACTGGAAAGAAATATTTCTGTAAAACCTTGTGTTTCAGGGTTCAGTTTTAATCTTCTAGCCAGTGACGCAGCCAAGCCATATTATTCACTACTTTTATTCTCTTGCTCTCATTCTATGTACTTGTACGGCTCTTGTCACACTCATATTTGAGCACCTCTCCCTCAAAGGAATTTAAGAGTAAAAATAACTCTCTGTCTCCTTTCCCAGTCTCCAGTTTATAGTTTCCTAAAAGAGCACTGAACACATCTTTATCCTGAAAAAGCCCTTTTCTTCGTCATGAGTATGTGATGGAAAAGTTACATTAAACAACAGCTGAAGGTCATACCTTCACTTCATGGCT